>NW_020871234.1:158115-163115 GCF_003789085.1 Penaeus vannamei
TACCATAATTAGGATGATGATGATCCTTATTGTATTATTATTATTATTACTATCATCACCATCGTCCTTATTGCTTTTATTATTGGTGTTGTAGTTGCTATTAGTGTCATTATTGTTATTATCATTATTATCCTTACTGTTACTGTTATCATTTTTATCAGCATTACCATTGTAATTATCATTATTCTTATTATTACTACTATTATCATTGTTATCATCATTATTATTATCTCCCTCTCTCCCTCTTCGCCCTCCTCCTTCTCCCCTTTTCATTTCCTATTTCCACTTTGCCTTTCCATCTCATTCCCAGATTCTCCTTAAATTCGCTTCTCCTCTTCTATTCTAAGCCATCCTTCTGCCACCTCCCACTTCCCTCCTTCTCCTTCTTTCCCCCCCTCCACTCCTCCCCTTCCTTCCTTAAACTCCCCCACTTCCTTCGTCCCCTAATCCTCTTCCCTCTCTCTCCCACCCCATTTATTCTATGAGCCCCCTCTTCCTTTTTCCTTCCCTCTCACCTTACTCTTTTCCCTTCTCTTTCGCCTTCCCCATCTCCCCTTTTCCCTAAAGCCTCTTATCTCTCTCTTTCTTCCTCTCTCCATTTCTTCTCCCTCTTTCTTTCTCCTTCCTCTTTACCTTCCTTTTCAGGCTCCAACTCGGACAGCGTAAACTGGTGGTCTAACTATTTCAGTGTAGTGTACTTGCCCCTAAGAAGAATGATGATAGAAATATTAATAATAATAATAATGATGATGATGATTATGATAATAATGATAAAAATAATGATAATAACAATAATGATAATAACAATGATGATAATAACAATAATTAATGATTAACAATAATGATAATAACAATAATGATAATTACAATAATGATAATAACAATAATGATATTAACAATAATGACGATAATAATGATAATACCAATAATGACAATAATGATGATAGCAATAGAGATGATATGTTTGATATCAATGTTGTCAATCATCACCTCACTTTACACCCAGACGATTATTATTACTATTATTATCATTATTAAATCATTATCATTATTATTGTTATCATTATTATCATTATAAAATTATTTCATTATTAATTATTATCATTATTATCATTATTAATGTTATTACTATTATCATTTATTATATAATTATTATTGTTACTACAGTTATTACTGTTATTATCATTATCATCATTATCATTATTATTATTGTTATTATTATTATTATTATTATTATGATAATAATTGTTATCATAATAGCATCGATAATAATGAAAACATTTGCCGCAATAATATTTTTCAGCAATAATGAAGATGATGATGATGGTAATGATAGAAATTATAATGAAAAAGGATAATGAAAACAAGGATTAAGATATAAAAAGTGGTAATTGTGCTATTAATACTAATACGAGTACTAATACTACTACTACTACTACTACTGATGATAATGATAATAATGATAATGTTGATAATAATGACAATGGTAATGATAAAAAAATGTAATGATGATATCAGTAATAATAATGAGGGTGATGATGATGATAAAGTTATAGGAAGTGCTGGTATGGCAAAATAACCCAGATTATTCTCTGCCAACTACAGTAAGCTAAACAAATATGAACGTAAACCACACAAAAAACAAAACAAAAACAAAAACAGAAAGTCAAAACCTTTTCGAATATGAAGATACACACAGACAAGATGCTCGCGTGTTCCTGGCCAAGCACTGTAGCATTTGAGAAAGGAAACTGATCTTGCAAGACCACAAACGTGTTGCGTTTTGAGTGTTGAAAAGGAGGGGGGAGAGAGGGGAGGGGGGGGGGGTGCACAGCCATCAGGACCTGACATGAGATTCGAATACGCTATGGCACTTCTGTGAGGTGCCAGTTCTCCCCGCAGTTATCGGGGCTTTGGGTGCCATCTCTCGAGACTTGCTTAAAAGACTACAATGAGAAGTTGAAACGTCTTCTTGGGAGATTTGCAAGAGGTTTGTCGTCAGGATCACCGAAGACCCTTAAGGCTGCGGAGGCCACTTGGTTTTGGCAAAAGAGAAGTGTATGAATAAGATGATAATGGATAAGATGATAATGAGAAGAAGATTCTAATAATGAGTGTTAGAATATTAGATTATTCTTTAAATTCGCTTCTCCTCTCCTATTCTAAGCCCTCCTTCTGCCCCCCCCCCCCACTTCTCTTCTCTTCCTCCTGAAACTCCGCTGTCAATTTCTCTCTCTTTCCCTCCCCATTTATTCTAAGAGCCTCCTCCTCCTTTTTCCTTCCCTTTCCCCTTACCCTTATCCTCTTACCCCTGTTTCCCCTCTCTTTCTCCCTCCCTATCTCCCTTTTCTCCCAAAATTTGATATTTTTTTTCTGGCTCCAAAGATGGCCAAACGACGCAAGCGAAGCAAGCCTTTGTCATTTTCGCGACATTGTCCGCCGCTTTCAAGATCTTTTACGACCTTTGCAACTTTTATCGCTTTTGTTTCGTGGATGAGAGACCTTGGCTTGCAAGATGTTCGTACTCGACGCACAGGCAAGTCATGGGAGCCTGAGCCAGTGCTTGCAAGACCACGCAATCCTCCTCCGGGCTCCTGCGAGTCTCCGCAAGCCGACGACCTCTTCTTCAAGCCCTGTTTAACTGAGCCTCACGCAAGTCCCCTCCAAGCAAGCTATCCTAAGCCAGTGGAGTCTTTTGCAAGTCTCTATAAGCAAGTCCCAAAATTCCTTCGTCAGCCTCTGCAAGACGCAAGCACCTGACCGTTCTCAGAAAGCAAGCCTCTGCAAACTTACTCAAGTTACTACTCAAGTCCCTGCAAGTAACCCAAGCCACGACAAGCCTCTGCAATCTTGATCCAACAAGAAGAGAGAAAGAGAGAGATAGAGAGAGAGGGGGGGGGGGTGGAGGGAGGGACTGTAAGAAAGAGAGGGAGAGAGAGAGATAGAAGAAAGAGACAAAGAGAGAGAGACAGACAAACAGACAGGAGAGAGAGAGAGACAAAGAGAGACAGACAGACAAACAGACAAAGAGAGATACAGAGAGAGAGAGAGCGAGAGAGAGAAAGGAAGAAAGAGACAGAGAGAGAGAGAGACAGACAGAGAGAGACAGAGAGAAAGAAAGAGAGAGAGAGAGAGACAGATAGACAGAAAAAACAGACAGAGATAGAGACACAGAGAGAGAAAGAGAGATAGAGTGAGAGAAATGAAGAAAGAGAGAGACAGACAAACAGACAGAGAGACAGAGAGAAAGAGACATCACGTGACCCCCGTTTTTCTTGGAGGAGCGAATTTTCTTCTTTTTTTCTCCTTCGTCTTCTATCTTTAATCTTCTTCTCTTCATCCTCATTTCTTTTTATTCCTCTCACTCTGCTTATCTACATTTTTCGTTTTCTTATATTCTATTTCTTTCTTTTCTTCTTGCTTATGAGCATTTTTTCTGTTTGTTTCCTATTTCCTTTCTTTATTCTGTTCCTCCTCATTCCCTCCCTTAATCTTTTTAATCTTTTCTTTTTTTATGCCCTCTCATTCGTTTTTTTTACTTCCTCTTCATTACCACGATCTTCTTCGTCTTCTTTCTTTTTCTTCTTCTCCTCCATCTTATTTATATCCATCTTTAATAATTTTGCGAATATAATAATGCTGGATAAAACACGCAATGCAACACACACTAAAACAGATGCAACGTCACAGGGTCGTATCATATTCCGGGAAGGTATACACAGATATAGATTCAGAAGTTATAGTAATAGCAGTAGTGGCAGAAGTAGCGGTAAAAATAGCATCAGTAGTAAAAATAGCGATAGTAATAGTAGTAGTGGTAGTAATAGTAGTAGCAGTAGTGTTAGTAGTAGAAGCAGCAGCAGCAGTAGGAGTAGCGATAGTAGTAGTAGTAGTAGCAGTAGTAGTTGTAGTAGCAGAAGCAGCAGCAGAAGTAGTTGTTGTAGTAGTTATAATAGTAGTAGTAGTATTAGTAGTTGTAGTAGCAGAAGCAGCAGTAGCAGCAGTAGTAGTTGTAGTAGCATAAGCAGCAGTAGTAGCAGTAGTAGTTGTAGTAGCATAAGCAGCAGCAGCAGCAGAAGTAGTTGTAGTAGCAGTTGTATAGTAGTTAGTAGTAGTAGTAGTAGTAGTAGTAGTAGTAGTAGTAGTAGTAGTAGTAGTAGTAGTAGTGGTGGTAGTAGTAGTAGTAGTAGGAGTATTAGTGTAAGTACTAGTATCACTAGTGATAATCGCAGTAGCAGTACTCCCATACAGCCATAGCATAGTGTAATAAAAGCAACGGAACCAATTGCAATAACAGCAACTCTCACCGTTGTTAAACCACGTTGAATACCCGCCCATCAAATTGTGCTTTATAGTATCTGACAAAATTGTTAAAGTGTTTCTCTCGCCTTCGTCGGGTATTTCTGCAACAGGGCCTGGAGTGCTCCGTCTGTCACTGCTGCAGGTGTCCACAAGGGGCGTGGTTATGTTACGTTACGTTATGTTAAGTGCATTGTAGTGTATTTCTCGACAACGTGTTTCTTTCAGCGCTGTTGTTGTGTTTCTACATGAATGGCAATAACAGTGAAGTGTATTTACGCGTAGTAAGTTAGAGAGATAAGGCGGAAAATAGACAGAAATTAATGATATAGCGAGAGATAGATAGTGAAAGATGAAATGAAACAAATATAAACAATAAAACAACAAAATGAAGCAAAATAAAAATGCAAAGCAATAAAAGATAAAATAGAGAAAAACGAAAATAGATAGTAAAAAAAAAACGATTTGAAAGCGGATTAAACAAATAAAACATAATTACTAGTTGTAACAATAACAATAACATTTACAATTGCAGCAACTAGAACTACATACTTGGCGAGACCGGTACGCACACACATAAAAACTAGCATAATATGACCGTTAACACTTGTACTAAAGACAATTATGATAATATATCTGGAATTTTCATTTTATCAAATTAAAAATATATACAGTATATTTCTTGCCTCCCAGTCACTCCC
>NW_020871234.1:168115-180615 GCF_003789085.1 Penaeus vannamei
AGAGAGAGAGAGAGAGAGAGAGAGAGAGAGAGAGAGAGAGAGAGAGAGAGAGAGAGAGAGAGAGAGAGAGAGAGAGAGAGAGAGAGAGAGAGAGAGAGAGAGAGAGAGAGGAGAGGGGGAGAGAGAGAGAAGAGAGAGAGAGAGAGAGAGAGAGAGAGAGAGAGAGAGAGAGAGAGAGAGAGAGAGAGAGAGAGAGAGTAGGAGAGAGAGAGATGGGAGAGAAGAAGAGAAGAGAGAGAGAGAGAGAGAGAGAGGGAAGAGAGAGAGAGAGAGAAGAGAGAAGAAAGAAAGAGAGAGAGAGAGAGAAGAGAGAGAGAGAGAGAGAGAGAGAGAGAGAGAGAGAATGAGAGAAAGAGAGAGAGATGAGTTATAGAGATAGATAGACAGATAGATAGAGAGAGAGAGAGAGGAAGGAAGAAAAGAGGAGAGTGAGGGGAGACAGACAGACGGAGAGCCCCAAGCAACGCAAAACAGTGGACACAGGACCACTGCATCTGGTGGTTGAGGAAAGGCCGTCGCTACCGGCTTTGAGCCACTCCTTGCCGTCTTGGCTCAGAGAGAAAGTGTGGGTTCGGGAGTTAAGGGGGGGTTCTCATTCTTCTAGTGGGCTCTTCGGCTTCTGGAGAGAAAGTGTGGGTTCGGGAGTTGAGGGATATGATTCTTCATACAAGTGGCATTGGCTCTAAGAGAAAGTGTGGGTTCGGGAGTTGAGGGATATGGGGTCATTCGTCTAGTGGCATTGGCTCTAAAGAAAGTGTGGGTTCGGAGTTGAGGGATATGAGGGGAGGTCGTCTAGTGGCATTGGCTCTAAGAGAAAGTGTGGGTTCGGGAGTTGAGGGATATGAGGGGCTCCAGGTCGTCTAGTGGCATTGGCTCTAAGAGAAAGTGTGGGTTCGGGAATTGTGGGGATAATAGGGGTTTCGTCTTCTCATTCTTTTAGTGGTATTGGCTCTAAGAGAAAGTGTGGGTTCGGGAGTTAAGGGGATAATAGGGTTTCTTCTCATTCTTCTAGTGGCATTGGCTCTAAGAGAAAGTGTGGGTTCGGGAGTTAGGGATAATAGGGTTTCTTCTTCATTCTTCTAGTGGTATTGGCTCTAAGAGAAAGTGTGGGTTCGGGAGTTGGGGATATGAGGGGCTCCTCCTTCTTCATACAGGTCGTCTAGTGGCATTGGCTCTAAGAGAAAGTGTGGGTTCGGGAATTGAGGGGATAATAGGGGTTTCGTCTTCTCATTCTTCTAGTGGTATTGGCTCTAAGAGAAAGTGTGGGTTCGGGAGTTGAGGGGATAATAGGGGTTTCGTCTTCTCATTCTTCTAGGTATTGGCTCTGAGAGAAAGTGTGGGTTCGGGAGTTAAAGGGATATGAGGGGTTTCTTCTCATTCTTCTAGTGGCATTGGCTCTAAGAGAAAGTGTGGGTTCGGGAGTTGAGGGATATGAGGGGCTCCTCCTTCTTCATACAGGTCGTCTAGTGGCATTGGCTCTAAGAGAAAGTGTGGGTTCGGGAGTTAAGGGGATAATAGGGGTTTCTTCTCATTCTTCTAGTGGTATTGGCTCTAAGAGAAAGTGTGGGTTCGGGAGTTGAGGGGAAAATAGGGGTTTCTTCTCATTCTTCTAGTGGTATTGGCTCTGAGAGAAAGTGTGGGTTCGGGAGTTAAGGGGGGAATAGGGACCGCCCCCTTATCTTGTTCCTTATCGTCAAATATGAAAGGCTACAAGAGGCGAAATATGAAATGGGAGAAATGTAAGGAGAATCTAATAATTAAATTCAGTATATTAATTTTATTGATGTTTGATGACCTGCAGAGCACTTTATTCCATTTACCTTTTTCTGCAAAAGAGACTTGGCAAATCGGAGTACTTCAGAGTCTGGGGTGAGTTGCCAGTTATTTTTTTTTACCCTGAACGAAGCATGGATGATTCAGAGATGATTCAGCCAATCACCGTCGGGCTGTCATGCGCCGTACTCAGCGCTGATTGGCTGGCGGGCGCGAGATGCCGGTCAGGTCTCGAGGTGTCCGAAAAGTCTCCGAATCATCCACGCTCCGTTCAGGCTAAAAAAAAACAATAACTGGCAACTCACCCCAGACTCTGAATTACTCCGATTTGCCAAGTATCTTTTGCAGAAAAAAGATAAATGGAATAAAGTGCTCTGCAGGTCATGACATCAAAAGAAATGAATATACTGAATTTAATGATTAGATTCTATTCTGTTCTATATCTCTCTTAAGGTCTAGAAATATAAAACATATCCAAATTTGTTCATCATTTATAAAACTGATTTGGCGAATCGGACACCCCAGAGTCCGGAGTGAGTTGCCAGTTGTTGTTTTTTTGAGATTGAACGCAGCGTGGCATGGGTGGCTATCAGTGTGGCGCAGAAGGGAGGATTCTGATTCCGAAAGCTAGTTTTGAGTCACTCTCTGGGTTGTGGTCTTTGATGTCTCAGAAAGTAATAACACCTCTATTGCAATATACAAGAGAAAGTGTGGGCCCGAGAGAGGAAGAAAGCAAATTTCCATTAATTCGCAATTTTTCGAGCTACACTTCAAGCAAGCCATCTCCCTGTCACTTCGAACCTCAGTGATTTATCAATATTCTATTTGGTCTATCATCCTTCCAGCCATTTTTTTCTCTCCTCCTTAATCCCTTTCAAAGGCCCAGGAAGGAATATGTTGGGTATGTGAATAGGGTTCATGGGTATGTCCTGTCGCCAATCTCTCTAACAAGATGGGAAGTGGGACATGGAAATATAATCTCATCAACCATATTATAAACCATTTTCACAGGAAAATCATCACTACTAGATCTTCAGCGATTTCGAAAAGGGAATGGAAGGGGAAGAATCAATATATCCAATTAAAAGCAAATACACAAACCACAAACTCCACGAATCGCCTTGTGGTTTTCCATTTTCTCGCGAACTCCTGAAGCTGACAGTGTAAGATGCCTGATCCCAGTCGTCATAAGGGGACACCAGGGTATCAGTATACTACACCCTCTGCCCAAACACAGGGAGGCAGGGGAAGGGAGGGAAGGGGGGGGGGGAAGGGGCTTACCATCGCTACCCTATCATTTATCATTCTAGCGATGGGCGGGGGGGGAGGGGGGGGTATGAATGACATATCACAATTACATTAACAAAGAGAAGGGAAGCCGTTGAATATACCTTACATTTCAGTGACTCGATGGTATGTGAGGGTTGATATGTCTGATATATTATGCCTAATGACTCTCACGAGAGGGGGGGGGGGCACCCTTGATATACGGTCGATTTACTTATTTTCACAGGATAGGGTGGGCGGGGGGGGGCATTGTTATACTCAATCCATTTTTTTTTTTTAGAGGGGGGGTATCAGTGACATTTTCTCTGCTAATAACTATTTGCATGAGAGAAAGGGGGGGGGAGAAAGAGACAGAGGGAGAGGGGGGAGAAGAGAGAGAGACAGAGGGCAGGAGGGGAGGGAGAGGGAGAGAGAGGGGGGAAGGGAGGAAGAGAGAGAGAGAGAGGGGGGGGGAGGAAGAGGGAGAAAGTGAGAGAGAGAGGGGAGAGAGAGAGAGAGAGAGAGGGGGGAAAGAGAGAGAGAGGGGGGGAGGGGAGAGGGGAGAAAGAGGGAGAGGGAGGGAGGGGGAGGAGGAGGGAGAGAGAGAGAGGAGGAGAGAGGGAGAGGGAGAGGGAGAGAGAGAGAGAGGGGGGGGGAGAGAGAGAGAGAGAGAGAGAGAGGGGAGGGGAGGGAGGAAGGAGAGAGAGAGAGAGGGGGGGGGAGAGAGAGAGGGGGGGAGAGGGGAGGGAGAGAGAGGGGGGGAGGAAAGAATAGAGAGAGAGAGAGACAGAGAGGGGGGAGAGGAGAGGGAGAGAGAGAGAGAGGAAGGCTACTGGCAGATATGACAGCCTAGGAGGCAGACTCCGAAAGTCCTTGGGTACATAGGAGCATGTGATGGGGGAGGGGAGGGGGGCAGGAGAGAGAGAGGGAGAGGGGAGGAGGGAGGGAGGGAGGGGAGGGAGGAGGGAGGGAGGAGGAGGAGGGAGGGAGGAGGGGGAGGGAGGGAGGGAGGGAGACTTAAGAGTATAATAGCCATAGGATGACTTGCAAATGCTCCCTCTGCCCTCCTTCGCCTCACGCCCGCACGCCCGCACGCCCGCAAAAGGACAGATAAGGATCTAATGAAAAGGTCTCTCGCTCTTTTATTTGATAATGAAAGGCTGATTAATGAGCTCCGCTGGGGCTGCGTCGCCCTCGTGCGCGCGCGCCGGCGCGCAAGGAACATGCACTCAAAAATATATATGCATGAATAAATAATCGTGAATATGTATATATATATATATATATATTATATATATATATATATACATATATATATATATATATATATATATATATATATATATGTACATATATACACACACGTGTGTGTGTGTGTGAAAAGGAAAACAGCCACAATAAGAAATGAAATGAAATCGTGACGTTTCGAACCCGTCAGGAGTTCCTCATCAAGACGAACAAATCCATTTCGGTTACTTGTTTACTTGTTCCATATATATATTTACACAACACACACACACACACACACACACACACACACACACACACACACAACACACAATATATATATATATTATATATATATATATATATATATATATATATATATATATATATATATATATGTACTTATATATACATGTGTATATATAGATTGATAGAGAGATACATATACACATACAAATCATATACGTATATATACTATATATATATATATATATATATATATATATATATATATATATATATATATATATATATATATATATATATATATATATATATATATATATATGTGTGTGGTGTATGTTGTATATTATATATATATAATATATATATATATATATATTCAGTATATCTCTCCCTATTCATCCTCTCTCACCTTATCCACTCTACCCATTACTCTCTTGTATATCTACATTCTCACTTATCATCTCATACTATATATTATCTATATATCTTCATACTATATATATTTCGTTCTATGTATATATGATGTAATATATATACCAACTACTTCTTCATTCACTATATAACTCCATCATACTATACTATACTTCATACTCCCTCTTCACCTATATATATATCTATCTTTCGTATATATATATTCTATTCTACCTATAGTATACTATCTATATACTATGCTATGTCTATTTCATTATTCTCATATCTTCTATACTATCATCACTTACTATATATATTATATATCTATACTCATATATCATCCCACCCACTATACATATATTCGTTCATTTCCATCTCAACACCATGCTCCTCTCTCCTTTTTCCATCCATCCACCTCTCTCTTCTCTCCTACATTACATCCTACCTCATCTACCACCATCTCCCACACTCTCCCATCTCTCTCTCTCTCTCTCTCTCTCTCTCTCCCTCTCTCTCTCCCTCTCTCTCCTCTCTCACTCCTCTTCTCTCACTATCTTCCAAGCACACACCCCTCCCCCATCTAGTCCTCACACATCCCTACCACTATGCAACCATATACTACATCACACACCACACACACCATCTCCTCACCGCGCTGTCTCCTCTTACTCCTCTCTCTCTCTCTCTTCTCGTCCACGCATCCCTCCTCTCTTCCGTCGCCTCCTCTCCTCTCAGCACCCACTCTCACAAGTCTTCCCATCCCTCCGTCTCTCTCCTCCCTCCTCCTCTCACTCTCTCGCTCTCTTTGGTCTCTCTCTCTCTCGGTGGAACCACACACACCATCACCCACCCTCGCTTCCTCTCATCTCTCCTCCCATCTCCCCTCCTCCTCCTCCTCTCGGTCTTCTCTCTCCCTCGATCTTCATACACTCCCATCTCCTACCCTATCGTCTCCTCTACTCTTTCCCCACACCACCTCTCCCAGTTCCTCTCAGCTCCTCTCTCCCACTCCACCAACACACACCACACAGCACACACACACACCACACACACACAGGGATAGATAGATATATATATAGTATATATATAATATATAATATATATATATAAATATACTATAATATATATAATATACATATATATATAAATATATATATATATATATATATATTATATATATATATATACATATATATATATGGATCATATATTCATGATATATATACATATATGTATGTATGTATGTAGATAAGCTTTTGCATACATGTATGCATGTATCTATATACATAGTTTATGTTTATACATACACACATACACACACACACACACACACACACACACACACATATATATATATGATAAATTATATTTATACACATATATACATTCATATATAAATGTATGTATATATTTATATCTATATATATATATATATTATATTATATATTATATATATATATTATATATATATATATATACATATATATATATATTATATTATATATATTATATATATATATATATATATATATATATATATATATATATATATGTATATATATATATATATATATATATATATATATATATTATATATATTATATATATTTATATATATATTTATATATATTATATATATATATATATATATATATTATATATATAATATTATAGTGTGTGTGTGTGTATGCCATACATATGTATGTATATTTGTGTATATATACATACATATATATACAAACACACAAATATATATAGATATATATGCAGACAGAAAAAACACACACATACACACATATACGTATAACGTATATATGTGTGTGCGTGTGTGCATTCATATGTGTGTACAAACACATGAACAAACACGCACACGATCCTGACCACACACAGCCAATCTACCTTGAATTGCATCATCGGGAGGGGCAGGGGGGGGAAGCGGACCAGGGGAAGGGGGGGGGGGCATGGGGGCTGATCCGGAGCTGGGGGGAGAGGGGGGGGGGGGGGTTCAGTCAGCTACCTAGCCTTTTGTTTTTATCAAGTTTTTTTTTCAGTTTTGATACTTTCTGGGTTGGCAGTCTCTGGAAGGGGGGGGGGGGGGGGAGGTTCAGGGAGGGAAGGGGGGGGGTGGAGGTCAGGGAGGGGGAGGGGAGGGGGGGTGGAGGTAGGGAGGGAGGGGGGGGGGGGGTGGAGGTCAGGGAGGGAGAGGGGGAGGAGGAGTGGAGGTCAGGGGGGAGGAAGGGGAAGGGGGAGTGGAGGTCAGGGGGGAGAGGGGAGGGGGGTGGAGGTCAAAGAGGAGGAGGGGGGAAGGGGGGAGTGGAGGTCAGGGAGGGGGGAGGGGGTGGGGGAAGGGGAAGGGGGATGGAGGTCAGGGGGGGAAGGGGAAGGGAAGGGGGAGGTCAAAGAGGGGGAGGGGAGGGGGGTGGAGGTCAGGGAGGGCGAAGGGGAGGGAAAGGGGGGGGAGGAGGGGCGTGGCAACTCTCATACGCCACCTTTCCGACACATTAAATGGCGCGCGAGGAATGTATGAGCTGCTGATGGCTCTGCGGGCGCCCACGCCGCCCACGGGTAGCCAGTATCATTATCATTATTCTCGCTATTGACCTTTCTAAGGGTTGTCTTGCTGATATTATCACCATCATCATCTTGGTCATCAGTATCTTCACCATTTGTATTCCTAATATCATAATTATCATTATTGCTATTATTGACATTGTTATTATTTTATTAGTTTATTACTCTTGTCATTATTATGCCTACCATTATAGCTGTTATTATTGTTATCATCATCATCCTGGTTATCAGTATCTTCACCATTTTTATTGTCAATATCATAATTATTGTTATTGCTATTATATTGTTATTATCATTATTATCAATATTACTCTTGTCATTATCATTCCTACCATTATAGCTGTTATCATCATCAGCAGCAGCAGCAGCAATGTCATTAGTATCATTATCATTTTTTTATTATTGATTATCGTAATTATCGTTATTGCTATTATTGTTATTGTTATTATTAGTATTACCAAACTACTTTTGTCCTTATTATATCTTCCATTATATCTGTTACTATTGTTATCATTATCGTCATCAGCAATGTCATTAGTATCATCATCATTAATATCATCATCATCATCATTTCATTCCTACCATGATAGCTGTTATCATCATCATTATCATCAGCAATGTCATTAGTATCATCATCAATACATCATTCATCATCATCATTTCATTCCTACCATGATAGCTGTTATCATCATCATTATCTGTTCATCAAGCATGTCATTAGTATCATCATCATTAATATCATCATTATCACATCATCATTTCATTCCTACCATGATAACTGTTATCATCATCATTATCCTCATCAGCAATGTCTTTAGTATCATCATCATCATCATTTCATTCCTACCATGATATCTGTTATCATCAATCATTTATCATCATCAACAGTGCTATTAGTATCATCATCATTAATATCATCATCATCATCATTTCATTCCTACCATGATAGCTGTTATCATCATCATTATCATCATCAGCAGTGCTATTAGTATCATCATCATTAATATCATCATCATCATCATCATTTCATTCCTACCATGATAGCTGTTATCATCATCAATATTATCATCAGCAGTGCTATTAGTATCATCATCATTAATATCATCATCATCATCATTTCATTCCTACCATGATAGCTGTTTATCATCATAATTATCCTCACCAGTAATGTCATTAGTATCATCATCATTAATATCATCATCATCATCATTTCATTCCTACCATGAAACTGTTATCATCATCATTATCATCAGCAATGTCATTAGTATTAGTATCATTAATATCATCATCATCATCATTTCATTCCTACCATGATAGCTGTTATCATCATCATTATCGTCATCAGCAATGTCGTTAGTATCATCATCAATATCATCATCATCATCATTTCATTCCTACCATGATAGCTGTTATCATCATCATTATCCCTCATCAGCAATGTCATTGGTATCATCATCATTAATATCACCATCATCATTATCATCGTATATCATCTTCATCATCATCCTCACTATTAAGATATCAGCGATCACCTTCTGTCTCCCTCACCATTCAGCAGTGCTATTAGTATCATCATCATTAATACCATCACCGTCATCATTATCATCGTATATCATCTTCATCATCATCCTCACTATTAAGACTCACAAAGACTCACAAGACTTTCTCTAAGAAATCCGATAAAGAAAGTGTGTCAGACTTTGACGTGCAGTGGAAATGTTCCTTGCTTTAATGAGCTTGTAATTAATTCATATTAATCGCCTTGCGGTATAATCTACACAGTTAGTCAGTGCATCGGTGCATTGGACATAGGCATGGCATTGAGTCATACGTCATATGACACGGTTATGTTGTGATTACATATCTATGTTTGTCTATCTATCTACCTGTGTGTGTGTGTGTGGGGGGTGTGTTTATACCGTATGTAAGCACACACACACACACGTACACGCATATATTGACGTGTGTGTGTATGTATGTGTGTCTGTGTGTGTATGTGTATATATACCGTAAGTACACACACACGCACACGCATATATTGACGCGTGTGTGAGTGTATGTGTGTGTGTGTGTATGTGTGTGTATACCGTAATACACACACACGCACACGCATATATTGACGGCGTGTTGGTGTATGTGTGTGTGTGTGTGTGTGTGTGTGTTTATATCGTATGTACACACACACACACACACGCACACGCACACGCATATATTGACCCGTGTGTGAGTGTATGTGTGTGTGTGTGTGTGTGTGTATGTATACCGTATGTACTACCCACACACGCACACGCATATATTGACGCGTGTGTGTATGTATGTGTGTATGTATGTGTGTATGTACACCGTATGTACACACGCACACGCACACGCATATATTGACGCGTGTGTGAGTGTATGTGTATGTATGTGTGTATGCATACCGTATGTACACAACACAACACACACACACACACACATACACACACACACAATATATGCGTGCGTGTGTGTGTATTCCGTATGTACACACACACACGCACACACGCACACGCATATATTGACGCGTGTGCGAGCGAGGAACCCGAGCATATCCATCGCCTGACATTTACGAGAGCGAAGCGGCGTCGACGAGGAAATGACAAGGCGATGACTTGTCGTATAATCCTTTTGTCTTTTGTTTTGTGATTCAGTCTCGCTTCGTGTCTCGCCTAAATCTGTGTCTTATGAAATCCTTGTTTTATAAGTGTATGCAGAGGCGATTTTATGAATTAATAAATGTATGCAGAGGCGATTTTATGAATTTATGAATTAGTATAAGATATAGGAAGCTATATGTAGAATCTGTGTCTTATGAAATCCTTGTTTTATAAGTGTATGCAGAGGCGATTTTATGAATTTATGAATTAGTATAAGATATATGAAGCTATATAGAGAATCTGAACTTTATGAATTTATGAATTAATAAATGTATGCAGAGACGATTTTATGAATTTATGAATTCGTATAAGATATAGGAAGCTATATAGAGATTCTGAACTTTATGAAATCCTTGTTTTATAAGTGTATGCAGAGGCGATTTTATGAAATGAATTTGTATATGTGAAGCTATATAAGGAATCTGTGTCTTATGAAATCCTTGTTTTATAAGTGTATGCAGAGGTGATTTTATGAATTTATGAATTAATATAAGATATAGGAAGCTATATGTAGAATCTGTGGCTTATGAAATCCTTGTTTTATAAGTGTATGCAGAGGCGATTTTATGAATTTATGATTTAGTATATGTGAAGCTATATAAGGAATCTGAACTTTATGAAATCCTTGTTTTATAAGTGTATGCAGAGGCGATTTTATGAATTTATGAATTAGTATAAGATATAGGAAGCTATATGTAGAATCTGTGTCTTATGAAATCCTTGTTTTTATAAGTGTATGAGAGGCGATTTTATGAAATGAATTTGTATATGTGAAGCTATATAAGGAATCTGAACTTTTATGAATCCTTGTTGTATAATTGTATGCAGAGACGATTTTATGAATTTATGAATTAATATAAGATATAGGAAGCTATATGTAGAATCTGTGTCTTATGAAATCCTTGTTTTATAAGTGTATGCAGAGGCGATTTTTTATGAATTATGATTTAGTATAAGATATGTGAAGCTATATAGAGATTCTGAACTTTATGAAATCCTTGTTTTATAAGTGTATGCAGAGGCGATTTTATGAATTTATGAATTAGTATAAGATATAGGAAGCTATATGTAGAATCTGAACTTTATGAAATCCTTGTTTTATAAGTGTATGCAGAGGCGATTTTATGAATTTATGATTTAGTATATGTGAAGCTATATAAGGAATCTGTGGCTTATGAAATCCTGTTGTATAAGTGTATGCAGAGACGATTTTATGAATTTATGAATTGATATAAGATATAGGAAGCTATATGTAGAATCTGTGTCTTATGAAATCCTTGTTTTATAAGTGTATGCAGAGGCGATTTTATGAATTTATGATTTAGTATATGTGAAGCTATATAAGGAATCTGAACTTTATGAAATCCTTGTTTTATAAGTGTATGCAGAGGCGATTTTATGAATTTATGAATTAGTATAAGATATAGGAAGCTATATAGAGAATCTGAACTTTTATGAAATCCTTGTTTTATAAGTGTATGCAGAGGCGATTTTAATGAATTTATGAATTAATATCAGATATAGTGAAGCTATATGTAGAATCTGTGGCTTATGAAATCCCTTGTTGTATAAGTGTATGCAGAGCGATTTATGAATTTATGAATTAGTATGAAGATATAGGAAAGCATATATAGAGAATCTGAACTTTATGAATTTATGAATTTATATAAGATATATGAAGCTATATATAGAATCTGAACTTTATGAATTTATGAATTGATATAAGATATATGAAGCTATATATAGAATCTGAATTTTATGAATTTATGAATTGATATAAGATATATGAAGCTATATAGAGAATCTGAACTTTATGAATTTATGAATTAATATAAGATATATGAAGCTATATGTAGAATCTGAATATCAATAAATCTACATAATATGTTTGAATTTATTACTGTATATGATGAATACAAATATGATTCTTCATGTTATATGTGAATCGTTGAATCTATAAGGTCTGTGAATTGATAGCATACTAGTCTACACCACAATGAATAAAACAAAAATAGCATAAAAATCAGGAAATTAATTGAATTTTGCTAATTCTTAATGTCCTAGAATAAGAAAAATAAAGTTGATAGATATAGATGATGAAATGGAACGTACTTTGCGATCCTAACATTTATTAATCTATGAATCTATATATCTATGAATCTTTTGTTTTTGAATTGGTATATACATAAAAATACATTATCTGTGGATCTTATCATCTATGAATTCATGTATCTATTATTTTTTTCCGGTCTTTGAATTCGAATATGCATGAATCTATGTCTCTACGAATCTCTTTCATCTTACGAAACTATAAATCTATAATTTTTTTGT
>NW_020871234.1:193115-205615 GCF_003789085.1 Penaeus vannamei
GTCCCCACTTCTCCATCCGTCATTATTCCCATCCGTATTCCCACTTCTCCATCCGTGTCATTATTCCCACTTCTCCATCATTTATTCCCATTTCTCCTTCCGTGTCCATCATTATTCCCACTTCTCCATCCGTGTCATTTATTCCCACTTCTCCATCCGTGTCATTTATTCCCACTTCTCCATCCGTGTCATTTATTCCCACTTCTCCTTCCGTGTCATTTATTCCCGCTTCTCCATCCGTGTCCTTTCTCCCCTTCCGCCCTCGGCCCCGCCCTCCCGTGTCAGCAAATATGAGGGAGGTCGTGGGCGTTCTGTCATGTCATTGTCCAAACGCCGCGATCTGGGGCGGCGCCGAGTGCCAAAGGACGCTACCTCGCTCTTTCTGACTTCATACATTCTCTCTTTTCTCTCTATTTTGCTCTTTGATTCTTTATTCTCTATTCTTTTCCTTGCTTTGTTCTGTTTTTTTTTGTTCTTGGGTTTTCGTTATTCTTTATTCTCTATTCTTTTCCTTGCTTTGTTGTTTGTTTGTTTTTTGTTCTTGGGTTTCCGTTACGGTCTTTCTCTCTCATTTTTTAATTCCTTTTTCTTTCTTTTCTTTTCTTTTTGTTTGTTTTTAAGCTTTATTCGACGTTCTTTCTTTGCTTTTGTTCTCTTGTTCTTAGTCTTCGGATTTTGTCTCTCCTCTTTTTTTTATTCCTTTTGTTCACCTATATTTTTCTTGTCATTCTCATATTCGTTGTTTTGTTCTTGAGTTCAATTCTGTTATCCTTGTTATTGATATAATTGTCAAAATGATAATAATAATAATAACAACAATTGTTATTTCATTGTCATTAGTATCATTACCATTATTATCATTACAAGCAATATCATTATAATTTTTGTAATCACTATTACTGGTATTAGTATTAGTATCAATTTCAGAACTGTTATTATCGTTATCAGGAGTTATTGTCATTATCCTTACTATCATTACTATCATCCTTACCACCGTAATTATGTTAGTTATAGTATCATTATTGCCTGCTCTCGCTTCGTCTCTCACTCTCCCCTCTCCATCCCTCCTCCCCCTTCTCCTCCTCCACCCCCTCCCCCTTCTCTCCTCCACCCCCCTCCCCCCTTCTCCTCCTCCACCCCCTCCCCCTTCTCCTCCTCCCCCCCTCCCCCTCCCCCTTCTCCTCCTCCACCCCCTTCCCCCTCCCCTTCTCCTTCCTTCCCCCTCTCCCCCTTCTCCTCCTCCTCCCCCTTCTCCTCCCCACCTCCTCCACCCCTTCTCCTCCTCCCCCCTCCTCCTCCTCCACCCCCTCCTCCTCCACCCCCTCCCCTCCCCCTTCTCCTCCTCCACCCCCTTCTCTCCTCCACCCCCTTCCCCTCCTCCCCCTCCCCTTCTCCTCCTCCACCTCCCCCCTCCCTCCCCCCACCCCCTTCTCCTCCCCCTCCCCCTTCTCCTCCTCCCCCCCCCCCCCTCCTCCCCCTTCTCCTCCTCTACCCCTCCCCCCTCCTCCCCTTCTAAAGAAACAAATGCACATTCCTCAGTCTAGACATGCATATCAACCGGGCAAATAGATAGTTAAATGTATATCTATCAGATATATAGACAAATATACCTTTATTTCTGCGTCTGTATTTTTAAAAATTTATTGGGTCGGGCCTGGCACAATTTTAACAAACCGAGTTGTTCATACGCAGTCATGGGGTCTGTTTGTTCCAGGGAAAGTTCACTTTTTCTTTTTCTATCGTCCGGTCTGTTCAAATTGTACGAAGCTCGACCCAAAGAATATTCGCCTAAATAGATGCATATCAGTATAGACATGCATATCGGGCAAATAGATAGATAGGTGTATATCTATCAGATGTATGGACAGATATGCATTTATTTCTGTATATGCATGTCTGTATTTCTGAATATTCTCCGGGTCGGACCTCGCACAATTTCAAAAAACCGGCCGGATGTGTCTTGCTTGGGGTTCATACGGTTTCTCTGCGTCTGTTCCTTGTCGTGTCTTTTCGTGAACCGGTTTTGCGTAATTCGCTGCATTCGGCCGTTATATAAAAAAAAGAACAAACTGGCAACTCCTTCCGGGCTCTGGGGTACTCTGATTCACTAAATATGTTGAGAAAAATTAATGAAGAGGTGCAAATACATAGAAAAATATGGTATATAAGTTTTAGAAGTTCCGGACTCAAGTAGACACGAATGCCAAGGATCAGCTGATTGGAATAAAAAAAAAGGAAAGGTGAATCGGAGTGCTCCATAGTCCGGGGTGAGTTGCCAGATTCCCCTTTTCTGAGACTGAATGGAGTCCCTCGTCTCATGATTTGCACATTCTACACTGGTTCTTCTTCTGTCTGGTCGATCCTCATTCTGACGACACTGGTACTCAGCGAGTGGCCTTGGGGCGCGCTCCATAGGCCCTCTGCTTCTTCCTCCAGCCTCATCCTTGTCAATCATTCCCAGCTCTTCTCTTGTACCCGAAGACCTGCTCGTGCGATTCTTTCGTCTTCCAGGGGCTCTTCACTCTCTGGTAGTTTCAGGTTTCACTCCTCTGGTATTTCTAGCTCTTAGTTTCACTCCTCTCTTCAGTTTTCACTCCCTCTGGTTTCAGGGGTTCCACTCCCTCTGGCATTCCTTCCTTATATCCTAGTACTCCTTCCTGCTCCACTGCCTTCAGCTCTTCTCGTCTCTCCGAAGCCACTTGCCAAAGCTCCTTTCTTTCGACTCCGAGCAGCCCTTGAAGACGGCCAATCCTCACCTGCCTTCCCCTTCTCTTGATGTCCAATCTGCCCAATTATGTTCTTAGATGCATTATCTCGTACACTTTCGTGATTCTAAGGGCAGCCTTTTCCTCGCCTCGCCCTTCGCCCACTTGGTAGTTCGACGTCTTCACAGAGCTCCAAGTCCCCCGCTTCATGCTGCTCACTCGATGACCCTAAACTCCTTTCCAGTGTTCTCTTTGGATCTTCTTACACTTAAGCTCATCGAAATAGGTCAAGACAAGCTGACACCACGAGAGAAAACATGTTTAATCCTGCTAGAACGGGTAATACAATATGTGTAGCTGCAGATATGAAAGCATCAAGACCAGCAGTTATAACCTGAGAAGAACTACGGCCACACGACCTGGCGGAGAAGAACCACGAGAGAGGGACTTCCCCGAGGACCCAAGAGAAGCGTGGCGTGGTGTCTGAACGTCTACAACAGTATCTGCATTTCACTGAAGAGCAAGCATCCAGACTTCCTCAAGAAGAGTCAGGGAGGACCAGGCCAGTTGCCTTCTTGCAGTCTTGGATCTGCTTGGTATCCGTTCTCTGAATGCTCAGCTGGATATTCTTTTCACTCAGCTGTTATTTCTTCCCCCTTGATTTCTTTTTGCGTTCCTTCTGTTCCCAAAAACAACCCAGAATATTGCTGAAATTGCAGCTGGGCGACCGCTCTTTCCTTCTCATCCTTGCTGGCCAGCGACGCCCCAGGATACGCCATCCTCCCTGGCACCGCTCCTTCGTCTGCTCTGCTCCTCCTGAAGGGACGCCTTTCCCGTTCCTGAGCCCGTCCAGCGCCTCCTCTAGTTCGACATCATTCCTACTTTCTGCCTCACTTTTTCTGTCGTTCTCTTCATGCATTATTGCTCCTTTGCCCTTTCTCTCTGCCTTTCGTTATTATCACACATGTTTTCTTCGTAGCTTCAGCGAGTCCCGCCCTTTAGTCCCCACTTTCTAAGATCTTATTACGCCTGGCATTGCCGCCTCGTCCCAGGCCTACCGCTGAGAACCCGACGCCGCTCCTTGGGAAGCTGCGCTCAGCCCGTTTTGTCTCTTGCGCTGCTCTTGCCTCCTGCTGCACCCTCGGCTGGCTCCAGAAGCCCCTCTCTGCCTCCCTTCTTCAGCCACTCTATGGAGTCCTCTTCTGCTGACCCTTCCCAGTCATTCATTTTTTTTAGGTCTTTCTTCTTCGTAGCTCAAATCTGCTCCGAGGCGTCCCCCCTGCTTCCCCGGGCGGTCTCCTCCCGCCGGAGGGCCTCCCGACGGCGTCCACTCCTCCCGGAGCCCAAGGCCGCGTCCTCGCCTCGGACATTCACAAGATGGCGACCGAGGAACGCTTTCCTATCGCGGCACGCCTGTCATGGAAATCCCCGGAGTTCCTGCCATGACACCATCGCCAGGGAGCTTCCGGCCAAGGCCAGAGGGTCCAGCCAGCCCTTGACACAGACGGAGGCCCCCAGGAGCCGGCCCGGAATTCCAGGGTTCCGTTGGCTGCCGCGCTGCGCCCTGCCCGAGGGGACCTGCGAAGGGAGGGCGGCGGCGTCCGCGCTGTCGCCATTATGGGTCATATCATTTTCATCCTTAGTGCTATCATCTATTATCATTATCATTTTAATTATAATTATCACTATCATATCATTATTCAAATAATAATGATCATTATCATTATCATCTATCATCATAACCCTTATCATTATTGGTATCATTATTGTCACCATCATCATCATTATTATCTTTAATGTTATTACTATTATTTCATTATCATTATCATCACCATTATCACTATTCTTGTTATCCTCATCGTCGATATTATTGTTTCTGTTATTATTGTTTTTCTGATCATTATCATTACTACTCTTATGATTATTATTGTTGTTATTGTTACACACACACACATATATATATGTATATATATATATATATATATATATATATATATTATATATATATATATATAATATATATATATATATATATATATATATATATATATATATATATATATATATATATATATATATATATATATATATATATATATATTATAGATATAGACATAGATAGATAGACAGGCAGGGAGGTAAATAGAAAGGCAGATAGACAGAGACAGAGACAGACAAAGAGAAAGAGACTTCCACAGTTATGTCCTTTTTCATTCTTTTTTTTTTCTTTCTTTCTTTGCAGACACCCACTCGTTAATTTCGAAAATCAAGCTCGTGCTCCAGATTCCACAGATTACATTTACGACTGCAGATTACGTGGTGCCTCGACCTCTCTCCTCTCGCTCTCTGTTTACTTCCTCGGGGGGCTAGTTGGGCTGGGGAGGGGGAGGGGGAGGGAGGAGGGGAGGGGGAGGGAGGTAGGGACAGGAGGGGGAGGAGGAGGGGAGGGAGGGAAGGGGAGAAGGGGAGAGGGGAGGAGGATGGGGAGAGGGGAGAAGGGAGGGAGGATGGGGGAGGAAGAGGGGAGAGGGAGGGAGGAAGGAGGAGGACTAAGTTTGGGAGAGGGCGGGGTGGAGGGAGGTGGAGAGTGGTGGGGTGAAGGAGGGAAGGGTAGATGAAGGAGGGGGGGGGAGGGTAAAATGTCGCTCGCGCACCGACCTTCACCCTTGACCTTTGACCACACAAGTAAACGATGATGGCTGACCTTTCCGCGGGGGAATCTACGCTGGCTGCTGTCGCATCGCCCCCCCCTCTTCTCTCCCCCGTCCATGGGTCTCTCTCTGGTGACTCTGCCTCTCTCTCTCTCTCTCTCTCATCTCTCTCTCTCTCTCTCTCTCTCTCTCCTCTCTCTCTCGCTCTCTCTCTCTCTCTCTCTCTCTCTCTCTCTCTCTCTCTCTCTCTCTCTCTCTCTCTCTCTCTCTCTTCTCTCTCTCTCTCTCTCTCTCTCTCTCTCTCTCTCTCTCTCTCTCTCTCTCTCTCTCTCTCTCTCTCTCTCTAGCTATCTATCTCCCTCTCGTTTTCTCTTGCTCTTTTTCTAATTCTCCGTCTCTCTCTTTCGCTCTTCTCTTTGTCTGTCCGTTTCTTTCCTTCTGTCATTGTCTCTCTATTTCTTTCTATCTCCCTATACGCCTTTCCTTCTCTTTCTCCCCCTTTCTTCCCCTTCTCTTTCTCCCCCCTTTCTTCCCCATCCCCCCCCCCCTCCCCCCAACTGCATACCAGAAGGAAGAATGGAGCGGTGGATGGGGGAGGGGGAAGGGGGTGCGGAGAGTAGGGGGGAAGGGAGGGAAAAGGTGAGAATGGGGTCGGGATAGGAGGGGGGGGAAGGGGAAGTGATGGGGGTCGAGAGTGGGGAGGAAGAGGGGGTGAAGGTAGGGGGAAGGTGGAGGAAGTGGGGTGGAGGGTGGTGGGAGGGGGAGAGAGAGGAGCGGGGGATGGGGGGGGGCGCGTTCCGTGAGACAACGGCACTTGGCGATCCGGTAATGTCGGGCAGCGGTCGCCCTGACTGCGTGTCCGCCACTGGGGCCAAATTACATCACCCCTTATAAACAGAGCCCGTCGAGGAGCCCCATGGTGAGGTTCGCCCAGTGACTCCCCCTGTGAGAATTGCTGCACCGCCGAGTGGGTCCGCGATTCATGAATGAAATCACGGCAATACCTCACACTTCACTCGAATTACAAAACTCTTTTCTTGCCTTACAAATTGAATCACCGCGTTACTTCATACTTCACTGGTTTAATTATATAATCACTGTGTGTCTCTTTGATTTGCATCAGTTAATTATTCAATTGCTTCATGTTTTGCAAGTCAGATCCTTAAATTACCTCATATCTCAATGATTTGACTCTCTGTTTGTATTTAAACAAAATCACAACAGCATTTGTTTTCCTAAAACCTTAATTACACAGAACTTTTTAAATCAAATCACAAAAAACCTTACACTTATCTAAACTTTTAACAACACCTAGAACACTCAATGACTTGATTTAATCCCATTAGCTTAATTAACCGCCGTCCTATTAGCCACAGCTTCTAATTTCCTGGAGATTCAAGGGACCCGAGTATCTCCCTTTCCTGGTCGAGCGGATCGACCGAGGTTCTGGCGCCTTTTCGCTCGCGTCGATCCCTGCGCGGGCTTCGGGCTCCTTGGCGTAACCGCCGTGGGGGGCCTGAGTTCGGGGGGGCTTGGGCTGAGGGACATATCTCACACTCGCCACACGCATGCGCACATCCACGCACGACCCGGCACACGCACTCCTCCAACGCATTCGCACATCCACACGCATTTGCACGCCCCCACAAATCCACACGCATATGCACTCCCACACGCATGCACATCACACGAATATGCACTCACCACACGCACATATCCACACGCACACCACATGCACTCCCACACGCATCCACATCCACACGAATATGCACTCCCACACACATATCCACACGCACATTTCCACATGCACTCCCACACGCATGCGCACATCCACACGAATATGCAGCACGCATGCACTCCCACCACGCATGCGCACATCCACATATCCACATATCCACACGCATGCACTCCCACACGCATGCGCACTCCACACGCATTGGCACACGCATATGCACTCCCACACGCGCACTGGCACACGCACATCCACACGCATATCCAAACACACACACACACACACGCACACACACATTTCCACACACACACACACATATCCACACGCATATGCGGATTCACACGCATGAAACATACCCCCCACATGTATACTTATTATCTCGAGGCTTATGATACATTATATTTTCATTCATCATCATTATTATTTCATTGCTATCGTTATTATTGCTGTCATCATTAATGGTAATAATAGTAGTATCGCTGTAGTTGTTTGTATACCTTTTGGCATAATGATTACTGCTGTCATTATCATTATATTTTTATTTTATTATGATAATATCAGTAATAATGATGATGATCATTATTATTGTTATTATCTTTATCATCTTAATTATCAAAATTATAATAATTATTATTATTAGTCGTAGTATGCATAGTAGTAGTATCATTATCATCTTCTTATCCTTCTCATCCATATTACTATTCACATAATGAATTCCATTTTCACCATCATTATTATTCATAGAACAAACAAAGATTTAAAAAAAGGAAAAAAATATGGACCCGGAAGTAGCGTGCAGTTCCCGCCCTTTAATTTTGGCGCGAAATTGGTCCTTTGTTCTTGATGAAGTTTCGATGAGCTCGTATTCCTATTACTTTTTTGCATGTTTGTTTGTTTGTATAGATGTTTTTGCAAGGATTTGTATTTTCACGCGATTTTTTTTATTTTTTTATGGGGGTCGGTTTTTTTAGAAAAAAAAAATCCTTTCTGCCGTAATTTTTTTGAGAAGGGCAGGACTTCCCGTATTTTTCTTATTTTTATTTTTTTTTTACGTAATGTTCTTTCATTAATATCCTGCTCCAGATATTTTTTTCATAAAACTTTTTTTTTGGCATTTTCCATGAAACATTCATTTGTAAAACTTCGCTGATCGTGAAGTTGACCTTCGAGTCTTCATGGAAGCCCCAATAGAATTTTTCCTTTTTATGGATTTTCTTCGGTTCTCCTGGAATTTCCAAAAGCGTCATTGAGCTCTTGATGTTTCCTAGAACTGCCTTTGTATTTTTTTTCACTTTATCTTCTTTTTTCTGGTTGTTTTCTTTCTTTTTTTTCTCCTTCGTTTTTTTTTTAGTTATTGGTATTTAAGTTAGGATCGATTTCGAAATTCACTTAGATCTTGTATTTGTCCTTGTGTAGTTCCTTATTCTTTTATCATTTGTTTCCTCTTTGCTCGCTTTTATAAATCAAATATAGGACAAAGAGATAGATTAATTGAGAGACAGAGATAGATAGGTAGATAAATAGATAGAGTGAAGGGAGAGAAAGAAAGAAAGAAAGAGAAAAAGAGAGAGAAGGAGAGAGGAGAGAGAGGTGAGTAAAGAGAGAGAGAGAAACAGAGAGAGAGAGAGAGAGAGAGAGAGAGAGAGAGAGAGAGAGAGAGAGAGAGAGAGAGAGAGAGAGAGAGAGAGAGAAAAAAAGAGAGAGAGAGCGAGAGAGAAAGAAAAAGAAAGAGAAAGAAAGAAAGAACAAGAAAGAGATAAATATAGAGAGAAACAGACAAGACAGACAGACAATCAATCAAACAGACAGACAGACAGACAGCGCCACCCTTCACCCCCTCTGTCTTTGAACGGCGCTTCACAACAGACAGACAAGCTAACTGTACCCTCCTCGCAGTCTAAATTAAGCCCTTGTTTTCCCTTCTTGTGGCGCTGAAACTTAAATACCAAAAGAGCAGGACCTTTGCATGTATATCCTGTGCATGTTTTCGTCGTGGGCCGCGTCGGGTGTACCGCGTGGGTGTGTTTGTCTGTCTGGATTTTTGTGTGTGTGGCTTGGCTCTTTTTGGCTTTAGGGTGGCCAAAGTTTTGCAGTTGTTCTTTTACTTGGGTCTTTGCATAATTATTATATCCTGTGCATGTTTTCGTACCGTTTAGTAGCGCTGTTTGTGTGTGCCATTTGTCGGTGTACTGTTGATTTCCCAATGTTGTCATGTCTTACTATTTTTGCATTCCTTTATCACGTGAGTGCCTTGTTCTCTTTCGTCTGGTCTGTGCCTTGTCCGTGAGCCTTGACGCCAGGCAGCCGGGGGGAGGAAGGGGGGCGGGGAGTCCTTTGGTCATATATATTCATTCTTGGGGATTTGTTGTTCTGCGTTTGGTATTAAGAGGTTTGTCTATGTGTATGATAACCTGCCTTAACGGTACAGTATATGTGTAAGTTTTTATATCAGTTATAAATATAAATATAAATATAATAACAACGCGTAATATATGTATATTATATATATACTATATACCATATATATTGTGTTGTGTGTGTGTATGTATATATATATATATAGTTTATATATATATATATAATATACTATATATATATATGTGGTGTGTTGTGTGTGCTTTTCGCTGTGTGTGCGTGTGTCTGTGTGTGTGTGTGTGTGTGTGTGGGTGTGCTCACGTGTACCTTGGTCACGTTGTGTGTCACGTGGCTATGCAATTTTGCATTGCCTCGACCATTTCCACTAAACCATGTAGTCTGGACCATGAACTCTCTTCCCATTCAGACTCTCTTCCCTTTTGCTCTTTCTTCGGACAGACCTCTTCGCGCCCACTCCTCTCCCGAGCTGCCACCCGATAAGTCAGACGCCAGGCACTCCCTGCCTTCACCCCGCCCCTGGCTCCAGCCCCGCCAGAAGCACCCGAGCACCTCACTCGCTCCATGGCCCTCAACCGCCCTCCTTCGCTCAAGTCTGCCACCTCCTCAAAGATCTCTAACAGCCCTGAGGAAAGAACAGAGGACAGGGCGGCCTTCGGTGTCCATTCCGTCTTTGCCGCGACCTTTGCTCGCGTGATGGACTCCTTCTGTAAAAACTTCCAGCGTCCGAGAGCGAAAGGACTCGGCTGCATTATGGGGGCGGGGGGGGCTCGACGGCCCGACTTCATTCTTCCAAAGGATACATTTAGGAAGCATGGTGAGCCTTCCTCGGCGAGGGTTATGTCCTCAGCGAGAGAGGAGCCAAATGAAGCTCCTCCAAGATCTCCCATTCTTCCTTTTGAGATGAAATCCTCGGTCTCTATAGACGCGTCTAAGCCCAAAAGTCCCTCTATCCGAAATCTAAGACGTACAATGGCAGAAGCCTTGGTCTAAAGGCCACCCCATCGCCTTGTCCCCGAGACCAGGAGGAGGAAGTCAAGTCTGCCCCAACTACACTCCAGCGTACTTAGGTTCCTAAACGAAAGGAACCGTCTCGTCTGATCTACAGTATTTGACAGCCTCAGCCTTTGTCATTCTTAAGAATGAGGAGGAAAGCTTTGTTCTTCGCGAGTCAAAATCCTGGGCATGCGCCAGAACCCGTAAGGACATGCCCGATAGATAATTGTCACACGCCCTCGCCACGAGCGGGTTTTCTTCTTAGACTCGATAGACGACGATATTCAATGCATTATTCCACTATTTTTTTTTTTCCTGACTTTGCAGGTCAGGGGCGTAATCGCTGAGGAGGGCATTGGGCGTGACTCCACGCTATATTAAAAATCTCGGTATTTTCGAATATAATCTGGAAAATAACATGGCCGTGCATCGGGCAGGACAGAGGTCTCAGTATTGCCATGTTAGAACGATATACGTCATCCAAACAGAAAACAAAAACAAAAACTGGCAACTCACCCGAGCTCTGGAGTACTCCGATTCTCCTTTGAGAAAAAATAAATCATGTTGAAAGAAGTAATTTTCAGCAAAAACAACAAAACATAATATATCAAGAACAGTTAAACATATATGATTATAATACAAACAATACGAAACCTATAAAATAAGTGTAAATACGAGTATTAAGTGTCAGTTGAGTAGAATAAAGAAAGGGCTTGGCGAATCGAGTACTTCCATGGTCCTGGGAGAATTGTCATTTTTCTTTTCTTATGATTGGACGCAGGTTAGTGTTCCCGCCCGATAAGTGACGTCATTGGCCCGACCCCGCCCGACCTGTTCCTTGGTCACCCGAGAGAGCAAAATCGGAAGAATATTCGCCTTTCATTCAGTGTCTGATTTACGATCAGGAATGCAGGGTAGCTCTCGGTTTTGATAGCCAATTTACTTTATTCTCTTTGAGCGGGATCTGTTTTTAATTATTTTTTTATTATTTATTTATTTTAATTTTTATTTATTTTATTTTTTATTTTTATTTTCTATTTTTGTATTATTTTTTTTTTTTGTAAATCTTATCTTTATCTTATTCGCAATATAAAGCATTAGCAAGAACACGTCCCCATTAAATATTAAAGAAGGTGCAGGAGGGACCGGATATTGACGCCCCCCCCCCCACACACAAAAAAAAATACAGATTATGGCCCTTTCTGCCTTTTTAGTTTATTCCGGTGTTGCAAAGGCACGAGAGCTGCAAGCAAAACAGACCGCAAGCTTAATTGTCCTACTTAGAAAATCTCTAAAACACAAGCACAAGACGTTACTCTCACTAAGTGCCACATCCATGACAAGCTGATCTGCTCGAACTTGTAGATCGAGTGTTTTTTGTTTGTTTTACTTTTCAGAACCTATACATATCTATATACACGTCTACTCTTTAGACCGAGGATACTTTGGGCACAGCTGTTATTAGGCTATCGCTGCGCAGGATATAGATAAATCGATATGTGTTTTCTTATCGTCATTCTTTCATTCTAAATCGATATAAGTCGTGTTTTTATCGTCATTCCTTCACTCTAAATCGATCGTGTTTTTTATCGTCATTCTTTCACTCTAAATCGATATAAGTGTTTTTTATCGTCTTTCCTTCACTCTAAATCGATGTGTTTTTTTTATTATTATTCTTTCTCTCTATTCTTTAACTGAATCAACCTACTTTTAAACCCTTCGCTCCCAGCTTTGACTCCTGAAATGCCTTGTTCTAACCCTCGAGGCCCTTCCTCAGCCCCACTCGAGGCCCTTCCTCTGCCCCACTCGAGGCCCTTCCTCTGCCCCACTCGAGGCCCTTCCTCTGCCCCACTCGAGGCCCTTCCTCTCGAGGCCCTTCCTCACTCACTCGAGGCCCTTCCTCTGCCCCACTCGAGGCCCTTCCTCCCCCCCACTCGAGGCCCTTCCTCTGCCCCACTCGAGCCCTCCTCTGCCCCACTCGACTCGAGGGCCCTTCCTCTGCCCCACTCGAGGCCCTTCCTCTGCCCCACTCGAGGCCTTCCT
>NW_020871234.1:210615-220615 GCF_003789085.1 Penaeus vannamei
AATAATGGCGGTTCATTTATTCCTTGCAAATTTTTATGGTATCTCGAAAGTCGCCCCAACAGCTCGTGTTATTCCAGATTGATTCGAATTATTCCATATCTTTATCATCTATTGCACCGTTGCAGGTCGTGCCAGATTATGAGAAGGTTTTGCAAGTCAATCTAACCTTAAATAGGAAAAGTTATTACTAGGTGTTTTATAATTGATATTCAAATGTATCACGCAATTCCAAGTTATTGCGTCATTTCCTGTAATTTCGAGGTATTGCACCATTCCAAGTTCCTTTAGGCGGCCTTCCAGCGCCGTTCCCAGCTGTGTAGCCATTCCAGACCGTTCCAAATTCCTGTAAGCGGCATTCCAGCGTCGTTCCCAGCCGTGCAGTCATTCCAAACCATTCCCAGTTCTCTTAAGTGTCGTTCCCAGCCGTGCAGTCATTCCAAACCATTCTCAGTTCCCAGAAGCGGCATTCCAGCAGAGTCATTCTTGCAAGTTCTCACGGCTTTGGGCAGAGGAAGACAGCGGTCGCCGTGGGGGGAATGTCGGGAGGGGCGGCCGCTCTGTGCTGCCTCTGGACTCGATCCGTTTAAGGCCTGAACTTTCGTGCCGCTTCGGTGTAAAACTAAAAAATTCGTCTTATTTATGTAAAAAAAATATATCGTCTAGGGACAGCGTCGATTACAAAGGTTTCACGATTAAAGATCCTTATTTTATGCGTCGTATCGTTTCTTGTCTATGGACGGAATTATCGGTGCAAAAGTAGGCTGCAACATACCGCTTGTAGTTGCTGACTATAGTGTTTCTTGGATACAAAGAACAGCATATCTTTTATCATTATTATAATCATTAAATCAAGTACAATGGAATCGTGTGTATCGGAAAATACATTTGAATTACACGTTTATCCCATATAGGAAACAAACAAATGTATTTGTGAATAAAAAAAAAATACATTTATTCAGGTTCTATGATTATATAAAGATACGACCAACTCTTGCATGTTGCTCGTTACTTCACAATTTAGTGCATTCAGAGTGAAGTTCAGACTCAGAAGTGAAGTGCGCGGAAAAAAGGAAAATAAAAAGGGTTAAAATGAAGGTTGGATTACCGTCCGTCATTCAGAGAAGCGCTGTGACGATGAGAGACGTGAGGCGCTGTGAGGAGAGAGATGAGATGAGGAGACGTGAGGCGCTGTGATGAGATTGAGGAGACGTGAGGCGCTGTGAGGAGAGAGATGAGATGAGGAGACGTGAGGCGCCGTGAGGCGCGATGAGGCGCTGTGAGATGAGATGAGGAGACGTGAGGCGCTGTGAGGAGAGAGATGAGATGAGGAGACGTGAGGCGCTGTGAGGAGAGGAGGTCCGGTCGAAAGAGACAGGCTGATGTATAGGCTGGGAGCTTGATGGATAGATGGATAGATTGGCGGATGCGTCAGAAAAATGGATCGGAAGATTGATGTGTCAAGTGAGAGAGCGAGAGAAACCCAGGGACTGAATGGTTGATGAATAGATGTTCGGGGATTTATAGAGAGACATGAATTCTTATGTAAATATTTGAACAAAAAGTGCTCCACATTTGTGCATACACAAACACCCACCCACGCACACGCGCAACACACACACACACACACACACACACACACACACACACACACACACACACACACACCACACACACACACACACACACACACACACACACACACACACACACACGCACACACGCGCGCACACACCTCTTCCCTCAAACAAAGCATGTAAACCCCATGTGCTCTCAAACTTAGCCCCCCTCCCCTCCCCCCCTCCCCCCCCACCTCCGACCCTTCCTGGATGCCTAGATGCCAGTTTTTGCATCCCGCGCGCTGGGCACGTTATATAGGTCATACCCCACCCGCCCGCACGCTGCCGCCCTGCCCTGCACCGCCCCTCCCTCCCACTCTTCCCCCTCCCCCCCTTCCCCCTCCCTCCCTCCCCCTCCCTCCCTTCCCCCCTCCCTTCCCCCCTCCCTCCCTCCCTCCCCCCCCGCCTCACAGCTCCCATCCATCGCCGCCTCATAATCACCCTGCAACTTGTCTGGTCCCGCCCTCGCTCCCGCCCGCCCGCCCGCGGCTGATGGGCGTGCGGGCGTGAGTGGACCTTGCAGACACGGCAATGTAGGGATGAACATGTCAACATCCAAATTGATGAATATAAAGAACTATATAGAGAGAGACACATACACAAATACATATCTATCTATTTATCAACTTATCTATGTACCTTTCTCCCTGTCAAACTATTTATCTATCGATCTATCTATCTATCAACTTGTCTATGTATCTCTCTCCCTGTCAACCTATCTATCGATTTATCCATCTATCAACTCATTTATGTATCTCTCTCCCTATCAACCTATCTATCCATCTATCAACTCATGTACCTTTCTCCTAGACCTATCTATCTATGCTATCTCTCCCTCTATATCTATCCATCTATCTATCTATCTCTCCCTACCGACTTATCTATTATCGACTATCTACCTCCCCTATCGCCTATCTATCTGTCCATCTATCTATCTCTCCCTACCGATCTAATCCATCTATCTCTCTCTCCCTACCGATATCTATCTATCCATCTATCTATGCTATCTACCTATCTATCTATCCATCTAATCCTGTAATCTATCTATCCATCTATCTCTCTCCTACCGACTATCTATCCATCCTATCTCTCCCTACCGACCTATCTATCTATCCATCTATCTCTCTCTCCCTATCTATCTATCTATCTATCTATGACAGACCCAATATATCCTTATCGCCTCGCCCGTACTCCGCCCGTAGCGTGTCTTGCCCCGCCCGCGTTCGCTTTTCAGCTCAGGGTAAACGGGCGGCGCGATCTGTGACAGTCGGGTGTCAAGCGCGGATCTGGGCGAGCGGGCGGCCAGGAGATGGGGGGGGTGTATGTATATATATGTATGTATGTGTATATATATATGTATGTGTTGTGTGTATATATATATATATATATTATAATATATATATATATATGTGTGTGTGTGTTGTGTGTGTGTGTGTGTGTGTGTGTGTGTGTGTGTGTGTGTACATATATATATGTGTATGTCTATGTATTTATATTATATCTATATATGCATGTATCTATCTATCTATCTATCCATTTATATGAATAGATTATATATATAATATATATATATATATATATATATATATATATATATATATATATAATATAGAGAAGAGAGAGAGAGAGAGAGAGAGAGAGGAGAGAGAGAGAGAGAGAGAGAGAGAAGAGAGAGAGAGAAAGAGAGAGAGAAGAGAGAGAGAGAGAGAGAGAGAGAGAGAGAGAGAGAGAGAGAGAGAGGAGAGAGAGAGAGAGAGACAGAGAGGAGAGGAGGGAGAGAGAGAGAGAGAGAGAGAGAGAGAGAGAGAGAGAGAGAGAGAGAGAGAGAGAGAGAGAGAGACAGAGACAGAGACAGAGAGACAGGCAGACAGACAGACAGACAGAGAAAGACACATACACACACACACACAAACCGAGCCCACCCCCTCCCCCCAGCCCGTCTCCCCCAACCGTTAAACCCCCGCGCGGGTGGTTGCAGCAGTGGGTTAGTGGGCAGCGGCTCGGGGAAGCAGGTCAACCACGTGGTTTTATCTCCTCGGCGAATGCGGGCAGAGGCTGAACTAACACAGAGAAAGAGAGAAAAAAAAGACTTGAATGCTGTTTATCGGGAACAAATGGGCTGTGAAGTGAAACTGGATCAGAGACGAAGCTCAGGCTGTTAGATTCAAGTTAACACCGGCTATTAGGCCCTTAAATAACACCAAAGGCTAGCACTTATATGAACATTGGAACTGGTGCTAGATATTAACACTAAAAAATAATAGTATGGTATTGGAGTGAAACTAGATCGGAGACCAAGTTAATTAACACTGAGTATAAGGCCTAAAAATAACACCAAAGGCTAGCACTTATATGAACATTAGAACTATCGCTTAATATTAACACTAATATTGATCTAATACTAAAAAAATAATGGTATAGAACTTTATTCACGTGCAAGAAGGAAGAGAAAAGCGTGAGAGAAGAAGGAAGGAGGAAATAGAGGCAATGAGAGGGAAGGAGGAAGAGGAGGGATAGGGAAGAGAGATGGGAAGAAGGAAAGGAGAAAGAGGGGAGAGAAGCGGGAAGGGGGAGTTGGCAAGAAAAGAGGGAGGAGAAGAAAGAGACGAAGAGAAAGAGAGGGAGTGAAAGGAGGAAGTGAGAGAAGGAGGGAAAGATGCTGAAGAGGATATTAGGATGATGGGGGGGGGGGGAGGAGAAGGGATAGAAATGAAGAAAAGGAGAAAGGGGGAAGGAGAAAGGAGGAGGGAAGAATGTGTTATCGGTAGAAGGAAGGTAGAGGAAACGGCCGAGAAGAGGGCAGGGAGAAGAGAAGAAGGGGGATAGGGAGAAGGGAGAAGGGAGGCATCGAGGTGCAAGGGGGAGGGTCTATGGGGGTGGAAGGGGAGGGGTTAATGGGGTGGCAGGGGAAGGGGTCGGGGAGGGGTCTATGGGGTGGAGGGGGAAGGAGTTAATGGGGTAGAGGGGGGGGTAGGGGCACCGGGGCGGAACGGGGGCATCGGCAGGCAGGTTCGGGTCACTCGCCGAGCCGGTTCATGGAATGAGGGAAGTAGGTAGCCGGGGCACCCCCCTCCCCCCCCCCCAGGGAATCCTCTCCTTCCCCTCCCTCTCCCCTGTCTCCCCCTACCCCCCCCTCCCTGCACTCCGCTTCCTGCTCCGGAGGTCAAGGAGAGACGCGGCGATGATGACGTCACACTTACGTCTGCGTCATCGCGTCTGAACAGTCGTCTCACATCTCTGCTCTCTCTCTCCTCTGCTCATCTCTCTCTCTCTCTCCTCTTCTCTCTCTCGAGTCTGCTCTCTCTCTCTCTGACTCCCCCTGGATCGTCTCCCTCTCGTCTCTTCCCGTCCTCCTCTCTCTCGTCTCTCGTCTCTGTCTCTCATCTCTCTCTCTCTCTGCTCTCTTCTCTCTCTCATCTCTCTCTCTCTCTCTCTCTCTCTCTCTCCTCTCCTCCTCTCTCTTCTCTCTCTCTCTCTCTCTCTCTCTCTCTCTTCCCTCTCGTCTTCTCTCTCTCTCATCTCTCTCTCTCAGGGTCTCTCGTCTCTCTCCTCTCTCTCTCTCTCGATCTTCTCTCTCTCTCCTCTCGTCTCTTCGTCTCTCCGGTCTCTCTGTCTCTCTTCTTTCTGCTTCTCTCCCCCCCGGGCGCTCGGTTCCTCTCATCTCTCTTTCCCGCCTCCTTTTGGTTGGGCGAGCGCGAATGTGGGAGGGTCTTTAGCCTACGGAGAGATTTTTGCAACCGTCTGTTTATGGCTGCTGTGATTGCCTCTATTTCCAATGGAGTTTTTTTTTTCTATTGCGTTTTACGAGTTTCTTCACACGCACAACACACATGAATAAATCAGCAGATGATTGGATGCATTACAACACACGTATGATGTACAGCTGTGTATATATACATACATATATATATATACATATATAGTATATGCATATAATTATATTTGTAATATACACATACATATTCTACATATCGAGTTTTTATCTATCTATTCTATCTATTGTGTGTGTTGTGTGTGTGTGGTGTAAATATATGTTATGTATATACACACGCATACATGCGCACACACAACATTGTAATAGTCAGATAGAATAGATATGTACATTAGTACATATTTACATATATACTCAAGTACGTGTGTTGGCTAGTGCATGTTTATATGCACAACACATGCACACACACACACACACAATGCACACAACACACACACACACACAATACATGTATCCATACACACATATCCAGGGACCATTCCCTCACCCCCCTATCTATCAGCCGCTCTGTCTATCGCCGCTCATCCGACTGACCCACTAACCACCCCAAGCGTGGCCAACAACATTAGCATTCAGGATCAGATGTACAACTAATGTAATGCAGTGTGTACTTCTCATAGTAAGAGAAAGTTGAATGATCCGGCAAGACTGGGGTACTCTGTGCTTATTCATCATGGGCGCTTAATGCACTATCTAAGTGGACTCTGTTGCTGGACTCTTGTCACTGTACCCACTCGATGTACTCTGTCACTGTGCTCTGTCACTGCACTCTTGTCGACCGCATTCCATGGATTTTTTCTGTACTCACCAATGTGCTAACGAAGTGTACTCGACTACTACGTGTACTGACATACTTCACTCCTTTGATGTCCTTTTTGTACTCAGTGCATTCACATACTGCCCCCGCTGTATTGGGTCACCGTATTCACATAGTGTATTCGGCCTCCCATCACTCATTTTACTCAGTCTACTCACATTACTCATTCTTTGTATTGTCACTAGACTATGTAATTTCTCAATCTACTCACATTACTCATTCTTTGTATTAAGTCACTGGACTGTATGTAATTTGCTCATTTTATATATTCATTGTAATAGCATGTCTTTCTGCGCGAAAAAAACACTTCCTTTTTTCTTTAAATAGGAAATAGGTTTGTAGTAGTTCGTTTGTAAAAGTACATTTTTTAACGTATTTTTGTAACAGTTGTTTGTTAGTTAAAAACACAAACATCGAAAGTACTGTTAAATCATACACACATACGTGCTCTCTTTCTCTCACATCACACACACGGACGACGCGCACACCAGCACACACCAACACCACACACACACTACACAACACCTTAACACACACACACACCACGACTGACACGCCACCACACGACAGACCACACACAAACACGACACAAACACACGACACACCACCACACACCACACACGACACGACATCGCAAACAGACACAATGCCATGCTGACTACCGAACACACCACACACACACACACACGAACACACACGACACACCGCACACCACACATTTCAATGATTATGATTCTAATTATTATGTTCGTTGTTTTGGTCCTGCTTTGTAACCCGTTGGGATTAATTACGCGTCAATCGCCTAGAACTCGTTGTAAAAAAGGGTGATAAACTTCGCCTTGAAAAGATAAAAATTCTGGGAGACCTGAGCTTTATTTATATGTCAATTTGTTGTCTGCGAATAATTAGTGCTATGCGTGGAGATGCCTGAGGCCTTCAATTGGGAGGGTGACATTACATTACTTAAAGTAATGAAAGCCACGACTACTGCCTGCGAGCGGGTGGCGCAGAGCCAGAGATACTTCATATCTATGTCTATTGGTAGAATATCCTCTTGTTTCTTGATTCTAATGCTTATCATGATTATTACTATCATCATTCTGGTCATCATCATCATTATTATTACTATCATTATAATTATAATTATTATAATGTTATAAATGTTACATATATTTATTATTGTATAATTATTATTATTATTATTACTTTATATTAATATGTATTACTTCATCTATTATATTATATTTATTCATATATCCATTATTCATTAATTATTATTATTATCATTATCATTATCTAATTAATATCATCATTACTATTATTGCTTATTATTTTCATTTTATTACCATTGTTATTATCATTTTATTAATTACCCATGCGTGCTTTGAGGTTCGAGCTTTTATTTTATTATATTTTCCCTGCACTGAAAAGCCCGCACTGAGGGGAAGGCAGAGAGCTGAACAGGGAAAGCGCGAGAGGAACATGAAAAAGAAAGAGAATAGGGACAAATGCGAAGGAGGAAGGGAGGAGCCATCAGAGCGATAACATTCGGTGCCGTAATAAAAAACGCACACGAGAGGACTATACAACGATCGGAAAATGACTTATGACAGTGATGTAGATGCAAAGGGGATTGCTCGGTAAGGATTCGGTGCAAAGCGCCGACGGCATCCCGCATGATATCCTCTCACGATGCGGTCGTGCTCAGTAGGCTCAAGCAGCAAGAAGAGGACGGAGAAGGGATGAAGGGCACTCCGTGTAGCGTGGAACGCCAACTAAGGGAGACGACAGCACACAGAATGAATGCCGGCAGGCGAGTAATGAAGATGGAAGTGTACTCGAGTTACCACTAGAAAAATGGAAGAGGATGGGAGGCAAATTTGGACAGCAACCACGCCAATAGCAGGAGTGCGGGCGTAGGCGTGCCTGATGCATGGGTCAAAAAACTGCCTATATGAATTTTGATATTTGATGGGCTGATGATATGGAAGAATCTTGACTCAGAGCTGAGAGGGGTTGCGCTAGGGTGGGAGGAGGAAACGGCAGATGGGACCCCCGTCCTTTGGGGACCCAGGCTGATGACGTAGGAGTACCCCTTCGTAGCGGGAGGGTAAACTTCGTACGACTTATGGAACGAAACGTATTCTAAGAAAAGACGTGACGAGGATGAGCTTGATAGAATCAACAACACGATGGCAAGCCATCGCAGGTTATTACTTGCAACTAGGCAGGGTACCTAGGCATTAGAAAGCAAGAGGGAAACAAGCGCCTCCAGTCTCACCTCCACTCACCGCTAAAAAAGAAGGGAAATAGGCACCATGAGTCTCGGGACAGTGCTTCAAATAAGAAGATTCGAATGCTGCACCAACCGCTCTTCAGAAGAGAGAAGTAGGAGTAGACAGAGAACCGCCCATGGTCAAGCATAAATGTCATGCCTGTTTGTCTTCGGAGAGTGGGCCATTGATGAGACGAATGGCAGGGGCACGTAACCGAATAAGCCGTAATGGGGACCAGGTAAGGGAAATGAATTAGATAAGTCTGCTAAGAACCAAAACTCGCAAGCGCTATATATTTCTAAAATATCGATACCGTTGGACTAGGAATTAAGGGTAGAGACGCGATATAGATCCGATGGAGGGGGGAGAGAGGAAAGGCAGATGGAAGGGGAAGAAAAGGGAGACCAAGAGAGCCAGCAAAGATGTAGAGGTACAAGGTCCAGTGGCAAATAGATTGAGCGGGAGCAGGGAATAAGCGAAGGAAAAGGGAGAGCAAGTGACTTATTATTGAGTCATCGACAGCAGGCGATCCCGGAGAGGGAACAGGAATCCCAGATTCCTCGTGAACGCGATCTAGCAATCAGCGGGATTACAGGAAAAGAGAGAGAGGAGGATGAGATGGAGGTTGTGGGAAGAAAAGGGGGGAGAAACAATAAGGCCAAGCACGTGGGGATGAGGCCGAGCAAGGACTATAAAGAGCAGCTCTGATGGAGAGACGCAGAGACTTGTACCTGGCGAAGAGGTAGGCGATAGTACCCCGATGTGTGGCGGTTGAGAATAGGAAAAGGGAAAGATGAGAGGACGAATTGGACGTGGCCGTGTGGAGAGCAGGGAAACATGGTGCCATGCAAAAGTTAGGAGGGTCTAACTCTCCCAACGGACTGACAATGGGTGGCCGTCTCATGTGCGCGGGGCCAGAGGGAAAGGACCGAAAAGGAGAAAGGATAGTATGTAGGCTCCAAAAGAGGGTCACCAAAACTGCTAGGTGCGGCAGGGCTGCGCGGGAAGAGTCAAGCGGAAAGCAGAGGAGGAGAACGGGGAGAAAGGAAGTTAATTGCCAAGGGAGAGAGGAGCAGATGAGGATGGGCAGGAGGAAAGGGTAGAGGAGAATAGTAGGTTGAAGGATGAAGGGTAAGCTGAAAAAAGCGCTGAGAGAGGCAAAGAAAATTCTCTGTTTTTTCCCACGGGCTCCGTGCCTATGTGTAACCATTCATATCTATAATTATTTATGATCTTGTAATTGAATTATGTGTTTTTATCTCTCTCCCCATCAACCCATCATCGCCGCTCACTTCACCAATTATTTACAGCTAATGTGTTTCAGTTTATTTCAAACCAAATTAAATTTCTTTCCTTTGATCTTTTGTGCAATGTTTCTCCGTCTTGCAATTGGACTGTTCTCCTGCAATTACCGTATACATCATATGTTAAACATTTTCGTCAACGCTCTCTGATAAAACAGTACTTCCAATTCCTTACTTCCATCACTAAATCCTACAAGCACTAATAACCGTAAGAC
>NW_020871234.1:225615-228115 GCF_003789085.1 Penaeus vannamei
GACCCCCTCTCCCTCCCCCTGGGCCTCCCCCTCTCCTTCCCCCCGGGCCTCCCCCTCTCCTTCCCCCGGGGCCCTCCCCCTCTCCTTCCCCGGGGCCTCTCCCCTCTCCTTTCCCCTGGGTCGACGCCCTCTCCTTCCCCGGGTCGACCCCCTCTCCTCCCCCCTGGGCCTCCCCTCTCCTTCGCCAGGCCGACTCCCTCTCGCCCTCCCCTAGGTCCACCCCTCGCCTTCCCCTGGGCCTCCCCCCCCTTCCCCCAGGTCGACCCCCTCTCCTCCCCCGGGGCCTCCCCCTCCCTTTCCCCCAGGTCGACCCCTCTCCCTCCCCCGGGGCCTCCCCCCTTCCTTCCCCCGGGGCCTCCCCCTCTCCTCCCCCGGGTCCGGGGCCTCCCCCCTCTCCCTTCCCCGGTCGACCCCCTTCCCTTCCCCCGGGGCCTCCCCCCTCTCCCTCCCCCGGGGCCTCCCCCTCTCCTCCCCAGGTCGACCCCCTCCCTTCCCCCGGGGGCCTCCCCCCTCTTCCCCCGGGGCTCCCCCCCTCTCCTTCCCCCGGGGCCTTCCCCCGGGGCCTCCCCCCTCCTCCCTTCCACCGGTCGACCCCCTCTCCTTCCCCCGGGGCCTCCCCCTTCTCCTTCCCCCGGTCGACCCCTCTCTCCCCCCGGGGCTCCCCCTCTCCTTCCCCAGGTCGACCCCTCCTTCCCCGGGCCTCCCCCCCTCTCCTCCGTCCTCCCCTCTCCTTCCCCCGGGCCTCCCCCTCTCCTTCCCCGGTCGACCCCCTCCCTCCCCCGGGGCCTCCCCCTTCTCCTTTCGACCCCCCTCTCCTCCCCCGGGGCCTCCCCCCTCTCCTTCCCCAGGTCGACCCCCTCTCCTCCCCCGGGGATCTCCCCCCCCGGGCCTCCCCCTCTCCCTCCCCCGGGGCCTCAGTCTCTGAGGTCCCTGAGGTCGTCGCCTGGAGAGCCCCTTGGCATCCCCTGGGGCATTTGCCTGAAGTGAGCTTTCTTCGTTGGGCTTTCTCAGGGGCAGCTGCATCGCCCTCCCTCATGCCTTCCCCCTCCCCCCACCACGGGGTCCTCCTTCTTCCCTTAAGACTCTCCCTGGGGTGATAATACATCTCCCCCCCCCCCCGCTGAGGCTCCTGCCTCCCCCTTCTCCGCGGCCTCCTCCTCCCTCCTCTCCCTGCCCCTCCCTCCCCCTCACTCCGCTGCCCCTCCCTTGGAATTCCCTCCCTCTCCCAGCCCCTAAAATGCCCCCCCCCCTCCCTTGCCCTTCCCTCCCCCTACCCCTAAAATCCCCCCCCCCGTCCCCGCACCTTTCACCGGGTCACGTGACCGCCCATACGAGGCCGTAGCGAAGTTGCAACTGACTTCGCTTGCAATTTGCATAAATTGAGGGCGGGTTGAGATGCCTGGGAACCGCTCCTTTTCCCGAACCCATTAACGCTCTCCCTATAACGACCTCCTTCGGCACCCGGGCGGCCACACGACGCCCACGCCCATACCCCTGCCCCCGCCAGCGCCCATGGCCGTGCCCACGCCCTGCCCATGGCGTGCCGCGTCCGCCCACGCTCGGATGCCGCTCCAACAGACATGACAGAGATGCTACGACTGCACTCGCACCCATGCCCGTTCTTAGGCCCACACACACGCCCACGCCCATGACTGTACCCAATTCCATGTCGAAGAGTGACAGAATGACTGTAATAAGAATGACAGTGACAGTACCAGAGTGACAGTGACTGAGTAATGAGAATGACAGTGACAGTGACTGAGTAATGAGAATGACAGTGACAGTGACTGAGGAGATGACAGTGACAGTGACTGAGTAATGAGAATGACAGTGACAGTGACTGAGTAATGAGAATGACAATGACAGTGACTGAGTAGAGAAATGAGTGACAGTGACTGAGTTGAATGAGTGAAGTGAAGTAATGAGAATGACAGTGACAGTGACTGAGTAATGAGAATGACAGTGACAGAATAACTGAGTAATGAGAATGACAGTGACAGAATAACTGAGTAATGAGAATGACAGTGACAGAATGACTGAGTAATGAGAATGACAGTGACAGAATGACTGAGTAATAAGAATGACAGTGACAGAATGACTGGGTAATGAGAATGACAGTGACAGTACCAGCGTGACAGAGTGACTTTGAGCGCGTCCGCCCGCAGCGTGACCTCGTCTGGCCGGCGGCAGGGAATGCTCGCCGACGCGCCTTGACCTTGGCTGGCAGATCACGTGACCTGAAATGAGGGTGTCACTGTTTTCATTATTCAAAATTTATCGTTATTATTATCTGTATTATCAATAGTGTTATTGCTTTCAATGCTATTACTATCTCCATTATAATAATAGCAACAGTGATGGTGCTATTCATCATTATTATCGTTATTATTAATATTATCACCATTGTTATTATTATTATCATCATCATTATTATTATTTTTATTATTACTATGATAATGATCATCATTATCATTATTATCATTACTAGTATTGTTTTTTT
>NW_020871234.1:230615-240615 GCF_003789085.1 Penaeus vannamei
CCATGTGCGCAGTGACAGAAAAAAAGCGACCTGACCTTCCAGTCTGTGTATGTTAACTAACTGAAATTACCTGATTTAAGCGTCTTGTGAAGTGACAAAAAGTAACGGACTTGACCTCCCCTTCTGTGTATAGTAGCAAAATTAACTGACCTGACCTCCCCTTCCGTGTGCATTGACAAAAATAACTGACCTGACCACGGCGCTTCTGTTGAGCGGCCTGCGTTGCGTGGCGTTGAGTGACCTGACCTTGAGCGAGTGAGCGAGGCCTTGGACTGACCTGACCAGCGAGAGAATGTCTGCTCCGACGTCAGCTGCAACAAGACAAGTGTCTGGACAATGATAACCCTGCATAATATTATTGGTTAATTAATGAAAAGTTTTTATACAATTCCGTAATAATTGCAGTGTGAGAGCAAAACGCGCTAATTAATATAAGTATACAGTGTGTTTTTTGTCTTCATTGGAAAATATATGTTTTAGCAGTTGGTTAAAAGAAAGGCAGTGATGTCTAGAAAGGAATACAAATGTTTTCGTAGCGCCAAGAACCATTAAGCATTTTTTGAAAAAAAGTTTTAGAAAGTACCAGGAGGTTAAGTGTGTATTGCCTTTCTAAGAATTGGGCCAAAAAACGCATTCAAACCTGTGATTTAAGTGTGCAGCCCACCCTTGCCCAGCCCACCCCGCCCTGCTCTCCCTCGCGCCCACCGCTGCCTCGACCGTCCTCACCCCCCTTTCCACCCCCTCTCCCTCACACCCACCTCCTCACCCTCTCCTCCGCCGCTCTCACTCACCTCCCCCTCCTCTCCCCTTTCGCCCCCCTCCCTCCCTCTCACCCTTCCGTCTGACCCATTCCTCCCGCCCACCCCTTCCCCTACCTTCCCCTCCCTCCCCCTCTCACCCACCCTTTTTTACCCCTCTCCCGCCATTCTCCCTCCCTCCCCGCCCCTCCTGCCCCTCCCTCCCGTGCCAAGGGCAAGGCGCCCGCGCGGGCGGCGAGAAAGGAGCTCCATATTTAGGCTTCCACGGGGGCCGCGAGGGCGTGGCCGCCTCCGATGCGAGCAACATTAACACGGAGATGATGACTCTCATCCGTCAGCGATAAGCGCCGCTCCCTTATCGCTCTTATCTATCGGGAGCGACCGGCCGAGGACGCGCCCGAGAGCGGACTCCGCTGTCTATCGAGGCCCTCGGCGGGACACGAGATCGGCCTCCGGTCTATCGAGAACACGCGGGGAAAGAGCGTGGACGTATCTATCGAGGGCATCTGAGTAGCGAGGCGTGAGCGCAGGGCCGCCGACGCCCGAGATAAGAGGGTCGACGCTATCTGGCTGAGATGTGAGCGATAGCGGTTATCTATCGACGGCGCTTGGCGAAAGGAAAGGGAACGGGAGAAAAAAAAGAGAAATTAGAAGAGATAAGACATAGCAGATAAAACACAGAAAGAGAATAGAGAAAACACGGATAAGGGAGAGAAGATTAAACAGATAAAGGAGAACAGAGAGAACTTAGATGAGAGAAAAAGCACAAATAGGGGAGAAAAGAGAGAGAAACGAAACAAGTAAAAGAACAAAATAAAGACAAAGAGAAAGGAAAAATAACAAAAACTCGGAGATAAGGGAGTACAAATAAAAAGAGAGAACAGAGAAATATAAAATAGAGAAACGGAAAACATAAAACAGAAAGAAAAACAGAAAAATAAAAGAACTGGTAAAACAGATAGAACAATAAACAGAAAAAACGGAAAACAAATAAAACAGAAAAAAAACAGACGACTTTAAGGAGAGTCGCCGAGGAAAGGCGGCGGTCGCAGACGGAATCGCTCGCCCCTTGCTTTCCTCCAACTCAACGGGATGTTCTGGCTTCTCGACGACTCGCTCTTCGGTCCCGATGGATCACACGGCGGTAAGCTCGAGGGAGTGCAGGGAAGGAGGGAAGGAGGGAAGAGGGACTGGAGGGAGAGGAGGAGGGAAGGAGGGAGAGGAGGAGGCTGGAGGGAGGAGGAGGTGGAGGGAGAGGAGGAGGAAGGAGGGACTGGAGGGAGAGGAGGTGGACTGGACTGGAGGGAGAGGCGAGGACTGGAGGGAAGGAGGAGGGAAGGAGGCCTGCTGGAGGAGAAGGAGGGGAGCGTGGAGGGAGAGGAGCTGGGAGAAGAGGAGGACTGGAGGGAGAGGAGGAGGAAAGGAGGGTGGAGGGAAAGAGACGGAAGGAAAGGAGGGAAGGACTGGAGGAGGAGAAGGAGGGAAGGAAGGAAAGGAGGAAAGGAGGGTATAGGGTATGAGGGAGAGGAGAGGGAAGGGAAGGAGAGGAGGAGGAGGAGGGAAGGTGGAAAGGAGGGGGAGAAGGGGAGGAATCGAAAGGAGGGACTGGAGGGAAGGTGGGAGAGAAAGGAGCAGAGGATAAGGGGGGAGAGAGGGAGAGGAAGTGAAGATGGAAATGAAAGAAAAGGGATAAGAGGGACAAGACGGAGGAAAGAAGGAAGAAAGAAAAAGGAGGGAAACAGGGAAGGAGGGAAGAGGAATGGTGGGATGGGAGGAAGGGGAGAAGAAGAGGAATGAAGAGAAGGAAGAGGAGAGAGATGGCAGGGATGAGGGGAGGATGGGAAGGAGAGAGGAGAGGGAGTAAGGAGAGACAGAAGAAAGGATGGGAAGAAAAAAGGAAGGGTAAAGGGAAGGTGCGATAAAGGATTGAAGGAAGAAAGAAGAGGAAAGATAGGAGGGAAAGATGCGAGGATGGGAGGAAGGAGAGAAGGAAGGAAGAGAGGAATGAGGGACAAGAGTTAAAGAACAGAAGGGAGGAAGGAAGGGAAGGGAGATAAAGGGAGGAAGGAGGAAGGAAGGAGGGGAGAATGTGGAGAAAGGAGGAAGGAAGGGAAGGAGAGAAAGGAAGAAGGGAAGGGGAGAAGAAGGAAGAAGGAAGGGAAGGGGAGAAGGGAGGAAGGAAGGAAGGGAAGGGGAGAAGAAAGGGAGGAAGGGAAAGGGAGAAGGAAGGGAGGAAGGAAGGAAGGAAGGAAAGGAGAAGGGAAGGGGAGAAGGAAGGAAGGAAATAAATAAAATGAAATGGGATGAAAAAATGAACAAAAAGAGGTAAAAAAAAAAAGAAGGAAGAAATGAACAAGGAAGGAAGAAAGGAAGTACGTGCCTGCGTGTGCTTGGGTTCGCCTCCTGTGAGTGTGTTTCGGGCCCGCGCGCGCTCGCCCCGGCTCTGGGTTGCCGACAATTGTTTTTTTTTTTTTTTTTTTTTTTTTTTTTTTTTTTTTTTTTTTTTTTTTTTAGGCATGTGGTGTTTTTCGTTTTTTGTTTTTTGTTTGTTTTGTTTTTGGGGGGAGGGCGATGTTTTTGCGGGGAATAGGTAGAATTATTATTATTATTGTTATCATTTTTATGATAATGGTAATGTAATAAAAAATGATAATAATGATGATGATGTTTGTGATAATAACAAAGATGATAATGATGATGACTATAAAGATAATGATAATAATGATGATGAAAAGATAAAAAATATTGATATTATTATTTTTATTAATTACTATTACCGTTTTGTTATCATTATTATATTATTATTATTTATGATTATCATATCTTACTATATCATTATAATATTATATTATATTATTATTATTATTACCATTATTATCATTTTGTCATTTTTGGATAGCATCATTATTGTTATCATTGATGTTATCATATTTATTATTATCATTATCATCACTACCATTATTGATATTGCATACTATCATATAATTACACCATCATAATTATCATTATTACCATAGGAGATAGTGTCATTGCTCTTATTGACATTATCATTATCACAATTACTACTCTGATCATTATCACTATCATTATCATCATTATACGTCTATTTACCTATGAATGTTTTGTATTTTGTATCGGATAAATATTTCGCAATTTTCTTTTTCTTGGTGTGAATGTATTTCCTTTTTGTATCATTTCTATTTCAATCTTTTCATTATTATTCCTTTTTTTACTTTCTATTATCATTATCATGATTTTTTTCGTAAGTTATTTTTTCATTATCACATTTTTTCTACTTTTTATCATTGTCGTTTATTTTACGTGGGATTATTTCTTCATTGTCATATATTTTTTTCTATTTTTTTATTATTATCATTATTTTTGTGGGGGTTATTTTTATTTTTTAAATTGATTGGAAAAAAATAATTCTATATTTTTTTATTATTATCATTATTTTTGTGTGTTTTTTTTCTTTTTTTTTTTCTTTTTTTTTTGATTGGGAGAATTTTTTTTCTGGGGGTGAATGTATTTGTTTTTTTTTGGGTCGATTGCTGAGTTGTTGATTCTTTCTTTCTCTCATTTATCCATTTATCATTTTCCATTTATTTTTTTTTTTGGGTCGATTTGTTGCATGTTGCACGTGATCAGGTAATTGCAGTGACTAATAAGGGCTGAATCTTGAGCTGTCCACAAGGCCTTCAGGAAACAGGGCGTGGCGCTCTCTCTCTCTGCCCTCGTTCACTCTCGCTTCTCTTTTCTCTCTCGTTCACTCTGCTCTCGCCTCTCTCCTCTAGGATCTCTTTCTGCTCTCTTGTCTCTCTCGTTCAAACTCTCTCGTTCAATCTCTCGATCTTACTCTCTTCTCTGGCTTCTCTTTCTCATCTCTCGTTCACTCTCTCGCTCTCGCTCTCTATATCTCTCTCGTTCATCTCGCTTCGTCTTCTCGTCTCTTGCGTTCACCTCGCTGTCCTTCTCTCCTCTGTTCTTCACGTCGCGTCTCTTTCTTCTCTGTCGTCCACTCCGCTCCTTTCTCTCTCTTCTCGTTCACATCTCGATCTCGCTCCTCTCTCCTCGTTTCACTCTCGCGCTCTTTCCTCATCGTTCACCTTCTCGCTCTCTCTCTCTCTCTCCGTTCACTCTCGTCCTCTCTCTCTCTCGTTCACTTCTCGCTTCTTTCTCTCTCTGTCGTTCACTCTCGACTCGCCTTCACTCTCGCTCTCTTTCTCTCTCTCTCGTCACGATCTCGATCTGTCTCACTCTCTCTCTCTTTCTCTCTCTCGTTCTCTCTCTCTGCTCTCTCTTCTCTCTCTCGTCTCACTCTCGCTCTCGCTCTCTTCTCCTCTCGTTTCACTCTCGATCTCGCTCTCTCTCTCTCGTTCAGTTCGCTCTCTCTTCTCTCTCTCGTCTCGTCTCTCTTATCTCTCTCTCGTTCACTTCTCGCCCTTTCTCTACTCTCGACTCTCGTCTCGTCTCTCGTTCACTCTCTCTCTCTTCCTCTCTCCGTTCACTCTCGTTCACTCTCGCTCTCTCTTTCTCTCTCTTCTCTCTCGTGTCGTCTCTCGCTTTCCTCTCGTTCACTCAGTCTCTCTTTCTCTCTCGTCTTCACTCTCGCTCTTCTTTCTCCTCTCTCGTTCACCCGTTCACTCTCGCTCTCTTTCTCTCTCTCTCGTTCACTCTCGTTCACTCTCGCTCTCTTTCTCTCTCTCTCGTTCACTCTCGTTCACTCTCGCTCTCTTTCTCTCTCTCGTTCACTCTCTCTCTCTCTCTCGCGTCTCTCTCTTTCTCTCTCTCCTCTCTCCTCTCTCCTCTCCTCTTCTCTCTTCTCTCTCTCGTCCTTCTCTTCTCTCTCTCTCTCTCTCTCTCTCTCGTCTCTCTCTCGTTCACTCTCCTCTTCCTCTCTCTCTCTCTCTCTCTCTCTCTCTCCTCTCCATCTCTCTCTCGTCTCTCCTCTCCTCTCACGTCTGACTCTCTCTCTCTCTCTCTCTCTCTCTCTTCTCTCTCCTCCCTCGATTCCTCTATCTCTCTCTCTCTCTGTATGTGTATGTGAGTTTGTCTCACTCCCCCGCTCTCTCTCTTCTCCCCTCACGCTGTCTATCTGTTTTATCTGTCAATTTATCTTTCCCTTTCTCTCTTGCTCTCAATAGATCACTTCAACACATTCTCTCTCCTTCTGTCTTTCTCTTCACATACCTATTCGTCCATATTTATACAAGCGAAAAGAATATTATATGAACATATGAGCTGTTTTCGATTGGATAATTGCATCTCTGTTTTCTCTTAAATTTATTGTTCCTTTTTATTTTGGCTTATTCTAATTAACTCGTCTTCGTGTTAATTTGCTCATCTAATACATCTCAATTATTCTGTAATCATATTCGGACATGTTAAGCTAGCCTTTTTTATACTTTTTTATGAATATACATTAGTATTCACAACGAAACTCGATTTTTAAAATAAGCATTTCCCTAAAACTCATTCCTTTACAATTGTACTTATAAAACTCTTATTCTAACATATTCATCGACTGAAATACAGTGAAAAGTGTATATAAAAAGGATCAAAAGAGAATGAGTAATCATCGCTTTCCTAAGTAAAAATCATACGTATTAGATCCTAAGAAAGATGTTAACTGAAACGCCAATATATTCTGCTAAGGAACTGTTCCTTCTCATTCATAATTTTCTTTCTAAATTTATGTAAATATCGGGAGTGCGTGTGTTCCAGTCCTTGTCAGGGAAGGCATCTGCATACTCGACTAAAAATAAAAAAGTGTTACAGCATTATTACATCGTACACAGAGAGAAAGACAGTCAAGTAACCTAGCTTTGTGTTTGTATTCATGAACGCTCTGGCTGACTGCCCGTGAGAAATATCAGGAAAAAGAGTAATTGGTAACTCATCCGGACTCTGGAGGATTTCGATTCGGCAAGCCTTTTATTTCATTTTCAATTATTTATTTTTCTATGTATTTACTCTAATCATTATATGGTCAATGTTTACGTATGTGTTGTCATGTAAAACGTATATACGTAGCTTTTACTGTTTTTTTTATTATTATTGAAACGTACTTATTTCACCACTGTATTATTATTTTAAAAAGACGGAGAATCAGAGCCTTCGGCGTGAGTTGCCAGTTTTTCCTTTTCTGAGATTGGACGGAGTAAATGGCTCGTCAGGTATAATTAACATAGGCAATAAGTTATTTTTACTCTTTATTTTGATTTTCCTCTGTCATAAGGGCACACAGAGAACCTATGCCGTGTTTACTTTGGGTCTCAGAAGTATGAAAAGTAATTCTGGGGCGATGGGCGGTTGAGACAGGGTGGTGCAGAAGGACTCGCGTGAGCTTAGGGTGCAGTCCTAAAAGAAATAAAAAGGTTAGGTGCTACAGGTCTAGGGTGTGAGATGTGCAGGTCGCATGGAGTTCACTTGACATTCTAGTTAATTTTTTAATTCATTATAATTTTTTTTTTTTTTTTTTTTTTTTTTTTTTTTTTTTTTTGCGAGGGTTGTGTGCTTTAAATGTTTAGTTCCTGGGTTCGATTCCCTGCCGGGTAAGATTTGCATATATAAATAGGTTATTGATTTACCGCATCGCATATTTATCATATATTTACTTGGTCATTCTCTGTTTTAGTTCATCGTCAGCTTGCTCTTACGTCTTCTATCTGTCTGCGTGTTTATTCTTGTTGTTCATTATCTTTGTTTCTCATCTTTCTCTTTTATCTTTCTCTCTCTTTTTCCTTCTTTATTCACGCGTTGAGATACGTTTTTACTTATTTTCATCCATTGTCAATTGCTTTTTCTCTTTCTATCGCTATTTTACTATTCCCCACCATCATCAGTTCACTTCCTTTCTCATTTCCCTTCACCATTTCCTTCTGGTATCCATTCTCTCTCTCTTCTCTCTCTCTCTCTCTCTCTCTCTCTCTCTCTCTCTCTCTCTCTCGCTTCTCTCTCTCCTCTCTCCTCTCTCTCTTTCTCTCCCTCTCCCTCATGTTTATCCCCCTTTCTTTCCTCTCCCCTCTTCCTCCATTTATTCACCTTTCTCCCTCGTCCACTATTTATTCACTTTTATTTTATTTTTTTATCTGTTCACCATTTATGCATTTATTTATCAAATGTATTCTCACTATCCCCCATTTTCCCTCCCACCATCATTCCCCTCTCTCCTCTCCCATTCCATCATCGCCCCTCCTCCCTCTCTCTTATCCTATGCCCCTCCTCCCTCTCTCTTATCCCCTACTCTCTCCACCATTTGCATTCCCCTCTCTCCCTTCCTCTCCATTTGTACCCCTCTCTCCGCGCTGCTCCCACCATTCGTCCTCCTCTTCTCCTCTCCTTATTTATCCCCCTCTCTCCCTCTCGCCTCCATTTATCCCCGTCTCCCCTCGTTTTCTCTCCTTCATCAACCCCTCTCTACGTCTCTCCTTTATCCCTTTCTCTTCGCCTTCTCCCACATTCACCCCTAGCTCCCCTCCCTCTCCATTTACCCCTCTCTCCCTCTCCTAAACCATTCTCCCTACTCCCTCTCCACCATTCTTCCCCTCTTCCCTCTCCAATTTATCCCCCTCGCTCCTTGCCATTTATGCTCCCCTCTCTCCCTCTCCCTCCATTCATCCCCCTCTCCTCTCCCTCTTTCAGGCACGTCCTCCCTCTCTCCATTAAATCCTTTCTCCCTCGTCCTCCATTTATCCCCTCTGATCCCTCTCCGCACCACATGACCCCCCTCTCTCCACCTCCATTCATCCCGTCTCTCCCTCCCCTCCATTCATGCCCCCTCTCTCCCCTCATTCATCCCCTCCTCCCTCTCCCTCCTTATCCCGCCGTGCCCCTCTCCCTCATTCAGGCTAACGCCCCCCCCCTCGTCATTATCCACTCTCTGCCCTCTCGCCCTCCATCATCCCCTCTCTCCCCTCCTCATTTATCCCCCGTCTCCCATCTCCCTCGCATTATCCCCGTCTCCCTCTTCCTCCTTCAGGCTACGCTTCTCCCTCTCCTCTCTTCAAGGCACGTCCCTCCTTCCATTATTCCCTCGTTCCCTCTCCCTACCATTTACCCTCTCTCCTTCTCCCCCCAATTCATCCCCTACTCCTCCCCACCATTCATCCTCCCCTTTCACTCTCCATCATCTCCCTCTCCTCCTCCTCCTCCATTATCCCCCTCTCTCCCTCTCCTCCATTTATCCCCCTCTCTCCCTCTCCTTCTTCAGGCTACGCCCTCCCTCTCCATTTAACCCCCTCTCCCTCTCTCCCCATTCATCCCCTACTCCCCTCCCACTCATTCATCCTCACCTCTCCCTCTCCAATTTCTCCATTATCCCGTCTCCCCTCTCCCTCCTTCAGGCTACGTCCCTCCCTCTCCATTTATCCCCCTCTCTCCCTCTCCATTCATCCCCCTACTCCTTCCACTCTCCATTCATTCCCCTCTCCCTCCTCCTCTCCTCCATTTATCCTCTCTCCCGCTCCCTCATAATCCCCGTCTCCCCTCTCCTCCATTCATTCCCCGTCTCCCTCTCCCTCCCCACGTCCCTTCGTGGAGACACCTTGCGAGAACCAGTTCGTCTCCCCTCTCCCTCCATTCGCCTCCTCTCTCCCTCTCCCTCCATTTATCCCCCTCTCTCCCTCTCCCTCCATTCATCCCCTCTCCCCTCTCCCTCCATTTATCCCCCTACTCCCTCTCCTCTTTTCCCCCTCTCTCCTCTCCCACCATTCATCCTCTCCTCTCTCCCTCTCCCACCATTCATCCTCCCTCTCTCCCTCTCCCTCCATTCATCCTCCTCTCTCCTCTCCATTCATCCTCCTCCCTCTCCCTCATTTCCCCTCTCTCCCCTCTCCCTCCTCCAGGCTACGTCCCCTTCGTGGAGACACCTTGCGAGAACCAGTTCGTCTCCCCTCTCCCTCCATTCGTCCTCCCTCTCTCCCTCTCCCTCCATTCATCTCCCTCTCTCCTCTCTCCTCCATTTATCCCCTACTCTCTCCCTCATTTATCCCCCTCTCTCCCTCTCCCACCATCATTCCCTCTCCCCTCTCCCATTCATCCTCACCTCTCTCCACCATTCATCCTCCCTCTCTCTCTCTCCCTCCATTCATCCTCCCTCTCTCCCTCCATTCATCCCCTCTCTCCCTCTCCCTCCCATTCATCCCCCTCTCCCTCCCCTCTCCAGGCTCGTCATTTCATTTGCCAGTTCGGTCTCCCCTCTCCCTCTCATTCGTCCTCCCATCTCTCCTCATCCCTCCATT
>NW_020871234.1:245615-255615 GCF_003789085.1 Penaeus vannamei
GTGGCCGGAAGATCTGGAGGAAGAGAGGCCGTGGGAAGGTCAGCGAACGACACGGCGCAGGAGGTTCACCGGAGGGCCAAGAGACAGGTCATCGACGTTCCTATACCTACCTTGCAAGGCCACGTCCCAGGTAGGTGTCGCTTTGCGTGTGGTCTGCTTGCCTCTCACGCTCACCAGAATCCCTTTGCGCGCGTCGGGTGTCATGTGTATCTCTCACGCTCGCAAGGCCAGGGTCCCGTCCTTCTGTGTGTCCTGTGTATCATCCCCAGCGCTGACCAGGACCCATAGACCACGAGCAGCTGCTATGATGATAACATTACTCATGCGTTTCCCTTTTCGATTTGGATTCGTTCATCAATAAACTACTAATCATTTCACAATCCTTATGTATTACAGCCCTCTTGAATGTTTATTTTCGACTAGTCATTTTTAGTCATTTTGATGTGAAGGTCAAATCCTCATATATTTAAGTTTCTCTTGTCCCAAAAGTCCTTCCACATAATCCTCAAAACAAACCACAAACGGATCCCACAAACAACGTGGCCTTCTGACGAGCTCCAGCGAAGCCCTTCCCTCAAAGCCCTGTGGAGCTTAGAGACCACTCGTCTCTCTGCTTTTTCGTTATTCGCCATTAGCGTACCCTCGTTCGTCTTGCCGAGGTCGAAGCGTATGGAAAAGCTTGTGATAGATAATGAATAAAATTATAAATAATGAATAGAATAATGAAAATGAAACAATGATAAAAGATAATAGATGTCATAAAAGGATGGGACTTGGAAGCCCTTAGCGCCCAGGCACCAAGGATCCCACAGTTCAAGTCCCGAACCCTTCCCTCCCGACCCCTTGACCTCCCCTCTCCCTCCGACCCCCTTGACCTCCCCCCTCTCCCCCTCTCCCCCAGGGCGCGACGACCCCCCCTCGGACGCCTGCGAGAGGGACGAGGTGCTCCTCCCCGACGGCGACTGCCACGAGCTGCTCAAACAGGGCCCCTGCGAGGACGATGAGGTCGTGCTCATGGACCGCACCACCAGGCAGGTGAGGCCCCGGGGCTCTGCCATCAACATCGTCATCGTCATCTTCAATCATCCATCATCATTATCAGCATAACCATCATCTTCATCGTCATCTCATCGTCGTCTCATTCATCATCGTCATCAACATCTTCATCTTCATCATCATCATCATCGTCATCATCATCATCATCTTCATCGTCATCTTCATCATCTTCATTATCAACATCATCATCATCCCCATTATCCTCATCATCATCATTATCATTTGCAGGTTATACGTTAGATGATTTCCTTATTATCGTTTAATTCCTTTATTTCCTCATTTATCCATGTCCTTATCAATTAATTCACTTCTTAACAAAGTCATCAGTTCATTCATTCATCAACTCAGTCACTCATATTTTTCCCTCATTTTTTGCTTGATTTTCTTAATTATCTGTTAATTCAATTCTTCATTCATCTGTCCATTCCTTCATTTTAGTAATATCTTGATTGATTCACTCATTCAACTGTTCACTCATTAATTCACTCATTAATTCACTTATCTTTTGGTTCATCAATTCACTCATTAATTCATATATCTTTTCACTCATTAATTCACTCATTAATTCACTTATATCTCATTTAATTCACTCACTCATTAATTCACATATAGATTCACATAACTTTTGGCTCATTAATTCACTCATTAATTCATATATCTTTTCACTCATTCATTCACCCATTCATTCATTTAATATTCTATTCCATTCAGTTGTTTGTGTGTATTCATACGTTCACTCATCCATTTATACCTTATGAATGAATTCCTTCTATCATTTACTCATTACTCTATTCACTCATTCATTCATTCATATATTCAATTATTTATTCATTCACTTATACAGTTATCTGCTCTTTTATTTTATTAATTCATTTTTAATTCATCTTCTCCTTCACTTTTACTCACGACTCATTCATCTCCTCAACGTATTTTTTATTCATTTCCACATTCATTTGTTCATATATTTACATGGCCTTTTACTCATGAATTTTTCACTAATTTATCAACTCATGTATTCAGTCATTTGTACACCAATTCATTCATTTAGTTATTAATTTCATTCATTAAGTTATTCACTCGTTTAATCACTCATTTGTTCACTCACCGAAACACTCATATTCACACTCATTCATTCATTCGTTTTATACTCATTTTCACACTCACCTGTACACATATTTATTCACTCATACATTCATCTTCACACCCATGTATTTTCTTATCTGTACACTCATGTTCACTATTTACTCATTTGTACACTCATTTTCACTCTCTTGTATTCATTCATTCACTCATATTCACACTCATTTATTCACTCATCTGTACACTCATTTATTCCATCCTTTACATTTATTCCCTCATTTATTCCTTTGCATTTATTCCCCATTTATTCCTTTACGTTTATTCCCTCATTCATTCATCCTTTACATTTATTCCCTCATTTATTCCTTTACGTTTATTCCCTCATTCATTCCTTTACGTTTATTCCCTCATTTGCATTATTCCTCATTGTTTATTCATTTAATTCCCTCATTATTTATTATTTATTCCTTTACGGTTTATTCGCATTTATTTCATCCTCATTTTTCCTTTGCATTTATTCCCTCATTTATTCCTTTGCATTTATTCATTTATTCACCTCATATTCCTATTTATAATTATCCCTTTATTATATTTCTATTTCCTCATTCATTCCCTCATTTCTTCCTTTGTATTTATTCCCTCATTTCTCCCTTTGCATTTATTCCCTCATTTATTCTTTATTTATTAATTCCCTCTTTCTTCCTTTCGCATTTATTCCCTCCTTTACATTCATTCCCTCATTTCTTCCTTTTACATTAATTCCCTCCTTTCTTCCTTTACATTAACCCCCCCTTTCTTCCTTTACATTAATCCCCCCTTTCTCCCTTCCCCCGCTTGGCCAGGGCTTCTGCGGCGCGCGCCTGTGTGGCCCCGACCGCGTGTTCGTGTTCAGCGACCAGCAGTGCCACGACCCCAACGAGCCAGGGATCTGCCCACGTGAGTGAGGGAGGGGCGGGGGTGGGAGGAGGAGTGGGTGGAGAGAGAGAGAGAGAGGTGGAGGGAAGAGAGAGAGAGAGGAAAGAGAGAGAGAGAGAGAGAGAGAGAGAGAGAGAGAGAGAGAGAGAGAGAGAGAGAGAGAGAGAGAGGAGAGAGAGAGGAGAGAGAGAGAGAGAGAGAGGAGAGAGTGGAGGGAAGAGAGAGAGAGGGGGGGGGTGGAGGGAAGAGAGAGAGAGAGAGCGGGAGGGAGGAGGAGAAGAGAGAGAGAGAGGCGGGGATGAGAGGAGGAGTGGGTGGAGAGAGAGAGAGAGAGAGGGGAGAATGGAGGGAAGAGAGAGAGAGAGAGGTGGATGGAAGGAGAGAGAGAGAAATGGAGGGAAGAGAGAGAGAGAGAGAGAGAGAGAGAGAGGAGAGAGAGAGAGAGAGAGAGAGAGAGAGAGAGAGAGAGAGAAGAGACGAGAGAATGGAGGAGAGAGAGAGATGGATGGAGGGAAGAGAGAGAGAGGTGGATGGAGGGAGAGACAGAGGATGGGTGAAGGGAGAGAAATGAGTGGGTGGAAGAGAGAAATAGAGGATGGGTGAAGAGAGAAAGATGGAGGGAGAGAAGAGAGAGAGGATGGTGAAGGAGAAAGAGAAATGGATGGAGGAAGATGATAAAGAAGAGAGAGGTGGATAGAGAGAAAGAGAAGATGGAGGGAGATAGGAGAGGTGGATAGAGGGAGAAAGAGAAGGATGGAGGGAAGAGAGAGAGGTGGATGGAGGGAGAAAGAGGTGAATTGAGGGAAGAGAGAGAGATATACGAAGAGGGAAGAGAGAGATGATAAATAGGGAAAAGAGATGGATGGAAGAAAAAAGGATATCCCCACGTGAGTAGCTGAGGGAAATGGGTGAATGAACGTAATAAAGAGAGGGGTAAATGGGTGGAAGAGAGAGACTGATAAAGAGAAAGAGAAAGATTGATGAGTGAAGGAAAAAAAGAGATTTATTAATAAAAAGACCATTAGATAGATGGGTAAATGACAATAGTAAAAATAATGAAATATATCAGTAGATGAAAAAATAGATTGATGAATAAATGAGAGAAGACATTGATACATATATCTTTTTTAAATCAGATACACGAATAAATCTATAAAGTGTAGTTCCTGAGATCAGTGAGTGAAGTGAAGAAGTGAAATGATAATTAACATAATGAAGGTAGATAATTATAAAACAAAATAATGATAATGGTGATAATATTGATTACAAAGATAACATTAATAATCCTAATACTGGTAATGATAAAAGTGATGCTGATGGTGAAATGATGATAATGACATATGGTTGTAATGATAGTAGTATTGGTAATAGTAATAACTGTGATAAAGATAATAATCATGGTGATGATAATGCTAATGAAATGATAACACTGATAATGATAATGAAAAAAATGGTAACATTCATAACAATGATAGTGACAATGATATTTTACTACTAATGATAATGATAATCATATGAAAAATAATGATGATAATAGTAACAATAATAGTAATGATAACAATGATGATAATTATGATAATAATGATCAAAATAATAGTAATAGATATGGTAATTAAATAATAACAACAATAACGATAATAAAAACAAAGTTGATAATACTAATGAGAATTATATTAATAATAATGATGATAATGGTAATGATAATAATGATAATTATAATGATAACAGTAACAATGATAGTAATGATAACAATGATAGTAATAATAATGATAGTCATAATAATGATAACAATAATGATAATAATAATAATAATAATAATAATAATAATGAAAATAGTAATAATAATGAAAATAAGAATAAGAATAGTATTGATAATAATTATATCTGTAATAATAACGATGATAACAGTACTAACAAAAATTATAACAACAACAAAAGCAATTTAGATCACAATTAATGAATGACCCCCCCCCTTCCTGCCTCGTTTCCTCTCCCTCTTTCACCTTTTCCTTACTCTCCCCTTCTTACCTCCTTCCCCTTCCTTTTTCTCCCACTTTCTTCCTCTTTTCTCCTTCTCCCTTTCCCTTCCCCTCCTCTTTCTTCCCCCTTCTCCTTCCCTTCCTCCCTTTTTTCCACTTCCCCTTCCTCCATCTCCTCCTTCCCTTCCTCACCTGCCCCCTTCCTTCCTCCTTTCCGCTTCCTCCCCTCCTTCCTCTTCCTTTCCCCTCCCTTTCCCTTCTTCCTCCCTCCTCCTTTCCCCTTCCCCTTCCCCTTCCCTTCCTCTTCCCCTCCCTCCCCTCCTCTTCACCTCCCTGCCCCCTTCCTTCCTCCGTTCCCCTTCCTCCCCTCCTTCCTCTTCCTCCCCTCCATGTATTTTCTTATCTGTACACTCCCTCCCCTTCCCCTTCCCTCCCTTTCCCTCCTCTTCCCTCTCTTCATCTCCCCCCTCCCTCTTCCCCTCCCCTCCTCTCTTCACTACCTTCCCCCCTTCCTCTTCCCTTCCCCTTCCCTTCCCTCTTTCCCCTCCCTCCCTTCCTCCCTCTTCCTTTCCCTCCCTTCCCCTTCCCTTCCTCCCCCCCTCCTCTTCCCTCCCTTTCCCTTCCCTTCTTCCCCACCTCTCCCCCCTTCTCTCCGGCGCCGCCGCCGCCTGTTCACCACCGGCTTCGGGACGCCCGTGTGCGGCTGCCCCGACGGCACCTACGAGGAGGACGACGACCTCGACGACGACGTGTGCGAGCCGGTCCTCTCGCGCCTCTCCGGATGCCCCCCCCGGCGAGGTGCGTGCGAGGGGGGGGGGCGGGGTGATCAGGAGAATGAAGATGATTAGGATAATGAGGATTAGGATGATAATGAGGATAATTATGATAATGAGGATAAAGATAATTAGGATAATGAGGATGATTAGGATATTGAGGATTATGAAGATATTGAGGATAATGATGATATTGAGGATAATGATGATAATTAGGATAATGAGGATAATGATGATGATAAAGACAAAGTTGATAGCAAGCGTAATAGTGATAATGATGATGGTGATATTTTTTATGATAATGGAAACGATAATAAATGATAATGAAAACAAAGTTGATAACAATCATGATATTGATGATGATGATGATATTTTTTATGATAATGGAAATGATAATAAATGATAATAAAGTTAGAGTAACGCCAAGAACCCGCTGACCCAGCCGCCCCCTGCTCCCCCCCCCCCCCCAGGTGTTCTGGTTCACGAGCTTCCGGCGCCCTCCCGAGTGCGTGCCCGACCCCTGCAAGGGCCTCAACCTCAAGCGGGGACCCGAGGAGCTCCCCTTCGCGCCCTCGCTCCACGACGGAAAGTGCTACCAGATCGGATCGGTAAGGCGCCCTGTAAGGCCTTCTATTTCCTCTTCTTGCTTCCTTCTCCCTTTCGTCTCCTTTTTGCCTCTCCCTTTCGTCTCCTTCTTGTCTTTCCCTTTCGTCTCCTTGCCTCTCCCTTTCGTCTCCTTCTTGCTTCTCCCTTTTGTCTCCTTGCTTCTCCCTTTCGTCTCCTTCTTGCGTCTCCCTTTCGTCTCCTTGCCTTCCTCTCCCTTTCGTCTGCTACCAGATCGGATCGGTCAGGCGCCCTTTTGGCCTTCCGTCTGCTCTCTCTCTTCGGTTTTCTCTTTTTTTTTGCTTGGTTCTCCCTTTCGTCTCCTTCTTGCCTCTCCCTTTCGTCTCCTTGCTTCTCCCTTTCGTCTCCTTCTTGCCTCTCCCTTTTGTCTCCTTGCTTCTCCCTTTCGTCTCCTTCTTGCCTCTCCCTTTTGTCTCCTTGCTTCTCCCTTTCGTCTCCTTGCTTCTCCCTTTCGTCTCCTCTTGCTTCTCCCTTTCGTCTCCTTCTTGCCTCTCCCTTTCGTCTCCTTCTTGCCTCTCCCTTTCGTCTCCTTCTTGCCTCTGCCTTTCCTCGTCTTTCCCTTTCGTCTCCATCTTGCTTCTCCCTTTCGTCTCCTTCTTGCCTCTCCTTTCGTCTCCTTCTTGCCTCTCCCTTTCGTCTCCATCTTGCCTCTCCCTTTCGTCTCCTTCTTGCTTCTCCCTTTCGTCTCCTTGCCTCTCCCTTTCGTCCTTGCTACCAGATCGGATCGGTCAGGCGCCCTTTTGGCCTTCCGTCTGCTCTCTCTCTTCGGTTTTCTCATTTTTTGCTTGGTTCTACCTTTCGTCTCCTTCTTGCCTCTCCCTTCGTCTCCTTCTTGCTTCTCCCTTTCGTCTCCTTCTTCCTTCTCCCCTTTCGTCTCCTTCTTGCTTCTCCCTTTCGTCTCCTTCTTCCTTCTCCCTTTCGTCTCTTTGCCTCTCCCTTTCGTCCACGACGGAAGTGCTACCAGACCGGCTCGGTAAATCGTCGTCTTTCTTGGTTCCTCTTGCTTCTTGTCATTCATTCTCACGGCTTATTCTTTCGCCTGCTCTCTTTTATCTCCTCTTTCTTGCTTCTTGCCCTTCTCCTGCTCCTTCATCCTTCCTCCGCCAGATCGGATCGGTGAGTTATTGCCTTCTTTGCTGATTCCCTTTCTGCCTTTGCTTCTTTTCTGACTCAGTCTTTCTCTTCTACTTCCTCTTCCCTGCTTCTTCCGCTTCTTCTTCGTCCTTTTTGCGGCTCCTTCCTTTCCTTCCCTCCTTCCCTCCCCTCTCTCCCTATCCTGCCCTCTCTTCTCCTTCCCTCCTTTCATCTCTTCCTCTCCTTCCCTATCTTCTTTCTCTCTCCTCTCTCCCTCTCTACCTCTCCTTCCCTCTCCTCTTCCCTTCTCTTCCTCTCCTGCCTTCCCTAACCCCACTCACACCCTTCCCTAACCCCCCCCCCTCCCGCAGCGGCCGCCCTTCTGCCAGAGCGACGAGCTGTACTCGCTGTCGTTCGAGCTCCTGCGCGGCGTGTGCGCGACGCTGGACGAGGCCGGCTACAACGTGCTCGACTCGGACGCGCTCGACTTCCTGGCCGGCGTCTACGGGGCTCCGCTGCCCCGCGAGGCGCCCTCCAAGGACTCCAAGGACCCGCGCGCCAAGCCCTCGTCCTCCGCCCGCCGCCGCCCCTCGTCCTCCTCCTCCTCGTCGTCGTCGTCGTCCTCCCGCAAGGGCGTGAAGGCCAAGATCACGCCCGCGGGCACGACGCTGCTGCCGCGGCCCGCCATCGGCTCCTCCGTCATGAAGGCGGCGGCCAACGTGAGCTTCCCGCCGCCCTTCATCATGGGCCAGTCGGTCGTGGGCAACCACCACGAGGACGCCGACGACGACGCCCACGAGGACGCCCACGCCATGGTCGCGCTTCTGCCCACGCACATGAACGCCTTTTCGCCGCCGCTCATCGCCGTCAACGGCTCCGTCTCCGTGCTCGGCTTCCTCAGCAAGTGAGTCCTCCGGGGGCCTCCGCGCCTGGGCAGTGTGCATTTACACACACACACACACTATATGTGTGTGTGTGTGTGTGTGTGTGTGTGTGTGTGTGTGTGTGTGTGTGTGTGTGTGTGTGTGTGTGTGTGTGTGTGTGTGCTGTATAGACATGATATATAGATAGATAGACCCAGATATGCCTCATAACCTTAAGCATCTTAGACCCCACCATCTCCCTCGGGAGGGAAAGCGAAGAGCGACTTTGTTCTCACCTCCCCCCCCCCCAACAGCCTGGTCCCGGGCGCGCCCTTCCTGCACCACCGCGGGCGCCGTTCCCCGCAGCCGTTCGCCTCCCCCGGGAACGTGTTCGAGCCCGGCCTGTCCGCGTGCCGCGCCGGCGCCAGGCGCGACGGCAACGCCAAGTGTCGCGACACGTGAGTTGACGCCGAGTCATGGCAGCTCAAATCTTGATACTCTGCCTCCAATTTCGTACGTGTGTGTTTATATATATATATATATATATATATATATATATATATATATATATATATATATATACATATATGACACAATCCTAACCTAACTCCTCACCCCTGCAGAGTCCCCCCCGGTACCCCCCCTCCGCCCCGCAGGACCGCCCCCCCTGTGCCCGCCCAGCCCTCCTGCCCGCCCGTAAGTGGTCGTCGGTTTGTTATGAAAGAAGCCGTTGGTGCGGTTGCTAAGGAGTGATAGCAAGGACAATGTTCTTCGTAGAATTGCATTGTCTCTCTTTCTATGTCTGCTTTTGAGTCTGTGTTATTTTGTATTTTTGTATTTCTTTTTTTAAGTTGTATTGACGCCACTCCTTTCAACGTCAGCATCAATTTGATTTTTTGTTTTTCGGATTTTGATTGAAAAGTAATTTTGTTCCCCTTGATTTGACTTCATGAAACGCCTTTACGGATAAATTTAACAGATTCTAATTTAATCAAGAATTAATATATATATCAACAGGTTCAACAGAACTTATAATGATTAGAATTTAAAGTTTCTCAATCAATTAAATCAATATCAAATAATGGATTACAATAGAATTTCATTGATCAGAGTATCACAAGGATTTTTCTTGACTTAATTACAGTTCATTTGAAAATTATTGAGGCCGATTTCAGGTTGAGTTATTTTAAGCAGAATGCATTTGAAATTAGGATAACCAGAATTAAATTGATGTTAATTCAATCAGAATTCAATGAAAGTTGAGGTAATTAAAAACAAATCAAGGTAATCAGAATCAATTTGAAGCTAGAATAACCTGAATTCAAGTGTAATTGAGCAGAATTCAGTTAAACTAGAATTCAATTGAGGTTAATACAAACCGAATTCTGCTGAAGCTAAATCCATCACAATTCAACTGAAGTTAAAAAAAAAAAAAAAAAAAAAAAAAAAAAAAACGAATTTTGTTGAAACCAACTTCCCTAGAATTCAATTTTTTATTTTTAAAAAAATGTTGAAACCAAATCCCCCAGAATTCAATTTTAGTTTTAAAAAAGAAGAAAAAAAACGATTTTTGTTGAAACCAAATCCCCCAGAATTCAATTGAAGTTAATCCGAATTGAGCCTTAATGCCCCGCTC
>NW_020871234.1:273115-275615 GCF_003789085.1 Penaeus vannamei
AAATTGGTCGGAATATTGTCAGATGCAGGGTATTGCTGCCACTAAACCCCGCCCTATACAACAGATTTCACAATGTCTGTACAACAAGATAGAGTGTAAGACAAACTCGGCATCTGGTGCTTCGAAGCACTGTGAAGAGCTAAACCATATATCATAGTTGGAGAGGGCATGAAAAGCACTGGGGAAATTTTGGTGTAAAATAGGAATAATATATACAAAATACATCACTATAATAATGATAAACACAGAATTAGTCACTATTCATCTTATGCATGGAGCTATGATTCCCAATCTCCATTCTAGAAGACAAAGAATCCTCTACATATTCACAGCAGGACAGAGCATACAAACAACTCTCAGTTTGAACACAATAAGATACAGCCTAGGGACAATAATTTACTAACCTAATTGATGGATGACAACAATCTGGAATACCTCACAATCAGTATATTATGCTGACTATATCATAGGTTAGTATGCTGCTATGTAGGGTACATTCCTATACCCATGTACTCACTAGTACTCTGTTCTGCTATACATATGTGGTGGATTCTTTCAATTAGAGCAAGTTAGGGAGTGGCAGCCCTCCCACTAGGGAGGTTGCAGGAGACGAACCCCCCATGCAGTTGACTCTATACTGACCAATTCATATTTAATCTCAATATTAATGCGTAGGGCGCTAAATGAGCGCATAACACGCTTATCTATCCTGCAATAGGTTGCAAGTAAAGGCTTTAACAATGTTAATTTGCCATTTAAGGATGAAATTCTGAGCATTAAAACAAAATTTGAATCTTAACTGTCTGTGCAATATTTATTCATCTCTAATAAGCCTGAATGAAATTTTAGTTTTGATTTGGCTTTGTAATTAAGCTTACATCTCATGTCATATATTGCAACTACATGGAAAGATTCAAAATTTATATTGATTTGTCAGAATGAAACTAGTTGCTAAACCAGGAAAGACTCATTTTATGGACAGCCAGCGCAACTTAACCTTTGACCAAATGTTAACAATCTCTTTTAAATATATTGTCTGTGAGTGCACTACTCATATGGGTGAGTTTTGCCTGGGAATATTTGCATTTGAAACAATTCCAAAATTTACAACTAATTGCAAATTTCAAGACAGTTTAGCATGATTTGCAACACTTGTTAAGCAGTTGCTGCGCTGCAATAAAACTCTCTTTGACACCCTGCAAAATCCACTATATTTGTGATTGGGGGGGGGGCAGGGTGTCACACCCCCCACAATCTTCGCCCCTGCATGACACAATCATTGTGATGGGTTAAGTGAAGGTATTCTGAATATTTAACACATCCAGAAATGTTTGAAGATAATGCCTGGCAAAGACAAAAAAAAAAGACTTACCTGTGGTTAGCTTATCTGCATATTTTGGATATTTCTGCTGCAGCTGCCTGCTAATATCAACCATATTCATCCTCCTCAGTGTCCTACTCTTGAAGTTTTTATGCTTCACGTTCCATATTTGCTCACTGGCCCTGACTTTATCGATGAGGGAATAAACTACTTCATGAGGGATGTCCATGTTCGAACTGGGCGCCGTCCGCGGGAGGAATCCGTCAAACGAACGCTACACACACGTTAGCCTTAAATACAAAGGAATACTACGTTATCTATTCATAATTCGAAGCATACACACACACACATAAAAGGCACATAACTGTACACCAAAGCACAGCCTTCAGTGCTTAATGAAGTAATCGGTTTTCGCATAGTTAATCGCCTACGGGGGGACACGGGGGTCTTTTCCCCGTCCCCACTTATGAGGGACCTGCCACGCTGTGTACTGGGATCGAGTCTTCCCATACCTCGAGGTCCGTCTGTTCCAAGGGCTTAGTGTGACCGCGCCTTTTCAATAAAGGTGCAGTTTCTCCCTCCCGCAGAGTGGCTGATCCGGATTCTCTCTAACTTACGCGAACGGAAATAAAGGCTGACTGGTATCTGGTATAGGAGAAACGAATGGGTGGATTAGAGTGAATAATGGAATATCCGACTGAAATCTTGGTGTATGGACACTGAACTTCTCTAATGAGATGCAAAAGAATGCTTTGGGCGATTTCCAATGACGAGACAACCAGGCAAACAGCAGCCAAGTAGGACAAGACCAGAGCCAGTGGTGACGTCTCGGGGATCGGCCAAAGCGGACGAATAAGTAAATGAATAAAATAAAGTACCCATATGGTAAAGATGATCATCTACCTCAAAATTTCAACAATAGTGTATGAAAGAAACATTGTACTTATATATTAAACAGGGTCATCTAGCTCAGCAATAGTGAATGAAAGAAATGCAGTACTTACTGTATAAAGTCAACAGAATCATCTCCATAAAAATTTCATCAATAGTATATTAGATTAATGTAGTATAAGTCAAATAATATATGTAAACAACAGCGCAAGTAAACCTAAGAAACATGTCTCCTACCCCTGTCTGGAAACGAGGTGGTCATACAACAGGTACAACTGCCAGAACCCT
>NW_020871234.1:290615-298115 GCF_003789085.1 Penaeus vannamei
TACTGGCTGAATTGCAGTGTATATATGACCGGGGAAGGAATAAGGACACTGTTCAAGGAAAACAGAGGTGGCTGTTGGAAAAGTAGGAGAAGAATCCAGGGGATCAGAAAGGGGGACTGGGGAAGATGGTGAAGTATCAGGAAGAAAGTCTGGAAGGGAGGGGTCTGGAGAAGGACATTGTTGTGATAAAGGGATTTCGTGTGAGCATTCAAGTGGAAGCGGCAGAGAGGGTTAGGAGGGTGTAGGAGGGAGGGGGTTGGAGGGAACTTGAGGAGGATGGATATCTGCAAATACTTCAAATGTAGAAGGAGTAGGAACAGAGGGATTGAGGGGTGAATGAGGGAGCAGAGTGTTCCCTTGGGTCATCTTTAGGAAGATTTGGATGTCTTCAAGGGTTTCTGGATCGGAATTGGATGAAGAAGACTGAGAAACAAATGTTCTCTTATGAGGAGGAGAAGAGAAGATAGATATCCGAAGAACAGAAGAAGAGGAAGGTGTAGGAGAGAATGTAGTAGGAGAGTGTGGAGTGGAACGTTTAGTTTACCTGGTAATACAAATAAAGTGAGGAGGGGTAGGTATTGGGGAAGTGGTAGAGACTGGAGTATCTGGATTTAGAATGGAAAACAAATTTGACTGGTGGATAGGGTGAGTAGACGTGGGACATAGGTTTAGGTTATAGGGGAGAGATACTTGGGGAGATGCAGCAACATCTTGTGAAGATGGTGGGGGAGCAGAGCAAAGGACTGTTTTGGAATAAGTTGAGAGAGAAAAACCTTGTCGTTGTGCTTCCTGTCTGGCCTCACATAGAGTGAGGCCTAGTTTAAATCTAAGGACTGCTACCTCACATTCAAATTTATAGGCACGGCAGCTCCTATAAAATAAATTATGGGAGTCTCCACAATTGGCACTTGTACATGACTGAGCAGGGCAATCTGAACAGTCATGACTAGGTTGGGCACATTTCTGTTATTTACGAGGAAGGGGTCAATATTGTCAGACATGATGAGACTATCCACCAATATAAAACTCATGGGGGAGATCTTGTCTATGGAAACTAATCTTGGCAATATTGACATGGGATTTACACTGACCTCTGGGAGGAATAGTGTAATACTGTACTTAACTGCATCATATTCAGCAAGGCAGGAAAGTAGGTCATTTTTACAGTCTGACCAGTCCTTGTCATACATGGGACAAGCATTTGGGGGAATAAAAACAGTTCCAGTACAAGTATTAAGAGGGGTGAGGTTCGGCAGGAATGGGTTTGTCATGAGTCAGTTATGTAGATAGCACAAGCTTGGGATTCAGATATAACTTTAACAAGGTATGAACAATCAGATCGACTGCAAAAGGTAACCCTGCCTACTTGTTTCTGGAGGCACTGCTGAAAGAGAAGGGTATTCTCAGAATAGGGGACTGTCAGGGGAATCACAAAAGAATCAATCCCACTTGGCTGGGTCAAAGAGAGTACCCAGAGGTGGAGGCAATAGAAGGATGAGGGCAGAAGGAAGATGGGGTGGTGTGTGGAGTGTAGTTGGGGAAGGACGATAGGATGAAGAGTAGTTATAAGGGAAGTGGGGGTAGACATTAAAGAGGACTGTGCAGCAGGAGATGAAAAGAAGAGTGTTAGGGAAGAGGAAGGGGTTCTTTCTAGAGGTTGAGTAATAAACTGGGTGGGTATTTTGGAATGGTTAGAGTTTTTTGTAAGCGTTGAAGAGGGGGTATTAGTATCAGTGGTTGGAGCCGTGGTCAAAGGAGGGGCAGGGGTCTGAAAACCATCAAAATTAAATTCAGATAGGCTAATTGATGAAGTGGTAAGCCTTAATGCCCCTATTAACCCACCCGCGCCGGGGTACATTTTGTAGCCAAAATGAAAAAAATCCGGGAAGCTACAAAATCGGCTGGAGTCTGTCGCCGGCCCCGCCGCTTTTGCCCGGAGCACGGCTGACAGCATCGCACTGGCGGGCAGCCCGAAACTGTTTATTTTTTCCTTGTGTCTCATATATGTGACACCCGGGACGGATGGGTTAAGGGTAAAGAATCTTCATTATTGGCCATGGTGAGCCTGAAAAAAATGGGGAAAAGAAAGTCTACCACTCAGGGTCCCAATAAGGGGTAAGGGCTAGGCAGTTATGGGAATACCGTGCCCAGGCTCCCGAAGGCCGTTTGTGACTGACACAAAGCCAGCCTTTCATCCTTTCAGGACGGCTCTCACACGTTAAGAATGGGAAAGAAGGGAATAAAGAATATAAGGAAGAGGAAAGAAGATAAGAAAGGACGAAGCAAAATTAGTTAAGGCGAGAGCTAAGGCCCAAGGTAGGGGTGATCCCTTACACTTGATCTCAATCCCCATCTCCTAAGCCTTTCCACGACAACAACGAGCAAAGTATTGATAGGATCACCCTGGGATGTGACATTAGCCATAACTGTGAGAGAGAAATCTTACCCCATTAACTATGGCGATTAAAATTCATCATAATACATGAAAATTTAATCCACTTGTGAACTACACATTGAGAATATCATTTACAATATATATGTACAAGAAAAAATCCATAATCTAGAACAATATCTCCAAAACAATGTCATCAGGATGGCTGTTCCTTCCAAATATCCTTGTAGTTTGTGTATTACTAAATTGCTAAATTGAGAAAATGTATATCTACAAAATGCAAAAATATAAAGCCTGTGTGTTCTATGCCCTCATGTATTTTAATCAACTTTTTTTCTCTCTCTCTAAGAGATTGCCTATATAGTTCTATTTCAAATGTACCTGTATATGACTTACTAGAGTATTTTTTGGAAAGAATGACTCCTGGCAAGCCTTACAGCCAAATGGCTTGGCCTTTCTATATAATATCTTGTGTCTTAAGAAAACAATTTTCAATGAGAATTTCTTACTGCGAATCTCACAGCTAAATGGGCTTCTCCTTTGCATGTACTTTCATATGCTTCACTAGATTACTTCTCATTGAGAAAGCTTTACTACATATCTCACAACTATAGGGCTTCTCCTTTGTGTGTACTCGCTTGTGTTTTGCTAAATTATTTTTCATTGAGAAAGGTTTATCACAAATGTCACAGATAAAAGGCTTCTCCTCGGTATGAACTCTCATGTGTCCAACAAGAATGCTTTTCTGTATGAAAGCCTTACTGCAAATTTCACAGCTATATGGCTTCTCCTTTGTATGTATTCTCATATGCCTTACAAGAATATTTTTCAGTGAGAAAGCCTTATTGCAAATTTCACAGGTATATGGCTTCTCCTTTGTATGAACTTTCATGTGCCTTTCTAGATTAGTTTTTTGCGAGAAGGACTTATTGCAAATCTCGCAACTATATGGCTTCTCCTGTGTGTGTACTCTCATATGAATCAAAAGATTACTATTGCTAGTGAATTTGTTGTCACAAACTTCACAGGCAATATGTCTCCTTTTTTTAACAGCTTTTCGGTGAGTAATCTCATGAACTTCCGAATGTGTCACCTCATCACCATCAAATAAGCACTTGTCCCCACAATTTTCTGCCACAAATGGTGCTGTCGGCAACATGGCATTAGAATCCTGAATCACATAAGATAATTTTTTTTCATTTGCTTCATGTCTGAATTTTTGAACTTCCTTAAAGAAAGGAAATTCATATTTAATTTTTGCCGCAATCTCTTCATGCCTTGATGTATCTGCGTAATCAAGTGGTTCTTCCTTTATTTCTACAGAGTTGTCTTCACTGGTGTCTTCGGTGACCTCTTCTTTGATACCGATTCTTGCATCACATATTTCTCCGTCGGTGAGAGGGGCCGAAAGCATCCAGTTGGAAGGGAAACTCATCATGGCCCTGCGAAAGATAGAAGACTGCATGTCAACACTGCTTACACAAAAATAAAAATCATATATGACTAGAAACAAAACAACATAAACATTAGTGGTAACCAAATTTAATCCACCAGGTATAACGATAAACCTATGGACTATTTCTAGAACAGAAAAGCAATGAAAATTGATGAAGGTGGTTGTGATAAGTATGTTGTATTGCTAAAACTGCCCATGAGATAAACAATAAAAAACATAATACATAAATAAATAAGAAAAAGTATATATATAAGGAAAAGAAAGAAAAAAAATGTGTGTGTGTGTGTGTGTGTGTGTGTGTGTGTGTGTGGTTGTGTGTGTGTGTGTGTGTGTGTGTGTGTGTGTGTGTGGTGTGTGTGGTGTGTGGTGTATCTTCTGTATCTGTATCTGTATCTGTCTGTATCTGTATCTGTGTGTGTGTATCTTATCTGTGTGTGTGTCTGTGTTGTGTGTGTGTGTTGTGTTGTGTTGTGTGTTTTGTGTTTGGTGTGTGTGTGTGTTGTGTGTGTGTGTGTGTTGTGTGTCTGTGTGTGTCTGTGTTGTCTGTTGTGTGTGTGTGTTGTGTGTGTGTGTGGTGTGTGTGTGTGTCTGTGTTGTGTGTGTCTTGTCTGTGTTGTCTGGTGTGTGGTGTGTGTGTGTTGGTGTGGGGTGTGTGTGTGTGTGTGTGTGTGTATTGTGTGTGTGTGTTCTCTGTGTGTGTGGGTCTCTGTGTGGTGTGTAGTGTGTTGTGTGGTGTGTGTGAACTCGCACACTGTGTGTTGTGTGTGTCTTGTGTCAACTGTGTGCCCATACATACAAACTAATACTATGTCAGATACGGAAGTGTTATCTTATCTGTATCTGTATCTGTGTATGGACTACCAATACACATACTGTGTATAATACAATGTGCCGTATCGTTATTGGGTCATGTGGTCTATTTTGGTGTGTGTGGACTTCTGTGCACCCTAATTGGGTCTTTAGGTGATGTGTGGACATGTGTGTCTGTGGGCGTGTGGGTGTGAACTGTGTGTGGGACATGTGTGTGGTCTATGTTGATGCAAAACCTGTGTTGTGCGCGTGTGTGTATCTTATACGGTGTATGTGTCACTACTATATGGTGGTCTCTCTTGTAGTGTGTGTCATAATATAATCTTGTGCAATGACTATCGTGTTGTCTATGTGGTGTGTGTGTGTGGCAAGAACATGGTGTGTGCTGTGTGAATTGTGGTTTTTGTGTGTGTGTGTTTAACAAAGTCTCAACTGTGTGTGTCTGTGTGATGTCGGTGCTGGGTCTTGTGTGTGTGTGTTGGTAAAGTGTGACATAATGTTGTGGTGTAACTGTTGTGTCAATGACTCAACGAAGTGCAGGTGTGAAACAAATACCATAATCACGAGTATCATGTGTGTGTGTGTGTCTTCGTTGTTGTATCTGTGAGTAAACTGATTACCTGTAGTTCTTGTATCTTTGAGTCTGGACCTGTGAGTCTGTTATCTTGAGTCTGTGTATCTGTAGTCTGTGTTATCTGTAGTCTGTGATCTGGAGTCTGTGTTATCTGCTGTCTTGCTATCTGTGAGTCTGGTATCTGTAAATCTGCTGTATCTGTGATCTGATTATCGTGAGTCTGTGATTTGTGAGTCTGTTTATCTTGCAGTCCGTGTCTCGAGTGTAGGCATGTTGTATGTTGCGTGTGCGTGTGTTGTGTGTGGTGGGGTGGTGGTGTGTGTGTCGAAAATGGGTGGTTGTGTTGGGTGTGTGTGTGTGTGTGTGGTGTGTTGGTGTGTGACGTGCGTCGTATCTGATGTGTCTCGGCTTAGTCTTTGTCTATGTGTGTCACAACTTTCTCTGTATGTTTCTGTAACCCATATTAGTGTCTGTATCTGTGTGTCTCCGTATATGTTATGGTGTTCTAGTGTGTGTGTGTGTGTGTGTGTGTGTGTGGTTGTGTGTTGTGTGTGTGTGTGTGTGTGTGTGTGTGTGTGTGTGTGTGGTGTGTGTGTGTGTGTGTTGCATTGTGTTGGTGTGTGTGTGTGTGTGTTGTGTGTGTGGTGTGTGTGTGTGGTGTGTTGTTTTGTGTTGTGTATGTGTGTGTGGTGGGTGGTGTCATGTGTGTGCATGTGTTTGTAGTGTGTGCGTGGGCATTATGTGATCTGTATTGGTATGGTATCTGTGTATGTGTATCTGGTGTCTATGTATTGTGTATGTGTCTGGGTTTTGTTGCCTGTCTGCTAGCCTCACTTTACCCCTATGCCAACACACTCTCACCTTTATTATACCATAGGATTCCTGAGCATTATCCTCTCCTGTGGTTGTTGTGTGTGATATACTCTGTGTGTTGTGTTGTGTGTTGTGTGTGCTTTGTGTGGTGTGGTGTGTGTGTGTGTTGATTCTGTTGTTTGGTGATGTGTTTGTGTCTGTTTGTGTTGTTGTCTGTGACTCACCAAATGTTGTCTGCGTGGTCTGGTATGTCTGTTTGTTGTGTGGCACTTCGTGTGTGTGGTCAATGTGTGTGTGTGTGTGTGGTGTGTTGTGATGTTTATGTGTGAGTGGTGTGTGTGGTGTGTTGATGTGTGTGTGTTGTGTGTCGTGTTGTGTGTGGGTGGTTGTGATGTGTGTGAATTGTCTAAAATTGTGTGTGGCAGGGAGTCTGTGCATGTGGATGCAATGTGCAGGTGTGTGCGTGGTGCATGTATGTGCATGTCGTATGTGGGTTATGTGTATCTTTGTATGTGTATCTGAGGTCTATGTTATTTTGTAGTGGTGTTTTTGTGTGTGTGCATGTCTCGTAAGCCTCACTTTACCCTTTATGCCAACCACACTCTTCACCTTTATTATACCATAGGATTCGCTTGAAGCAATTATCCCTCTCCTGTGTGTGTGTGGTGTGTTGGTGTGGTAACATCTGGTGGCTGTGTGTGGTTGTGTGTGAAACCTGGTGTGTGTGTGTGCCTGTGTTTGAACTGGTGTGGTCTTTTGGTGTCTTGGCGTGTGTGTCTGTGTGTGTCTTGAAATGTGGTGTGGTGTATGTGTGTGTGTGTGTTGTGGTACAACATGTGGTGGTGTGTGTTTGGTGTGACCACTATGGTGTTTGTGTGGCATTGTTGTGTTGTGAGTGTAAGATGGTGGGTGTTATTGTGGGTGTTGGTGTGGTTAGACAAATGGTGTGTGCTGGTGTTGTGTGGTGTTGTGTTTGAGTGTGTGGTGTGTGATGTTGTATCAACCTACTAATGTGTGTGGTGTACAATTGACTCCGGTGTTTGTCAAACTTGAACTTGTGTGAAACATTATTTCAAATTTGTTGTTTCTTGATCTGTGTCGTGTGGTCTGTGTGTCTGGTGTGGTCTGTGTGTTCGTTTCTGGGTTGCTGTTGTGTGGTCTCTGTCTGTGATATTTCTGGCAATGGTCGTGTGTGTGTGTCGGTGTGTCAAAATCGTGTGCATTGTGTGGATGTGTGTGACCAACAGTGGGTGTGAAGTAATTTGTGTTGTGTGTGTGTGTGTATCTGTCCCCATCTGTGATGGTGGTCTCGTAATCTGTGTATGTGTGTGTCTATGTGTGTCTATGTTTGTGGTGTTTGTGTGTGTCTTTATGTTGTGTTTTGTGTGTCTTTATGAGTGTGTTTGTTTGTGTGGTGTGTGTGTGGTTGTGTGTGGTGTGTGTGTGTGTGTAGTG
>NW_020871234.1:303115-305615 GCF_003789085.1 Penaeus vannamei
AGCTGTATCAGGTTAAATATACTGAATACACTAATTTTCACATAATAATGACAAGTATTTTCATCCTGATTACTGTTGAAAAAAATCCTATTCATATGAAATTTGTAATGAAGGATAAAAAGTTTGGGAAACCTATTTTCACTAAATATACAACTATACTTGCATAAAGGTCTAAAATAATTATAATAAAATAATTTGAAAGTTGTATGTGTAAAATTTTTCATAAACTAAAAATGGTTAGACATCACAGCTGATCATTTGATGACTAATCTCATGCCTAAGCTAACCAAATCTCATGCATAACTAATCTCATCAATTCATAACCAATCCTAACCAATTCCTACCAGTCTAATCTCAATCTAACCTAACCAATGGATCTGGGTGTCTTGGGCTCACACGGAAACCAAAATCTGGGCTTTAGGCTTCCTTGTGCGGTGCGTCTCTCATGCATTTCATACATGCTATCAAGACTTCTTGCCTCTTCTTTGCAACTCCATTTTTTAATCATTTGACAAGAAAAGAAATATCAAGAAAAGTAAAAATGATACCAACCCTTAGAGCTGTAAAAGCAATTACAAAATCTAATACCTATAATACCAATAATACTAATACTAATACCAATACTACTACTATTAATAATAATAAAAATAATGATCATAATAATAATAACAACAAAAAAAACAATAAAAATAACAACAATAATAACAATAATAATAATTATTATGATAATCATCATCATAATGATAATCATAATCATAAACAATAATCATCATCAATCATCATCATCATCATCATCATCATCATCATCATCATCATCACATCATCATCATCATCCATATCATCATCATCATCATCATCATCATCATCATCAATCATCATCATCATAATAATAATAGTAATAATAATAAATAAATAATATAATAATAATAATAATAATATAATAATATAATAATAATAATAATAATAATAATAATAATAATAATAATAATAATAATAATAATAATAATAATAATAATAATAATAATAATAATAATAATAATAATAATAATAATAATAATAAATAATAATAATAATAATAATAATAATAATAATAATAATAATAATAATAATAATAATAATAATAATGATAATAACATTAGGAATACTAAAAATACTGATAACAATGAAGATGATGATAAAGATGATAAAGATAATGAAGTTGTTAATGATGACAATGATGATGTTGATGATGGCATGTACGTACAAGTCATGACCACTATGCCATGAGTTTAGTTTACTAATTCTCCTTCATGTTTGGAAATATTTTCTTTTATCTTAAACTGCTATTTGTAATGCTGATGACATTATCATACATATAATGTCAATAATAATAATTACAGCATCTATATTGATAGCATTTGTAAAAAAAAAAAAAAAAAAAAAAAAAAAAATGGTGGAAAGGTGGAATCAGGTGAGGTCACGAGGTCTACTAATTGACACCTTAGCAGCAGAGCAATTGTGAACACATCTACGGGGAGAAAACATTTCACAAAATATATAGTGTACACTACATTTTCCTGACGGCATTTAGTTAACAATATAATTAACGTTTTTTTGAGGAAAATAATGTAATACTAATATGGATGATGATAATAACTATTTTATAATTACTAAAAGAATACAGTAACAATGACATTAAATATAAAATTACAAAGATCTACCTTTTAAACTCGAAGCAAATTCTTCCACTTTATTCCAATAGGTGGTCTTGTCAAAACAGATATTCACGTCTGAAAAAAGTACTTGACATTAATATTGTTATAATGATAATATTGAACTATTACCGTTACAATTACAATTTCTATCCTTACCATTCTCATTGCTTTATAATTATTCTGAGTGTTGTAATGAATTAAAATTTATAAATCTGATCAAATAAGTAATGTGATATATACAAATAAATAAGGATATGCATGAAGAAACCATCACAGGCATCAGTGACCTATAACAAATACTTGAAATGATAAATGGCAACTACTTGACAAAGAAAGTAATGAAATCAAGCAAAACAGGCATACTTACATCAGAACAGCTAAGACACAGACTCTGGTGTTGCATGCTTTACAGCACCTGCAGGCTCTGTAGTGGCAGGATTGCAAGGCCTCTAAAAAAGAAAAAAGAAAATATGAAGAACTAGTACTGTCACTATTATAAAATCAATAGTTACGGATAACTATTCTAAACCAATGAACTTTTGCTTATAAAACCAATATTTGACAGCATAAGAATTTCAGCATTGCAAGGCCTCTAAAAAAGAAAAAAGAAAATATGAAGAACTAGTACTGTCACTATTATAAAATCAATAGTTACGGATAACTATTCTAAACCAATGAACTTTTGCTTATAAAACCAAGATTTGACAGCATAAGAATTTCAGCATTGCAAGGCCTCTAAAAAAGAAAAAAAGTAAACATGAAGAACTAGTACTGTTACTATTATAAAATCAATAGTTAAGGATAAC
>NW_020871234.1:310615-313115 GCF_003789085.1 Penaeus vannamei
CGTGCACTCCTTTTTTCTCACTGATATATTCTTTGCACCATACAGAATGAGATGTACACAATTATTAACTTTACAAAATGGCATGCGCTGGTCTAGTTTAATCCTTTCTTCTTTCCATTAACGTTTAAAAATCCTTTATATTTTGTCTCTCCTCTCCCTCACTTATTTCTCCTTTTCGCTCTTCTTTCTTTGCGTTCTCTCTCCGTTCTATCTTAGCCTCTTTCTCTCCCTTACCCCCAACTACATCTCCTTGATTTGTTACCTGTCCACCTCTTCCGTTTCTCCAAAATCCTCTTAAAGTGGCCTGTAGTAATATATAGCCAACGTCATTATAAGGTGATTTTAGCAACATAATATTGAGGGAGATCCTTGGGCGGTTTCGTTTGCGTTCGCGTAAGTGAATCCGGATTGGAGTTACGTCGCATTTACTACAAATTCAATTAATGTCATAACTATGTTAACAAAACTAGAGCACAAATGAAGAAAATGACAGAGGAGAAATAAATTGAAACGAAGAAAATTAAAGAGAGTAAAAAACAGCAAATATAGCTTAACACCTTAAAAGAAGTGAAATAAAGGAAATAAATGACGCAAAATAGATTATTTTTAGCTAGTATAACACCTTGGAATGCGTCCTTGATTTCTCAAAATATAGAAAGAGTATTTTCTGTGATGTATATGTGTGTGTTTATATATATGCGCACACACACACACACACATACACACGCTTTTCAACTGCATTACAGGAAGAGTGAAGATAGATAAGGATGACTTTTTGATCTTGAACACAAGAAGAACGAAAGGACAACAAAAAGTTGAACAGTCTCCCCAATCAAGTAGTGTGTGCCAAAACTGTGCATCAATTTAAAAAGTTATACGATTATTTAAATATAGCAGACGGGACCACCTGAGCATAGCTCTTCTCCCGTATCCAAACAACTAGGTAAGAAACAACTAGTAAGAACACACACACACACACACACACACACACACACACACACACACACACACACACACACACACCACACAAACACACACACGCACGCACACGCACACGCACACGCACACGCACACGCGCGCGCACACACACACACATACATCTGTATGTAATATAGATACATATAAATGTATGTATGTATGTATGTATGGATGTATGGATGTATATATGTATATATGTATATATATATTATATATATGTATATATATATGTTATATCTATATATAATGTGCGTGCGCGTGCGTGCGTGCGTGCGTGCGTGCGTGCGTGCCGTGTGTGTGTGTGTGTGTGTGTGTGTGTGTGTGTGTGTGTGTGTGTGTGTGTGTGTGTGTGTGTGTGTGTGTGTGTGTGTGTGTGTGTGTGTGTGTGTTGTGTGTGTGCGTGCGTGCGTGCGTGCGTGCGTGCGTGCGTGTGTGTGTGGTGTGTGTGTGTGTGCATATATATAGAGTTACGTATAATCAGCTGTTAGTAAGCCACAAGTCTTTGCGTTTCTTTGAAGAGGTGCATCCACATCCGAACAGGTGAGCGAGAAATTAGATGTTTGCTTGTTTCAACTCATGCAACGGCTAGTTAAGTGGTTTCAAAGAGGGTGAATAGCAACATTCCAAGAACCGACCCCAATAAATGTATTTCATATGAAATGGGAATTTCTCGCTTTCAACTGTTAATTGTCATCTATCCAGTTTTCTTTCTATTTGTCTGTGCAATGTAACAGTATATACGTAGGAGTAGATGAAATTATCAAATCAAACCTTTACATCAAAATCACTTTTTTATACAGCATCCTAAAATTAATTTTACGGTTTATGAAAAACTTATTTGTTCGCCCGGAACTTGAGTAGTTTACAGAAAGAGGAGCTATCTAGAAAATGACTTACTCAGATTCGCATAATTCACATTTTTTGATGCAAGTGAATATTCAGCAATTCTAGAATATCTATTTCATGGTTAATCTTAATATATGCTCAATAAATGTGTCGGATAGGCCAAGACGTAATAATAACAAAGGAAATCCGAGGTGAAACTGAGCCTACCAGCCACACACATTTTTCAGGATAGACGCAACGCAAGCTGAAATCGGAAATAGAAGCTGCTATAATGGGGTGAGGGAAAGGAACTTCTCCAACGGTGATATATTCGGAGAGCTGGGCGCCTCACGGACGATGGCATACAGGCAGATAGGGTGGGAAGAGGAGGCCACCCATAACGACAAAAATACACCGGAAATACACGAAAAACTCATTTGGTGGATGAGATCAATGATGTTTTTAACCCTTTTCAGTATTTCACAATTTTATTTATTTCAAATTGCGATATAAATATTTGTTTATACATAATAGTGCCCTATACGTCATATTGCATGACCGGAATCTATATCATTATCTACTTTTCACATACGAACAGAAGAATTATTTATGAAACGGCGAGGAGTGGCCACGTGACCTGCGATATGTGGGGGTGGGTCTACCTGCATGACGGCGAAACAAGGGGAAATGCATCCTA
>NW_020871234.1:318115-323115 GCF_003789085.1 Penaeus vannamei
CAAAAAAACTACGTTACTTTGTGCATAGTTCTTTATACAAATTCTTTTCTATGTCTTTATACAGATTCTTTTCTGTGTAGGTCACTGCCATAATAGCAGCTCTAATATACATAAATATCCGATGATTAGGTATGTTTTATTTCTAAATGTCAAATATAAAGTGAAAAGAGCGAATTGCAAGATCAAGGTGCACAAAATATTGAAAAAAGCGCAATTATATTTCTCATTTTAATCATGTACAGTCTTCAGTGTCTAACACTCGAAAGTCTACTCTAAATCTACTCGCGGTTACACAGGGATGCTGAACAAGGTTAAGCTGAAGAACACCCACGCCTTGTCAGCATCAACACGTCCACTGGAGCCAAAGACAAGTCGGTTGGTATAGCTACCCATTTATTGCAGCACATGTTTATCCATAATCAGTTGGGTGTAAATCTTGCGGACATATTTGCAACTCTGGGCACTTCGGGAAATAATACAAATGGATTTTTTTTTTTTCGTTTCAGGAGAATAACATTACTCGAATCACGTTTTTTTTCTTTTCACTTCAGGTAATGGAATCACGTAACTTTCCTCCAGATTTTTTTATTATGTCATGTCCCTCGGTAATCGTCTACTCATGAATCAGTTTATAAATAGAGAATGGAATGTATAGCTTCAAGGACAAACGAATAATATGAAATCGATGACTCCCAGTTCACGTCAGCCGCGTGTCGGACACCCTTCATCTAGACTGCAACAGGAACGACGAAGGGAAGGGCAAGAAAACACACGAATATGCCGAAGGCCTTTTCACTATTGCACGAAGGCCTTTTCACTATTGCTTCGTCAGGGCTTATGCCCTGACGAAGCAATAGTGAAAAGGCCTTCGGCATATTCGTGTGTTTTCTTGCCCTTCCCTTCGTCGTTCCTGTTGCAATCAGTTCAACATGAATTCCACACATTCATCTAGACTGTACAAAGCACCTTAATCCTGCACGTTGTTAGCAACAGACAGGCTTACCTTCCGTGCATGAAGTCGCCCCCAAACATTCCGAAACCGACATGCCATGACGAATCCTCAAGGAACTCAGGATATTTTGAACCGCACTCTGCCGTACTTCCCTCTCCTCTTCCTCTCCCTCTCCCTCCCCTCTCCCTCTCCTCATTCCGCACAAATCCTCAAGGAACTAAGGATATATTGAACCGCACTGGCGCACAGGAAAGAACGAATAATAATCACAAATAAGAATTGAAATAAAGAAAAGATGAGTCATTGTGCTGTTCATGCATATTAATTTTATCTTCAAATTGGTCCTAATCACAAAGAAGAATTGAAATAAAGAAAAGATGAGTCATTGTGCTGTTCATGCATATTAATTCTATCTTCAAATTGGTCCTGTAAACGTATCATTTCTATGCATACCGATAATAAAGCCATAGCGATACCAATAAAACGATACTGTTATTGAGTAGCTAAGGCGATGCAGATACCAACGCGGGTATCGACCTACATGTATCGCGGTGATACCCATCTCTGAGGGTATCCCAGCGCTGTGTGGGTCTGGGTCTCCTGGTCAGTGTCAGGTACTTTCGTGTCCAGTTCCCGTAAGCTGCCGTTTGCATCATCTCTCTGATAAGAATATTGTTGCTTGCGTTTTCTCGGCAATTGTGTATGTGTTCCTCCTTTATCTGAAAATGTATTTCAACAGATTAAATCGTCAGCTTGCTAACTTATCCTTACTACTTTCTGTGGAGACTCTTGTTATTGCACTAATAAATATCAGGTAAAGTAGGCTGCATTCTCTGAAATGCACTGCCTACTTGCCTACAGCAGACGTCATACATCTTGTAAAGGTGTATTGTATTCAAACTTGTATTTACACAGTGTCAGTTGCTGGTATTCATTCAATACGAAATGTACAGAAATGCTTTTTTTCGCAATGTCAGTCATCGCTTATTTTTTATGAGTTTAAGCCTCTGCCTTGGTCGAAGTCCATGTGGAGATATTTTCTTGTTTATTCGAAACTGATGCGTCCTGTATGGATACTGCGAAGGTCTACCGAGGACCCCCTGGGCAATTATATCTCGCAAAGATGTGACATGGAGGAGCCACTGCCAAGGTCTATATAAGTACTTATATAGTACTTATATAGACCTTGGCCACTGCCCCCGTCCTTTTGATTAACGCATGGGAACGTGTGCCATGTGAGAAGAGTGATAGTGTAGTAGAGGATGTGCAGGGAGCGAAAGAGTGTGGAGAGTGAGTGTGTGTGTGTGTGTGTGTGTGTATGGTGCGAGTTCATAAGCTTGGTAGGCGTGATTTGATATATATATAATATATATATATATAATATATATATATATATATATATATATAATATATGTATATATATTATATATATATTATATATATATATTATATATACATGCAAAAATAAAAGTGTGCATCATCTTCAGGTCAAAATATGATAAAAATAATACAAAACAGCATAAGGAAATAATTTATCATGTAAAAGAATAAAAAATGCAGCTGAGATGGCAAGCACGGCATGTGCTCGAGCATCCTCCTCACTTCGCGAGACAAACGCTCTTTTCTCGGGGCCTGCGGCTGACTTCGAAGACCGGAGAATGCCTCACCTTATTAAGTTAACATCATTGGTGAAAGGAGCGACGTCAAAAAGGCGCCCCAATGACCACCTTGGACAGTGCGGGGCAAAATAGCGCCACGTCGCGGTCCACCAGGTGTGGGTGTTGCCACCTTGAGGTCACTCATATTGTTTTTCAAATGCCTGTGGGAGAGTTGGGAGGCGAGAGCAAATACTTCATGACATTGCAATACCTCCTGAAGGGATCGATGCAAGGGCGCCGTCCTTCATCTCTTAAGGGGGGGGGGGTTGGGGGCATAGTCTTCGGGTCGCCAAGACCTCAAAATATCAGGTGGTCAGTTCTCAATTTTGAGATGTTTTCAGCATATACGTAGTCATATATTCATTGAGAGCTAATGGCTATTTTTATCTTGATTATTACACAATGCTTTAAATTGTAGTCAAGAAGAGAATGAAAACAAATTTACCGAATTCTAATATAACTCGAACTAAAGAAAATATAATCGTAATTGTGAAGTTTTGTTTATCGAATTATTCATATGTTTATTTAACAATATAATCATGATAATGTAATATAATAATATGGTATAAGCCTATACACTCAGAACAGACTGGGGTCGCGGTCATGTCTGGGGTGCATGATTGGGGTCGCCTGAAAGAAAGGTTGGGAACACTCATAAGGAACTGAACTGTATCTCCGTTACCCCAAAACTGACCCAAATACCCGGGCAGGGCACGGAGTACTAGTAACCCACGTATTTGTCCTCTCTGGCCATGCAGCGCCACAAAGGATGGACTTTCCAGAAAAGTGATAGCAGAGTCACCAAGATGACACGGCTAGAGTGAGAAGGATGTAAAGAAGGATGGAACACAACAAGAAGGCAACAATGCACCAAGCAGTTCTGAAAAAGACATGTCTGTTAAACCTTTATACCATAAACTTCTAGAAATTAAGAAAAATATCTTTGAATGAATAGGAACATGACCTTTGAGATCTCTAATTGCGGCTCCATTGCCCCTCAATCTTGACCTAAATATCCGGAGTAGCCCAAGGAAATTATGCGACGGCTCAGAATTAATGTAATCAACACCTACGTCGGTTATATATCTACACATACGGTTCCCAAAGCGTGTGCCGCTGGAATTAGGATGAGACGCGTGCATAAAGTTTCCCATAAGGATTTGACTGGATTTGCAGATATGAAAAACCAGTTAAACTCATGTGTCTAAGAGGGTAAGTGTATGTGTGTGTGTGTGTGTGTGTGTGTGTGTATCTATATCTATATATATATGTATATATATATGTATGTATATATAAATGAGTATGTATGTATATATGAATGTTAATATATATATAATGCATATATAATATATATATATATATATAATATATATATATATATAATATATATATATATATATATATATATATATATATATATATATATAATACATGTATATATAAATATATATACATATATATACATATATATATATATATATATATATATATATATATATATATATATATATATATATATATATAGTATATATATATATAATATATATATATATATATATATATAATTGTGAGACTCGTAACACGTAAAATGCATTTGAAACAGATATATTATTGCAGGTCAACTTTAGTTAGATTTTCTTAAACAACGAAATTTTTAAACGAAAGCAGTGTCCGAATTCGAAGCGAGACTTTCTTAAGGCTCTAGGAAGTAAGTCTAGTTAAAATATATATCTATTTAAATGTACAAGAAAAACACGGAGAAATATCATAAGCACAAATTTTCATAGTGACTGTAAACCAGATGTATATAAATAACCTTGTGGAGGTGTTTTTCCATTCGAAATTCGGGTTCGAGGCTCCGAACGCGGCGAGTCGGCGACCCCAGTGATGGAGGTAAACATGGCGAAGGAACCAGGTCCCGTTTCCGGCAGTTTCTTTGCCTTTTGAAAGCCGACTGCGGACCTGAAGGTGTTTTGAATCAAGAGAGAACTTATTCGCTCTTCCTGCAGTCCAAATCGGTTACCCAGAGTTGTGGTCTCGTCCGCAGGCGTGGAAAGTGTGGCCTTTTCCCTCGTGCAGGAAGGTCTGGGAATAGCGAGACCAAATGCAGGTAAACCCACTCTTCTGCCTGCATATATGACCCATATTTAGATGAATAGCTGAAGTTACGGGGGTGATTTTCTCTATTACCTTCGCCTCTCCGATATCGACGATTTTGGTATCGTTGGATTCCTCTCACTGTCCACATTGCAAATATATAGTTTTTATTGCGCGGAAACCCCTCGTTAGCGACAAACTTGGCCCCGATAGCAGGGGAGGGCATGAAAGGTTCCAGGGAAAGTGCGGGGTTGAATAACACTAATAATATAATATAACCATGGTTATTCACA
>NW_020871234.1:348130-351189 GCF_003789085.1 Penaeus vannamei
TCTACTCGAATTCATACGTCCATGTTGCAGTCCTGCTGGCGTGGCTATCGACATAATAAGAATGCCTCTGCTTCATCATCGAGACGTGCTCGTGATGATACGCAGAAGAATGAAAGATAGCCATAGTATGGGGATTCAAGCGCCGCCTCGATCGTATGATCACATACAAGCACCACACCGCGAATATCATCACCCACCATAACACAACAAACAAAAGCATTTAGCATAACACAGTGTTATACACACAAACACCGCAAACAACAACACACATAAATAATATATATATATATATTATATAATACTATAATATATTATATATAATATACTATATATATATTATATATATATTACACATAATATATATATATATATATATAAAACATATATATAATATAAGTATAATATGTATTATACATAATATATATAAATTATCGATAAACAAGGAAGAAACAGAATGACAGGTGCACATCAAAACATACCCTCCCCAAATCTCCGCCCCAGCATAGATTATAAACAAGAAATATTATTTAAAAACCACCTCAATAAATACAGATGACATCATTAACATGTTGAAGGAGAGAGGTGGAACGAGTGAGGAAGAGAGAGGAGGGAAGAGGAGGAAGAGGAGAGAGGAGAGAGAGAGAGAGAGAGAGAGGAGAGAGAAGAGAGAGAGAGGAGAAGAGAGAGGAGGAGGAAAGAGAGAGAGACAGAGGAGAGGAGAGAGAGAGAGAGAGAGAATAGAGAGAGAGAGAAGAGATGAGAGAGAGAGAGAGAGAGACGAGAGAGAGAGAGAGAGAGGAGAAGACAACAGACAGAAACAAGGATCAGAAAACATGAGCCAAGATAACAACAGAGAAAACAGACAAGACCAGAGGAACCCGTCAGGCTTTTAAAAACCACATCATCATATTCACGCTACAAGGCTGGAGAATTTGAAAGCGAGATCGGCGCGACCTTCGCAAAACCATTAGAATAATCAGCATTGGAACACAATCATTTTTTTCCTTTTCCTTTCTCTTCTTCTTATTCTTTAACGTAAAACAGAAAATTGTGTGTCGGAAAATACGGGGGAAAGTGTTAATCGTTTAAGCTTATTCTCTTTTGGTTTTTGTTTTGATGCGTTTGTGATAATAAAGCTTCTCCCTGAAGAGAATTGCGTATAGGAGGAAGGTAAAGAGAAGAAAAAGGAAAACGAAGGGAGGAATGGGAGGAGTAGGGAGCAGAGAGCAAGTAATAACACTGAGCGTTGAGCTGGATGGGATGTCGAGTGTGAGATAGAGAGTCATTTAGAGTAAAGCCCGTAAAAATAAATATTTAATGAATGATTCGACTCACAAAGCTTTTATCAATTTCATGTTATCAGAGGGCAACTCACTATACATGTACTCTTACAACACAATACAACTGCATCAGAAATTTCTTAAGATACTCTAAGTGTCATGGAGGAAAGAACAGAATCGCGATATTAAGGAGAGAATGGATGGCCAGGGAATGAAGAAAAGCCCTAGATAGTGAGTAGCGCAGGTTTGTTTCTTCTCTCATTGTTGATGGAAAGGTACGCCTATTAAGGACGGCACAGGGCGCGCAGGTAGTGATCGAAGAAGGAAAGGTATTACTGCATCATGGGCGGGTGATTGATTATTATGAGATAATGCGAGTAATTGTGATATGTTAAATCATACGATGTAAGCATGTATATATATTATATAGTATATATAATTATTATATTAGTATATATATATATATACTAATATATATATATGTTATATTATATTTGGTTTTTTATTTTTTATACATATAGTTATATGAAGATATTTTCTAATACGAAACAACCACACATACACACACCAAAACACAACACACCCTACACACATACACCAACACTACACAACACAACTCGATGTCCAAACACACAAACACAAACACAGAGTTATCACAACTCACACAAAGTCCACAGTACACAAACAGTTTAATACACACACAAGTCTGTATACAAAGTTCTCAGCGAGAAAAATCGAGAATACTCTAGATACTTTACATCTTTTTGATTATTGACATGAATGAGAAAGGATACACCATTAGATACATATATATTAAGTATATATATTATATATATAATATATATATATATACTATATATATTTATAAACATATGTACAAAACACACACATGTCGTAAATGATTATCACAAACACAAGACGTCTCGCAAAACACACAATGATTAGATTAATACACCACACCACATATATATATTTATATTATATATATATATAGAATAATATACTATATATATTATATCATATATTATATATATATCTAATATATATAATATATATATATATGTGTGTGTGTGTGTGTATGTGTGTGTGTGTGTGTGTGGTGTGGTGTGTGTACAGACCTAACATCCATCAGGATATGGAACGACCTTGGTAAACCGTTTAATAGTAAGCACTTTAAATAATTCGTTTACACTTACGGAGCTGCCCCGACAAACACGGAACCTGCAAGTTTCCTAGCGGTCTATTTTTGTTTGGCAAAAAAATTAAACTCGCAGCACATCACGCCCTCATCTAAAGCTCTTCCGATCGCATACGGGCTTAAATGACATTTTATTGTTCCCCTATTAAAATTCATCCATGGCAAAATATAATTGGAAAGGGAAATTCTAAAAACTGCAACAAAAAACACCATATTTTCATGAAGGGACCAAAATTTTTTTTTTTCGACACCATCATTAATGCTTGTTCAGCCGTTTCCCCACGATTCGTAGATCCTAAATAGGCATTAAGGCTTGAGTGCAAATTCGTTTTCGGTATCTGTAAGAAAAGAGGGAAGAGAGAGAGAAGAGAGAGAGAGAGAGAGAGCGAGAGGCGAGAGAGAGAGAGAGAAAAGAGAGAGGAGAGAGAGAGGAGAGAGGAGGAAGAGAGGAGAAGAGAGGAGAGAGAGAGAGAGGGAGAGAGAGAAATAGAGAGAAGAGAAGGAGAGAGGGAGAGGAGAGAGAGAGAGAGGGGATGGGAGAGGGACGAGGGAGAGGGGAGGAGAGGGAGTGGAGAGGGATG
>NW_020871236.1:30000-47500 GCF_003789085.1 Penaeus vannamei
CACCAAGCACTTGTAGACGAGGTCAGGAATGAAGCAGAGGAAGCCAGAACGTTTGAATCTTCGGATCTCTGTGATATGCCTCAAGACCTCAGGTATTTAAACGCATTAGTTATTGGATGTACTAGAAAAAAAGTATTTGGTGAAAAATATGAATATAATTTATTAGCTGTATTTCCACAACAAAACAATTATTGTTAACGATCGTTGTTGCTCTCTAAGTGTTTCTCAAATACTAAAGCCTAGAAATAAGATAAATATCTGATACATGGTGTGAAGACTGGAGCTGTTGGGGTGTCCGTGGGTGTCATGCCAATGGATAAGCGGGCAGTGCATGCAAGGATGAAATAAAAGTAACCGTGATGGGTTTATTGTTGATCAAATCGCTCTATAGGCACCTAAAGGTGCTCAGATTACAGGTATCATACGTATAAGGATGTGTATAAAATTTCTTCAACAGAAACATTTTTGCATAAACTAAATATCTCTCTCTCTCTCTCTCTCTCTCTCTCTCTCTCTCTTCTCTCTCTCTCTCTCTCTCTCTCTCTCTCTCTCTCTCTCTCTCTCTATATATATATATATATATATATATATATATATTATATATATATATATATATATATATATATATATTGCTGTATATAATCTCATTATCTGTGTATATCAGTGATATTCGTAATATGAGATACTGAGGTTTAACTTCTTTCCAAAGAGAGTGGTTTCTCAAAAGGCAATATCGTTTGAACGAAGATGACTCGGGTTCCCTTGAGACTGTCTCAAAATATTTTCAGCTGCCGAGGATGCTCTCAAAATGTCATAAATTTACAAAAGATCAGTTAATATTTTTAAAACATTTAAATTATTAGCTTTACCTTCTATAATAATCTTATACTGAATGTAATGCAAAATTGCAAATAATTTGAATTTTGCTTTATCAATGTTACATGTGAAATGAACCCTAATTGTATACATTAATAATTTTTCTTTAAAAAAATACATCGACTAGAACACAAAGGACTTGCATTCATTACCATTTCATAACAGCTTAAGCTGAAGTAAAACAAATTTGTTACACGAAATCAGCAAATTGTCTTTTTTACTCATCCATAAAAGACTCAACCATAACGTATAAAATCTTGTACCAGGATTTAATAGTTTGCTTGTACAATTTGTTGATCGTTATTAAAGAGAGAGAGAGAGGGAGATAAACATGTTAACAAAAATCAAAGTTTTTAAGCTCTGAATTTCATGATTTGCCCTGTGATTTATGGCTACCTTGACGAGTGAAAATTTTACAGTTGACCCACGCGTGTTACCTTGGCCTCTACGCTTTAGCGGAGGCCACTCCATTCCTATTTATTCTGTAATTAGGCCTAATGGGCTAAACTCATGCAGATTGTTTTTTTGTTTTTTTTAAGAAAAAAAAATATTACTTTGAAGTTATTTATTTAGTTCCGCAGAAAGCGATTTCACAGCCTCGGTGCTTCAGCAAATGTCATCACATTTTCAGTGATCGTCATGTTATCATGCATTTGTATGTGCCACACCAGCACATTGCCATTGGTTATTCATCCAATGAAAACCCATATTTACATACAATGAAAGGTATTTATGAATATTATATGAACTGATGAGCGCAAATGAACGATGTCAACAAACGACTACCATTGTTGGCAAATGTTCATTTAAATTATTTGTTTGGTCAGGTTTTATTAATAATGAACGTGTTCATTTATGCATTAATATGAGTGTGTACCATATATACAACAATTTGAGTAATATAAAAGTATCTGTTTGACATCTTTTTACTGATATATTTATGTGCGACACAACGCCTATCTGAGATAACCTGGCGCCAGACACTCAAACACTTTACGGCGCCGAAGCTTACGGCCGAGTGCTCCCACGGCCCATGCGCAGAGCTTACAGTCTCAGGCGATTAACTTTTGCGGCTTATAATTAGTCAAGATTCCCGAAGAGCCAAAGAAACAGCAGATCCGATGCCGTAAGTGATTTGCAGCAAAACGGGTTTTAAGGCGGGGATACAGCGCCGGAAAAAGCGTTTGTGTGTACGAAGCTTCAATCCGACCTAGGTCACCGTAGAACAGATGAGGCCTCCAGCGCGCTTAAGTTTGAGTGTCTTTCGAGCATTCGGCCCTGATTGGGAATATGCCCAGAAAACGTCCAAGACAAAATTTGGTAAGAATTTTCCGGCTCATACTCTTGTCAACTTTTATTCTTAGAATTGTCTGAGGACATTCGTGGATACCACTCTATGTCCTAAATTGATCGTGTGTTAACAGAGGGAGCATAAATCTTGGTGAAGGATATTCGTGTGTACGATGAAGAAAAAATCAATATCAAACATATTTAAACAATTCAAGAATATGCCAGTAAGGGAAATTACTTCAGCGATTTGGGTCGTGGTATGATTTTTGAAATATGGTTATAATGACTGATTTCCTGTTGTTTTTTTTCTTGCTGGGTGTTGCATTCTAGAGTGTGGACGGGAAGCATTGTGAATAAAGGAAAAAATCCTTGTTTGCTGTCATTTAGCAACCAGCACCAGTACATTTCACAATTCGTAGTGGTGGGAGCAATATAACGAGATCTGAGCTTTTGGTGGTTTGGTAGGGAAGTCTTAGGTTTCTTCAATTTATGGGGACTACAGTTACTTTCTCTATGTATAATAGCCCAACCTAATATACTATTAGGTTGGGCTATTATTTGTACTCTGCGTACATTAAATGTAATTGCTTTTATTCTCTGACCCCTAGAGAGGCGTTTTCACCTGTGCTTCGAGAAATAGGTGTTACGAGGATGAACATCACAAGTCGTCGATTCTCTCTACGGTGAAGGGCTATTTCACGCTGTAATTTTTTCCTTAAACTTACAAAATATTTGTATGTGAAGGCAAATATTATTCAGGAGTATATCCAGATATATATTACATTTTAGTAATACATCAATGTATATATGCACCTATATCATGTGCACAAGGTCCCAAAGGCGTCTTCAAAATAATGTGCTGTGTGCTGCAGACAATTTACAACATCTGTGCCAGGATATACAGCATATTGATATTGAGATGTCTTGCGAGTTGGATTATATTTTCATCAATTCATAAGCACCCAAACGTAAAAACATGCAACCTTGTCAGATGTACAGTGATTATACTTAATGTCTTCAAAATACAGTTGTGATTCCTTGATAAGTGTTTCTTTGATAACACTATTGCAACAAAAGCATTTCTTCATTTTGCTTTTGTATAAGGTACCTTTCTGAATATTGAAAGACGAGGAGTCCTTCTGAGTAAAATCTGTTTAACCAAGAAAGAAAAATGATAATAATAATAAAGAGGAAGAAAAAAAAAAATAGAACAGCTGAAGTACATTGATATTTTACTATGTTTATACTTTCCATGTACCCTTAAGTAATGTGTAATTTAAAAAACACCACTTAATTTTGGATGACACGTCATAGTAGTATAGTATATTTATTTCTAAGATTTTTTGAATTTGAGTTCTTTAGATACATCCTTTTAGTCTTGCCCAAAGGAGGTCTCGAAGATGGCATAGCTCAGAGGCACAGTGCTGCTTTTACCATCGCAAGTTCGAGCCCAGTTCGCCCTTGTCAGCATGCCGGGTCAGAGTCAGGACGATCCTTCTGCATCCAGAAGGATCGCTCGACGAACACGGCTACTGCGTTACTTTGGCCATGTGGCTTCCTTTTAAAGGTCTCAAAATTGCTTGTCTATGATTTTTTTATGTGAGTGTGTGTGTGTGTGTGTGTGTGTGTGTGTGTGTGTGTGTGTGTGTGTGTGTGTGTGTGTACAGTAAGAGTGTGGAGAAAAAACAGTTTAATAAGAGACTGATCCTGCATCGAGCAAAGCTAAGGCAATAATTGTTACCTTTGAAGAATGGAACTGGTCTCATATTCTAGAGAAAAGCAACAACTTGTGAACCTATATTCCAAATTTAATAATGTCGAACTCGCTTTCATTTCATAGTAATTCAGATATAAAGTGTACTTCTTTCGTGTCTATTTAGAATGAGTAATCAAAGCGCATATCGAAAAATTTCAGTGAACAAGCACGTGATAAGAGTTCTCAGTAAAGAGGTCTTCTTCATTGCCCCCCCCCAAAAAAAAAAAATCAAACTGCTTTCTAGTACAGTCATATATCTTCAATCATTTAGTGTAGTGGAATAAATTATGCTGTATTTTCACGTTTACAGCATTATAGGCAGTACCAAATATGTGTAAAGTGTGAGGCCATACATAAATACATTGAGTTTTAAGTGAATCGACAGAGAAATGGATACCCATTACAACCTCTTTTAACATTATTTTAAGTGAATGCGACACACACACACACACACACACACACACACACACACACACACATATATATATATATATATATATATATATATATATATATATATATATATATATATATATATTTTTTTTTTTTTTTTTTTTTTTTTTTTTTTTTTTTTTTTTCTGGGCAAATGCCCAATAATCTATGAAATGCAATAGCTGTATTTTTCTAGGAAAAAATGAAGATAACGATTGTAAATGCTCTTAGACTATGTATCTATTATTAGACCGAATCAGTATGAAAATTATGTGAGGAGCTTAGCATTCTCAGGGAAGCTGAAAGAACGCCGGATTGTATAAAGAAAAAATAAATCATACTATTATACCTTTGTATTGCCATATCCTTCCTGGTACCAAATTTACTTTCGAAACTGTAAGAATCGTGTAAATTCCTGGGAAAAGTTATAAACAAAGTTTGCCGTCAGTATTTGGCAACATATTTATGGATAGGAATGGTACTATTCGAAGGTCATGTCTCAAATTACAATAACCAAAGTGCAGACCCAATTCGGATACTGAGGAACGCTCGGTAACCAAAGGCTACGCTTGGACCACGCGGGCCCTTCGAGAGCTCGCCGGCCGGATGCAGATCAGGGTACTGCAAGTCTTCGAAAACGAGGTTTAACAAAAAGCTCTATCACACAGACACAAACACTGGCGCACACGCACAAGCACACACACACAAATGCTCGTGCGCGCGCACACACACACACACACATATATATTATACATGCATACATATATATATATTATATATATATATATTATATATATATATATATATATTATATATATATATATATATATATATATATTAATATATATATATATATATATATTATATATATAATATATATATATATATATATATATAATATATATATATATATATATATATATATATATATAATGTATGAATATATATATATATATGTACACCCAACAACAAAAGCGATGCTGTAGTGGAACTCGAAGAAAACGAGGTGTCATCAAGGGGGTCCCAAGCTATTCGTGGCAAGGCTGGACGCCTGGAGTCTCTACCCTTGACCACCAGGGACCACCACCGTGGGGAACCACCGGGATAACCTCCGTGGACGTTGAAACGAGATTTATCCATATATACAATAATATACTTATATTTACTTGGCATTGTTTTTATGTTTAGTACTGCAGTCCTTAATCCCTGGAAAAATGATTAGTTTTACTTAAATATTGAAAACACATCCACCGCTGGAAAGCCCTAACTGCTGGTTCCCGCCTCCAAAGCACTGAAGGAGGTGTGGGAGATGACACGGGGAGTCACGGTCGCACAGCCCTGGCTACAGGTACTCTCTCTCCCAATCCACGGGCTAATTAACTTGTTTAAGGCTATTCTAGCAGTAAGCCAGAGATCCTTACGGAAGACTGCATGTCTAGAGTAGCCTTTGTTCCAAGTATATAGAGAGAGGCCGTAGTCGAGCTGCATTTCTTTTTCTGGATTTACCATTGTGTGCACGGTGATGAACGGAGGATCGAGGCTTCTTATTGTAAGATAATGTGTACACCAGCAGTATATGCAGGTTCTGTTATATTTTTTTCTTTTATGCATTTCGTCCACGTTACTATATTAAATATTAGCTTATATGTATTTGTTTAATTTTCTTTTATTATATTCTTAGTTTAGCAAGTTGTGCCCAGGCTCCTCTTTTCCACACGGGAAGTGTTAACGGTTTATTGTGAAACCCCGTTGTGGACTTAAAGTAACACTAGGGATGCTTGCGTACTATGAATATTAAAGACGGCAGTATTTATCCCAGACCCACCGTGCCTTCGGAGAGTGCTTACCGCTCGGCCCGCTCCTTCGGCACGGGTGACTAAATAATTATAAATAATATCTTCCCACAGTGGGCAAACTTTGATAATCACTACAATGTCGCCTCACCAGAGATCTTGCCCTTCTTGCCCTGAATGGTGGCCCACGTTCAAACAACCTGGACATAGGAAAGGGGGGGGGAGGGGGGATCTGAATTCGCTAGGCAAAGCAAGAGTGAGTGTTCTGCTATGTTTCAATCCCATCCTATCAAGGATAGCATCCCCGCCTCCCCCCCCCTCTCTCACACGCACACACTGTGTGTAATATTTGTGGGTGTGCATAATGTATCGTCTCAAATAGCGCCTCTTGAACTACCAAACACTGACAAATGGTTTTGGCCACAAAACTTCGAGGGTGATGCTGTGTAAAGGTATAGGTATCGATTCCCTTGTTTCCTTTTTTATTACGTTTGGGTACCGTCTACGAACCACGACCTCCAGTCGTGTTCATGAATCACATAACACGGTTTGGTTAGGGTCAGTTTGGGTGTGATGGGTCACTTGTCTCTGCCCCTCACAATAATATACTTATAAAGTCTTTTTTATTGATCATGTCAATCATATACATATAAAAAAGGATTTATATTAAATCAGTTTAAAGTTTGAGATACAAATATCCCCGGTCACGCTTGCTCACTCACCCCGCGGACGGCCGAGTCTAGCTTCACTCTACCCAAGGCTAGGGGAAGATTCCCTCAGCCTTGACTCTTACCTATTCTTACGCCTTTATTTGTCGTTCCAACAGCTTGTGTCCAACACGGCGTCGGTGTTTCTCCTCCAAACTATTCAAGAAACCCATTACTTTCGATATCCTATTCAATCCTTTACACGTCCATTTCTTTATTTTTGGTAGTGAAATAATCGTAATTTGGAAAATATAATGGCGTATGAAATATTGGCATGACTATTATTCTATTTTCCAAATAACATATCGAGTTTACTATTATCTAAATAGCGGATCCAGGTGATATAAGACGGAGGAGAGTGAGAGAGAGAGAGAGCAGCTGCTTAGGATAATGCAAAGCCATATATTAATACACGGTTCTGGGATAATGCAAATGAAGGATATTTCCGTCTGACGAATATTAATATGAAAAGTCGGTTCCAACAACGTCTAAGAATTTTTATGAAGAGAATATGAATAGGAATTCAAATAAAACTGTGTTAAGATTTCATGATAATTATTTTCGAAATGATATACGATAACGTTTCTTAAGGCAGGTCCAAAATATTCATCAAATCAACAAGCAACATGAGCAAAAGCGATCCCTCACTCTCTCTCCATATATATTTCAATCATGATTGCAATTCTTTGCCTGACTGCATAATTTCCCTCCTCCTTACATCCGAACTATGTCCTGGCAGTTTGAACGTGGGCCTCCTTTCAGGGGAAGAAAGGCATGATCTCTCTGTGCCATGTCTGGAGAGGCGACATCACTTTTGTTGTTGGGTGTATATATATATATATATATATATATATATATATATATATATATATATATATATGTGTGTGTGTGTGTGTGTGTGTGTGTGTGTGTGTGTGTGTGTGTGTGTGTGAATGTATATGTAAATACGTTCATATACGTTAATTTATGTATATATATATATATATATATATATATATATAATTTACTATATAAACATATATATATATATATATATATATATATATATATATATATATATATATATATATATATATATAGCATACAGCATAGTCCTGCAATCATAATGTAGCATACAAGCTCAACACCACGTGAGTGTTTTCCTCTTGGGGTGTGTCCATGTGGGGAGTGTGTGTCTCTGTGGTGAGTTGGTCACACTTCGCCCCATAACACGGCACGCCGTCGTTACGACACGGGTCAGGGGTACTTAAACTAACTCGACTTTGACCCAGCCTCAGCGAGCCTGCCCGTCTTGCTACCCGTCGCCGGCCGTACCGCCTCGTTGGCGTGTAGGCCGGGCACCGGTATGGCAATAGATTGGTATCCGCCATAGACTGGTGTCAATCATCTCTTTAAGGAGCTTTTGGGTGTGGGTGTGAGTGCCCACAGGTATGGCTGGTGTGCTGGAGATCGCCGGGGAGATCCGGGACGGCTCACCCGTCGGCTAAGGCCTGGGTAGGCCTAGTTGCCGCTTGCTGTGTCTTGCTCGCCTGGAGGATCGTGAGTGATGAACTCGGCCTGGGTGCGGGAGCTTAAGTAGGTCTGAGCTGTGTAAGCTACCTGGGAACGAGGGGAGCCTGTGGTCCAATAGGCGAGCCGTGAGGTGTCAGTGGTCAACCAATCAGGTCTCGGTATGCGTCGTCGAGAAGCTGCTGATGGTGAGGGCGAGAGGACAGGCTGTGGACCTGGACCCAACCTGGGGGAAGTATGCTGCGCTGCAGGTTGCAGGGGTCGGCTACACCGGCACCAAGAACCGTACTGCGTTCCTCTCATACTAGTGTTCTTAAATAAAAGTGTACAGCCACATGTTTACCATTACTGCCCACCAGTAATTCATTCGTTCATATAGGAGGTTAAAACCTCTTATATCCGGTGGCAGGGTGATAGTTTCAACCCTTTGGCTTTAAACACAAACTCATCTCTGAAGAAAATATCCACTCAACCAAACCATCGCGATATGAAATCTCTAAAAAACCACGTAAGTACACATTATGGACTAAACTTTTCTCTTTCCTTTCTTCTTCCCCCATACATATGTTAAGCAAATCCGTTTTACGTTAAGTTTTGTTGGTTGAAAGTGATAACGGTGATAATTAAAATCTTTACAGTAACAGGGTATGGCAACTCACATTCTGTCAATCATCTGGACCTGAGGTTATGTACTCAGGACAAATGTGAGAACATCTCTAGTCACAAACATTATTACTGTTCATTGATTAATTCATTTTCTTGCATTTGGAGATTTATATTATTTCAACTGCAATGGATTCAATTTTGATCGTGATTTTCTCTCAAACTGAGAATTTTCTCTTTGTGATTCACAATTACTCACGAGTTCTGTATACTCCTTCCTTTTCTTGTACGAATTTCGTTAATTGATTGTTGAATTTCACTCGTTTTTGGACTCTTGTTTCATTTTATTCTTTTACTAATTTCATTATTCGCACTCACAACGACATATTTATTTCTCTTTAGCAAACAGTAACCCCCCCCCCCTCGCCCTCTTGCACTTATGGTCACGGGTTAGGAGGAAATTGTTATATATGCCTTCATAGTAGTTTCGTGACATTCTCTTGGCGCGAGAATTTAGCTTGACTGCAAATATTTGTAAATTCAATATATGAATATAGCTTTAGGATCTTCCCCTTTCATTGTGCCAAAATGCATGGGGTTTCATAATGTCTAATAGATAGATCTACGCACCGACGTTTAAGAGTAGTTATAGTGAAACCGAAGCATAACTCTTTCGTTTGTCATATTGAGTCGGTGTGAGCCCGTATTAATGACTGATTATAAAGGTAGGACTAGGGATTAAGCTACAGTAACGATCTGCATAGTAATCACACTCTTCTCACTTTTCTTTACCTATTGCATGTCCAGGAAATTCTGATAATCTTGTGATTCGTGGCTAGATTACGTGTGCGCCCATTCACCGAGTATAGAGTAAAGACTAATGATAGAAATTTGAGTTCAGGTAATTTGCGTAAGCGAGAAATGATTTGTAGCATATCCAGAATTACGATAAATACAATTGGGGATAGCGTTAAGACATTTCTGAACTGGGATGCTTGCATGGTGGAAGCTTCCAAAGGTTTTCATGTCACCATTCATAATTGCGTACGTTAAGTTGCATATCATCTAATGTTGAATTCAATGTGGTAGTTGAAATAATGTTGTATTAACTTATCATTGATTATAACATTTAACATGAACATTACTATTCGTGTTTGTGGTTCATTTTCGTGTGAGCTCTCTCTCTTCATGCTATTCACACTAATACTTACATACATACACATCCATGCAGACAACAGACAGTGTAAATATATACAACCTTATAGGATTTGTTGTGTCATAATTGCAGGTTATCTCTTTTATCCGCGATGCTGCCACTGTGATGAGTTAGAGCATAACAAGCAATCATTACACACACTCTTCCACACAGTCAACAGACACTGTAAATATATACAAATCTTAATTTATGGGATTTGTTGTGTTGTAGTAACAGGATTTTCTTTTGCCTTATGGCATTGCCAATTGTGATACGTGAGGATGAAACACAATACATATTTTTTCTTCTTTATGAAATGACAATCGGTTCAAGTATATCTTCGCGGATTGCCGATGTCATTTCCCTTATCTAATCTCATATCTTTCTGAGATGGTTTGTAGTTCAAGAAGGTCCGTGAGGATCGCTACTCTCCTCTCCCTCACTTATTTTCTTCTTGAAAAATACAAAAAAAAAAAAAAAAATAATAATAATAATAACACATTAAAAACCAATTTAGCATAAAAACATCTAGTAGCACTTGGTTAACATCCCTCCCTCTGTTGTCTCTTTTTCTCTTACTATCTTGGCCCTTACGTCTATGATCTGGTTCATAATGTATAAAATGGACGTGGATATCTGACACGGCACATAAGGAGTTCTAACTGCAGCACAGACACCTTACAATGCCGTGAGATGAACATCGCCAGAAGATCATCGCAGGCCAAAGGACCAGGGTTCGTTAGTACAGGGATTAAGCCACCCAGGATGAAGTGGACGAGCGCTGCCTGCCAGGACCCACGTAGATCCAGTGAATAACCAGGAAGTCGTCAGAGCAGGCCCCAGGATGCTATGGAAAACCGCCTGCCTGGACGTCCATAGATTGGACAAACTCCAGGAGCTCCCCAGCACAGGAATAAGCCACCCTCGGACGAAAGAACGTTCCCGCTTGGACGCCCATAGACCCAGACGCAGGCTATGAGGAAGTCTGTATGAGCCGCAGTCGAAAAGGACCTGGACGAATCTGCGAGGAATACAACACTGAGTAATACATGGATGAGGACTACAAGGAAGTCTGGACGACCAAAAGTCAAGAAGGACCTAGGCGAGACCTTCGAGGATATGAGGACGTCAATGACAGATGGATGTACCAAGGACCAAGATGAAGAGGCCGATAATGAGGACCAACACAAAGACGACCGGGAACAGGGACGCGATAAGATGACCAGCAGATTGGGTACGAGGATGGGTCACCCTTGAGGCAATTCAGATGACACCTCGAGGACGAAGCGTGAGTAGGTGGCCGAGTGATATAGCATACTGCATAGTCCTGCAATCATAAAGTAGCATTCAAGCTCGAATTCACGAGTGCTTCCTCGTGGGGCGTGCCCACGTGGGGAGTTGGCCACGCTTCGCCCCATGACACGCCACGCCGTCACCACGCTCTGTATGCATATGTATGCACATGTATATATATATATATATATATATATATATATATATATATATATATATATATATATACCTACTCACTCAAAATCATACACACCCACATATATATGTATATATATACGCATAAATATATTTATGTATATACGTATATATATATAAGTATATGTGTGTGTGTGTGTGTGTGTGTGTGCGTATGTATACATATAATAATAAATAATATATATTATATATATATATATAATATAATATATATATATATATATATGTATATATATGTATTATATGTATATATATATATATGCATGCATATATATATACACATATATACATATATACATATGAATGTATATATATATATATAATATATATATATATATATATATATATATTATACATATATATAAATATATACTTATACATATATGTATATATATATGTATATATATATATATATATATTTTATATATAATATATATTATATATATATAATATATATATATTTATATATATAACTTATATATATATACGTATATATATAATATTATAATATATATATTATATATATTATATATATAATATATATATATATATATATATATATTATACATCACACACACACACAACACACACACACACACAACACACACACACACACACACACCACACACACACACACACACACACACCACAACACACACACACACACACACACACACACACACACACACACACACACACACACACACACACACAACACACAAAACACACACACACACAACCACACACAACACAAACACATACACATACACATACACACACACACACACACAACCACACACACCACACACCCACACACACACACCACACACACACACACACACACACACACAACCACACACACACACACACACACACAATACACACACACACACACACACACACACATACACACAGAGGCAAACAGACCCACAGAATATATATATATATATAATATATATATATATATATATATATATATATATATATATATATTATATATATATATATTATATATTTATATATATATATATATATATATATATATATGCACACACAACACACACACACACACAACACACAACACAACACACACACACACACACACACAACACACACACTAACACACACACACACACACCACACACACACACACACACTTTTATACAACATAACTATTCACAATTGAGGTAAATTAGACCCACTAGAAAATATATATGTTAGTTCACATATATATTGAATGGAATTATGTTGTTAGATTATTAAAGTACTTGCTATATAATCACGTATATTTATATGTTTGTCGGTCTCACATGATATATGTTATAGATAGGATCATATAGGGAGGTATATATATTATAAATATTTACTATAGTATGGTATATATATTTATTGGGCTAGTGCTAGGTCCACTCTTCACACCACACCACATGTGGAAGACACACAGACACACACCTATTCAGCAATCGGTGCATCGGATCGCACAGCAGACATCTATTTGCACCTGTGGTGTGCGTGGTGTGGTGTGTGTGACTACGATCACACACAACTAGCTAGTGTTTGTTGTGTGCACACACACGACTACATATGCAGTATTGACCGTAGGAATGTATTTAATAGGTAATATAGTATATGTTATATGTGTTGTAATATAGCTATATATTATATGTATATTAGTATACATACACACACACATATAGTATAATATATAGTCAATTAGTTAGTATATATATATACTAATCATAGTCTAACTATATTATGTATAATATACATACCATATAATAAATATATATATTGTATAATATATATATACGTATATATATGTATATATAATTTATATATAGTATATATATATTAACCTATAATAGATGGATTTAGGTATATGTATTATTTCTGATTACTATTCTAGTATTTAGATAAGTGATGCTATAGTAGGGTTATTGTCTATTGTATTACTCTCAGAATAAGTGCTATCAATGTACTGGGTGTGTATATATGGATATGATAATATTTAACTAGTGATAGATAGTATGGTATCTATATATATAATTAATAAATAAATTATAATTAATATATATTATATATATACTTTATTATATATATCCATGTATATATTAATACTATATTATAATATATATACTAATATAACACTAAATATTAATAATTATTATATTATATGTAAGAATTGATTATATAATAATATTAATATAGCAGTGATAATATATATAGTGATATAAATATATATAGATCAGTATATAATAATAAAATATATTATAAAATGTATGTATTAAATAATATATATATATATATAATTGTGTTATAGTATTAGATATATGCTATGTATTTGATTTAGGTTTCTTTGATAGTGATGTTGTTATTGTTTTAGCTAATATTTATAATGTATTTAGTATTTGTTCGGTAGTTTAGGCTTAACAGTGGTCGGATTAGTGTAAACTTCACCTATATATTTAGAGTTTTAATATTATATATACTATATTATATATATATTAATATTATATATATACGTATAAACTCACTAAAATTACTCAATATCATGCAAATCTACATTTTGAATATATTATATGTTATAATTTAAAATAAATATATCACATTTATATATATATATATACTAATATATATATTAATATATAATATTGGTTGTTTCTGACCTAGCCTATATAACTGATTTTACATCATAATATATTAATTGCTACATAATAGTAATTATCTATATATATATTACTTGTATATTAATATATATAGGAGGTACTCTTATAGATATGTGTGTGTGGATTTGTGGATCATGGAATAGGTATTGATTAGCGTAGGTTTATATATTAGTATAGTTGTGTGTGTGTTAGTGTGTTACGGTATGTGTGCTAGTGTTGGTGGTATAAGTTAATAGGTTAGTGTAGTTAGTTTTAGATAGTTAGTTAATGTATAGAACGCCAAAATATAAACTAAGCGTATTCATTAAATACCCAAAGATATATAATATATATATACTATATAATACTAATATATATTTAATATATATATATAATAGATACGAGTTAATAACTAATTAATATAATATATATGATAGAGTAGTCTGGTTTTTTACTTAATATGTTTAGTATATTGATGTGGTTTAGTAGTATAGTTGATGTTTAGTGGTATGATGTAATAGGCAGGACTGGGTAGTTTGTCGAGAGTGGAAGTTTTTGCTCATAGTATTGGACATCGTATAGTTAGTAGTCTAGATATTGATGGTAGTTGATAGTTACGTGTGTGATGTTGTGTATTTGTCTTTAGTTTATTAGTTAGTTGTGATGTAATGTTATATATATTTACTCCAATTATCTTATAATTATATTTTATATTTATTATATATTAATGGTCTAACAATACTAGATCCAAGCCGAGAATCTATTAATACATATTCGTATCGGCTATGATGCTTCTATTTACGCGATAGTATAGATAGATTCGAGTGTATTAAATCTTAAAATTGATACGATCAGATCGTTATACCATATAACATATTGTTATGAAAGATTTATCCATTTAGCGGTTCTCTAATGTCCAACTGAAACATTCATGCAGATCGTGCTTGAACAGACTGAGAACATACCAATTACGCCTGGCTCATCTAAAGAAGGACCACTCATCTAGAACTGCGTAGTATCCAGCTGGATTAAATTAAACACCACTATCATCGCTCACAGACACTATCAGAGGTATTAACTACACTTAGTTAATTAACGCGTGCTTTCTCCGCTGGTTAATTCCCCATATCGAGCATATGAAATACGAAAGGACACACCATAGAAACTTGATTACTGAGCTCAGTTGCCACTAGACCTCCATGATAGACTATCTGTCCTAGTGCTCGCAAGGACCAGATCTAAGAATCGTGTGGTCTATCAGCTGAGACCTACCAATACGCTCTAGCAGAATCGAGGTATTTCCAGTGCAATCTATGAACTTGCTTGGAGCCCTTCAGTGCTGCGAGCCTGTGGTGGTCCAGTTCTGCGGACTAAGCACGTAAGGACCATGGAGTTGGTCTTCAGTAGAACGTGTTTGGGCGGCTTCAGCTTGGACGCCAGATTTCGCCTAGCACGAGACGCGGTGAGCTTCACTATTGATTACGCGATGGTGCATTCAGCTGTAATTGCTCGCCAACGTCGCTTTAGGGCACGAGTTACCGACCGAGGCTAGAAGGCCGCGTACTCTTTAGCTGGACCCCAATTGCGCTACTATGCAGGCGAGGATGCCAACTGAAGACGACAGACGGGTAGAGCACTTCACGGAGCTGGACGAGGAGTAAGGACAGAGAAGCAAGGGAGGGTAGGGACGCGGCTAGCAACGAGAGGAGAACCAGCGAACAAAGCACCACTCAGAGAAGACGAGAGGGAAGCAGACTACGCAGGAGAGCATGGAACGCGAAGCAGACGAGAATGAGCGCTAAGCAACAGAGGAAAGAGAACGAGAGATACGACTAAGAGGAAAACGCAGTGGACTACAGCATGGAGCCGCCGAATGCGAGCCTAGACAGAGGACAGAGGGACAGAAAGCACATAAACGCGGATGACGTCTTGGGCGAGGTGGACCGCCGATGAGTATTTTAGCGCTAGGGCACAGAGGAATGACCTCAACATCAGAACGCCCGGGCTTCAGCTGGACGCAGACCGAATGCCTAGCAACGAATGGACCCCATCTAGAACACGTGCTTTCCAGCTGGACCCCAAAAATCGACTAGCAGTAGCGACCATCATACTAGAACATAGCGTGTGTGAGCTCAAGCTAGACCCAATCGACACTAGTCACACGAGATCTCACTTAGAATACGACGCATCAGCTGGACCTACAATTCCGACTAGCACGCAGGAAACCACTAAAAACGCGGTCTCAGCATGGACTCCAATCCCGGAACCTAAAACACAAGAGGACCACTAGAATAAAGCGTGCTTCAGGACCCTCCCCATTCATCAGTCCTAGCACGAGGACAGCACTAGAACGCGGCTCAGCTGGAGCCCAACTCATGCGCTACAACGAGGACCTGTGCATCTAGAAACGTCTGGCTCAGCTGGACCCCGCAGATCGTCCATAGCTACGCAAGGAAACTCACTAGAACGAGGTCTCATGCTATAGGATACCACCAAATTCGCACTAATCACACGAGGACCTGACACTTATAACGATTCACGTGGGCTATCAGCTTGGACCTCCCATATTGCCCTCAGCACGAGGACGCCACTAGAATATCGCGGGCTCGTCTGGATCGCCACAATGCCTAAGCACGAGGACCCAGCTAGAACGCGGCTCAGCTGGAACCGCAATCGGCCTAGCACGAGGCGCACCTAGAACGCGGCTCAGCTGGACCAGCCAATGCGCCTATGCAGAGGACTACACTAGAACGCGGTTCTCAGCGACCACAATGCACTTAGCACGAGGACCACGAGAAACGCGTGCTTCCAAGCTGGAACCCCAATTCGCACTAGCAACGAGACACTAAGAACGCGGCTCCAGCTGGACCCAATCAGCCTGCACGAGGACCACGTAGAACAGCGGCTCAAGCTTGTGACCCATCCAGCAACGAGGACCGCACTAGAACCCGGCCAGCTGGACCCAATTCGCCCAAGCACGAGGACCTCAACTAGAAAACGCGGCTTCAGAGCTGGACACCAATCGCCTAGTCACGACAATAATCAAGGCACCCACTAAGAACGCGGCTCAGCTGGACCCCAATCGCCTAGCACGAGAGCACTAGAACGCGGCTCAGCTGGACCCCAATCGCCTAGCACGGACCCACTAGAACGCGTGCTTCCAGCTGGACCCCAATCGCCTAGCACGAGGACCCACTAGAACGCGG
>NW_020871236.1:70856-75856 GCF_003789085.1 Penaeus vannamei
CATCAAGCATTTCACGCTTGAAGGTATCCCACAGAAGAACAGGGTCTGTCAGACTCAAGCATTGTGAAACGATCAGAGATTGCCTCAGCAAACCCGCGGGCACACTCCCCCTCCCTCAGCCTGTCCAAATGAAACGCCCTAGGGTGATCATTTGACCGCTGGGGAGTTTTGAAGTGGACCCGGAAGGTAGCTACAACCAATCTATGGTCAGTACCACAAAACTCAGCGCTCCTGTACACCCTGCAATTCTGGAGGATCCTCCAACGAGTGCTAACAAGTATGTGGTTGATCTCCTAGGCTGCATTACCCGCATCACTGTACCATGTCCAGCGATGTGGGTCTGGGTGCTGGTACCAGGAACCAGAAATCCTCAATTTGTGGGACCTAGCAAAGTCCCGGAAAAGGAGGCTATTCTCACTACCGGCATCAGCTCCTGAACCATGGGGACCGACAGACATCTCATAGCCAGCTCGATCACAGCCAGATACCAGATTGAAGTAACCAAGAACTATGCGAATATATCGCCGGGGACATCTGTCTACCACAGATGTAAGTTTGGCGTAGAACATCTCTTCCACATCAAGTTTACAAACATCGGTAGGAGCGTACACAGCAATAAGAGACATGAAGCCAAAAAAAAGCAATCTCAATGCCATTATACACTCATCAACAGGAGTAACCTCCACTACCGAGCGCTGGAATCTGCTGGAGATGGCAATGGCTACTCCCTGGAGATGGTGGCCGTCGCTGCGGCCTGACCAGTAATAGCCAGGCCTCCTCACCTCCGAGAGAGCAGCCTCCCCAGTTCCCTCGACAGTAGAAGCAACCAATCATCCTGACGCAAAGAACGAACATTCCAAGCCCCCACCCTGACTTCCCGACTGAGGTTCAGCCTCTGCCAGTCACTCTGAGTGGATGCCACCGACGCTGCCCCATATAAAAGGGGGTGGCGGGCTGCGTGCCCCATCATTCACCTGTGGGGTTCCCGAGGGCTTTCCCCCACAAGCTTCACTCTGGGCTGGCGGCCACCAGAGCGCAGGCGAGACGAGAAGTTCCCGTTCCCAGCCTGCGCTCCAGCAGTCGCCCTCCCAGCAGGGCCCACAGTCCGCCTCACTTGCTGGGTGGGAAGGGCTTTTCCCCTCCTCCCAGCCTTTCCATCTATAACAAGCACTGCCGATTGCTTATATCTGGGGGGAGGAGGACTGGCAAGGCCCACCTCCCCTGAGCCTCCCATTAACCCCAGGGGGCTTGGGGGCAGGAGTCGGTACAGGGCCAGGGCGTGTCCACACGCCGGTGGGCCATGACCCTGAACCTTTAGGGCCTCCTGCTGCTCCGAGATCCCCCTCAGTTTAGCCTGGAACCACAAGGTACCCAGTTTCCATGGAGGCCACGAGGAGGCATTGCAGGGTCTTGATGATGGAGAGGCTATGCACTGGCAGGGGAGGCTTATGCAGTGCTGCTCCCTTTTTCACACTAGGCTAGCCAGCGGTGGCAGCTGTAAGCGAGAAGGCATGCAAAAGCTCTTAACACTAACTAGACTAGCACTCCATCACTTCATACCACCCTGCGCATGAAGCACCCTTCCATTGAAGTGAAGCTAAGATGTGGCTTAACTCAGAATGCGATAAGATAAAGCAGTTTTACATCAAGGACTCTAAATCTATGCACGAGAAGATCCGGAACCTTAGCGGAAAGAAATCATCCTGTGCTACTGGGGCACTAAAGGCAGAGAATAGAGAAGTAATCATGAAAAAAGACAAGATTTTGGAGAGATGGGTAGAGTATATAGGAGAATTATACAACTCTGAGAAGAATGGAAATTACACCTTCAGAAACAACTTTGAAGGACCACCCATCTTGCAAGATGAGGTGCGTTATTCCTTAAGGGAAATTAAACATGGCAAAACGTCAGGGCCAGACGGGGTAACCATAGAAATGTTCGATGCTCTGGAGGAATACGGGATAGACCTGATTGCCACCCTAATTAACAACCTATGATACAGGACACATACCATCAGACTTATGAAAATCAGCTTTCATAGCTCTTCCTAAGAAGCCAGGAGCTATTAAATGTGGGCAGAATAGGACCATCAGCTTAATGAGCCATCTTACCAAAGTACTTCTGATAATTGTGATGCATAGAGCCAGGAAGAAGATAAAGCCAGAAAGAGCAGACGAGCAGTGTGGATTTGTTGATGGAAAGTTAACACCAAACGCTGTATACATACTGAGGACATTATCAGAAAGGGCTATTGAGGTACAAGGCCCGTATCTGTGCTTCATTGACTATACTAAGGCTTTCGAAGATATTGACCTCGACGGGAAAGATCTTAGAATAATTCAGAACATGTATTGGAAACAAACGGCGGCCATTAGAGTAAACAACGAGCTTAGCCAGTCCCAACCTGTCGAGAGGGGAGTCAGACAAGGATGTGTCTTATTACCAGACTTGTTCTTCTTGTAAAGTGAGATGATCTTGAGAAAAATCATCGTCCACTAACTTTCCACTTTTCTTTCTTTATAATCTATATACATACATATAAACACACACACACACACACATATATATTTATTTGTAGTGCTTCTTTGATTCCTGTCTTCTGGGATATAGATTAACTCGGGACATAATAAACACAATATTCTATTCAAATAATTAGATTGATGATTATATACAAAATTATAATTAAAAATACAGCCGTGATGGTAAACATAACAGATGTTCCGTTAGTGTAATATGCATGTAAATTACCCGCGGTTTTCAAGCTTAGGCCCAGGGAACCACTCGTGGAGCGGGCTGTAGCTATCAACAGCAAGCAGTAAAGAGGCTGCTACAACTGCTACATAAGTTAAATGGTGTCAATTTACTACCATTTTCCTCGTTTTCACTTCACAGCACTTGCGTATTCACTTCACAGTAATTTACAGATCACTTCTTATTTTATGGAATTTGCCCATTACAATCTAAATCTCAGGAAAACAAACGTACAGCTGCGGAATTATATTTCACTATACTTCCTGGGTCAAACTTTTGTATGTCTGGCAACAAATCGAAGTAAACATAGCGCAAATAGTATTTTTGTGAACGAAGCTAAATCCCTAGGTAGTTTGTAACAAATAGTGTGATTGGTCGAATATAAATGACCAGTGAGTGTATTAATGAATAGTTTTTTTAAAGCCAAGTAAGCCATTTAATCTTTCGTTTTCTTCAAATAATTGCTAACAAAACATGTAATATTAGCTATCGTTGAATTTGTATTGGGATATTCTTCAAATGCGACATCCTAGACTCGTTTGTTCATCGAAATGGCAACACCTATGATGGGGAGGCGCCATTTCCCCCTTCTTTCAGTAAAAGAAATGTACTAAAATTCCCTCTTCTTTCAGTAAAAGAAATTAAATTTTCCCCTTTTCAGTTACAGCTGCATATTTCTTAACATACGAAAATGTTTAATGCTTTAAATACCTATGGCAACTAAATCAGCTAACACTATATGTAAAATAATTGAGATATCTGCAACTGTGTGTGTGTATGTGTGACTGCGCCATCTAGCTGTGGCTAATTTAAATTTAATTTAATAATAAAAAAAAACTATCACAGTGATTTTTTTCTTTTTCTTTTTTTAATCTTTTTGCCGTAACCAAACACCTAAGGAATAAACAGAAACCATGTAATAATAATTTCTTATAACAATAATTTCAATATAGAACATGAAGTAAACACAAAATTTACAGTGAGGCTACAGTGAATATATAAATCCGTTATCAATGTGTGTGTGTGTGTGTGTGTGTGTAAATTCGAAATCATACTTGGTGATGAGTTACAAAAGAATATGTATAATCAGCTATTATTAAGCCATAAGTATTTTTTGAGGAGTCGCATCATCATTCGAACAGCTGAGCGAGAAAATACGTTTGCTTGTTTCAACTCGAGCAATTACTAGTTGTGTGGTTCCAAGGAGGGTGATTAGCAGAAATCCAAGATCCGACTCCCAATTTGTATATGTGTTGTATATCTTGTTCACTCTGATTAAACCAGAATTTCCCGCTTTAACTGTTATTTGTCTTATTTTGTTTTGTTAATGTAATATAATACAGTATATGCGTAGGTGTAGATGAACTTACCATACCTTCACATCAAAATCAATTTTCTATACATTATCTTAGAAATAATATCCCGGTTTGTGAAAAAACTTATTTGTTCGCCCGGAACATAAGTAGTTTACAAATAGAGGAACTGTCTAGAAAATGACTAACACGAAATCGTATATTTCATATTTTTTATGTCAATGAATATTCGTCAGTCCCTGAATCTGTATTTCGCAGCTAATCCTAACGTATGCTAAATATGAATGGAAATATATCTGATGGACTAAGACCCCATAATGACATGGAAAATCCGAGGTCAAAACGAGGCTGCCAAGCTGACACCTTTTTCAGGATGGGCTCAAGGCAAGCTGAAATCGGAAATAGAGGCTGTTACAATGGGGTGAGGGAAAGTAATATATTCAGAGAGCTGGGCACCTTCTGGACGATGGTATACATATAGATATGGTGGGAGTGAGATGGGCACCCATAACAGCCGCCCTCTCTCACCACTGCAGCTAAAATTTGTGGTAACTTTCCGCACGGTGAAGAAAACGACAACATGCAGATGGAATACATCACAGAACGTCATCAAAGAAAGGTTGTACGAACGACATCGCTAACGTCGCCTCCAGTTCGCCCAGCAGTATGTGGAGAAAGATCTAAATTACCCGCGAAGAGCAATAAGGACAAAGAAAAAAATACCGGAAATGCACTGAAAGCTTCAGAGCTGGATGAGGTAAAAGGTGTAAATGTTATTAACCCTTTTAATTTTATTCACAAATTAAATCATTTCAATTTGAGATTCTTATTTTTACATATTATCATTATTTACTTTTCACGTACAACAGACGCATTATCTATGAAACGCCGGGGAGTGGCCACGTGACCTGTGATATGTGGGGGTGGATCTTCCT
>NW_020871236.1:83243-113243 GCF_003789085.1 Penaeus vannamei
GAGTGGAGAAGGAAAGAGACAATAAGAAAAAAAGGATAGAAAGTAAAGACGCGAGGGGAAGGGGGGGGGGGGAAGGGGAAGGGGGAAGATAATGCTCTTTTCTTAGAGGCGAGGATTAAGGAGCGCAGGGAGCATAAGAAGGTAAAAGGGTGGCTTCCTGGTGAGGGAAGAATAAGGGAACCGAAAAAGAAGATAATAGATAGGAGGAATAAGAAAGGAAAGAAAAAAGAAAGAAAAGAAAAGAAAGGAAAGGAAATGGAAATAGAAGGAATAAGTAAAGAAAGAAAATGGAAATAGAAGGAATAAATAAAGAAAGGAAATGGAAAGAGAAGGAATAAGAAAAGAAAGGAAATGGAAATAGAAGGAATAAGAAAAGAAAGGAAATGGAAATAGAAGGAATAAGAAAAGAAAGGAAAAGAAAAGAGAAGAGATTCTGATAGCGAATTTAAGTAATCAGTTTAAAGGAAAAGGATATCGAAAAAGAAGAAAGAAAATAGAAAGAATAGAAAAAGAAAAAAGAAAAGAGCCTTGATAGCGGAATTAAATAACCTCAATAAGCATAAAGAAAACAAGAATAAATACATAAATAAATACATAAATAGATAAAAGAACAGGAGGAAAAGAAAATGAGAGAATGCCAAGTAGCCAAACCAGTCACCATAAAGGGTCATGAGTCAAAAAAGAAGAAAGAAGAAAGAAAATACACAAGAGAATTGGAGAAAAGAAAGAAAGAAGGAAAGAAAGAAATAGAAGGATCATGAGTCAAAAAAGAAGAAAGAAAGAAAGAAAAGATACACAAGAGAATTGGAGAAAGAAGAGAGAAGAAAGAAAGAAAAATAACACAAGAGAATTGGAGAAAGAAGAGAAAGGAAAGAAAGAAAAATACGCACAAAGAAATTGAAGAAAGAAAGAAGAGAGAAAGAAAGAAGAAAGAAAAAAAACACAAGAGAATTGAAGAAAGAAAGAAGAGAGAAAGAAAGAAAAAAGAAAAAAAACAAGAGAATTGAAGAGAAACATTAAATAGCCGAAGAGTCGCCATTAAAGCACCGTCGGGGAGTGTAGGAGTGAGTGTAGTCTCAGGGTGTGTAATGGGAGTGCGTTGTATACATGGGGTTATTACTGTGGTATTGGACGCACCCAAACTTTGATAAGAAAGTGACATCGCTTGTGTCTGTTCTCGGATCTTTTTTATTAAGTGACAATTTTACTTTTGTTACTATGACTTTACTTAGAAAGACTCTTTATTATTAATATGATGATGATGATGATGATTATTATTGTTATTATTATTATTATTATTATTATTATTATCATTATTGTTATTAATATATTATTTATTATTATTGTTATTATTATTATTATTATTATTATTATTATTATTATTATTATTATTATTATTATTATTATTATTATTATTATTATTATTATTATCATCATATCATCATCATCAGCCCGTTGGAGTGTTATTTTCGTAAGTGTTAGAATTTTATTCTGTCTTTTTCCTTTTTGTGATACCTTAGTAACTTGTACATCGAAGAAAGAAGGGTCTCTATATACGTTACTCCTAGAGAGAGAGAGAGAGAGAGAGAGAGAGAGAGAGAGAGAGAGAGAGAGAGAGAGAGAGAGAGAGAGAGAGAGAGAGAGAGAGAGAGAGAGAGAGAGAGAGAGAGAGAGAGAGAGAGAGAGAGAGAGAGAGAGAGAGAGAGAGAGAGAGAGAGAGAGAGAGAGAGAGAGAGAGGGAGAGAGGAGAGAGAGAGAGAGAGAGAGAGAGAGAGAGAGAGAGAGAGAGAGAGAGAGAAAAGAAACAGTAAGAGCTACGAAATGTATAAGGAAAGTGTAGTGTCCCTTTTAGCATATGTTATATAGTGTCTTCCATGTGTACTGGATAAGGGTGTACAAGACTGGGGCTTATGCAAGGGGGGGGGGGGGGGTCAAGAGGTCGAGGGAAGGTGGTATAAGGAGTTTGAAAGGGGACAATATAAGGGAGAAGGAGGAGGGCNTTATCATCATCACTCACACTTAATTTAAGCGGTTTTAAATCACCTTAATCGTGGGCCTCATCCCCCCTTCCCTCCCTTCCTCCCTTCCCTACCACCCCGCCCCCCCCCCTCCCCGCCCGCCCGCCCGCCCGCTATGGGTTGGGAAAACGCGGTCGGTTTACAGCACATCCGGAGAAGAAAGAAAGAAAAAAAAAAAAGGAAAGAGGAAAAAGAAAAAAAGAAAGAAGATAGAACAAACTGTGAGAAGACGAAAGAAAAATGAGAAAAAAAGATAAAACAGACTGAAAGAGGACGAAGAAAAATGAGTAAAAAGATAAAACAAACTGAAAGAGAGACGAAGAAAAAATGAAAAAAAATCGGATAAACAGACTGCGAAAAAGACGAAGAAGAAAAATTCAGCGAAATGCGAATGAGATGCTAAAGAAAAAATAGCGGCAGAATTGAGGGAACTAGACAGAAGAATAAATATAAAAACGAGAGAGAGAGAAAAGAACAAACAAGAAGAAAAGAAAGAAAGAAAGAAAAAAACGAGAGAGAAAAAAACAAAACGAGAGAAAACGAAGATCCAAAAATGTCAAGAGAGAAAGAGAGAGGGGCGGAGGGGGGAGGGAAAGAGAGAGAGGAAGTGAGGGGAAGAGAGAGAGGAGTGAAAGAGAAGAGAGAGAGAGAGAGAGAGTGAGGGAAGAAGAGAGAGTGAGGGGAAGAGAGAGAGAGTGAGGGAGAGAGAGAGTGAGAAGAGAGAGAGAGGAGGGGAAGAGAGAGAGGAGAGAGAGAGTGAGGAGAGAGAGAGTGAGAGAGAGAGAGAGAGAGAGAGAGAGAGAAGAGAGGAGAGAGAGAGAGAGAGAGAGGAGAGAGGAGAGTGAGAGAGAGAGAGAGAGAGAGAGAGAGAGAGAGAGAGAGAGAGAGAGAGAGAGAGAGAGAGAAGAGAGAGAGATCAAGCGAAAGAGAGAGAGAGAGAGAGAGAGCGATCAAGCGAGAGAGAGAGAGAGAGAGAGAGCGATCAAGCGAAAGAGAGAGAGACAGAGAGATCAAGAGAGAGAGAGAGAGAACGAATTTCAGCCTAGGCCAAGCCACCCGCAAACTCACATCCAATTTCAACCAATTTCGTCAAGATTAGAAAGATGAACTCCACAGCCTGCAACAGCGCCGCGACACGTCCAACCCCGGCAAGAACACGCGATGACATGAAGGCAGTCAATGCAAGCACAATCCACGCACGACAAGGCACAACAGGCTCATACCTCAGCACAATATGCAACCCCCCCCCCCCCCCCCCAGAACGTGCTATGAAGGCAGCACATATGAACATTGAATACATAGCGAGGCACAATAAAGCTACCGGAAAAAAATGGAAACCAAAGCATAATATTCGCACCACAGCACGGCGAAAAAAAAACTATAACACAACAAACAAATACCGAAGCACAACAAGCACATCCATAACACACACACACACAAACAAATGCACACGCAAGCACAGCAAATGAACACAACACACACACACACGCACAACAACCCCATACACAACAAACACAAACAACAAACAACACACAACACACACACACACACACACACACACACAACACACACACACACACCACACCACACCCACACCCACACCCACACCCACACCCACACCCACCACACCACACCCACACCCACACCCACACCCACATACCCACGCACACACACACACGCAAGCACACCAAACAAATACCCCTACAAACTGAATGCAATCCAAGGTACTGCACAATACTGGCCACACACGACCGGGCGGAAGCAACAATCACGCCAAGTTGCAATTGCAAACCACAATTCTAAGGCACGGATTTTTATTTATTTTTTGGGCCACAATCGGAAGATCTAAAAGATTTAAAAGATTTAGTTTTAATTCCATTTGTTGCAACTATTTCATGAACGCTAAACTTAACTTTTTAACTTTTTAACTTAACTAAACTTTTTTTTTTCGAGACCTAGATCCAATGGACAGGTAAGAGTTGATGATAATTACCTGTCATTTGATAATTAATCGGCAGATGCTCTTCATTATCATAATTAGCTGAAATACGTTGATGTCACTGCAGTCAGCGACCTCTCGAGTGCATCTCTACATTGGTCTTCTCATAACAGGAATCTTGGACACTAAATGTTTTTTTTTTTTCTCTCTCTCTTCTCCTTATCATCATCTTTTTTTCTCTCTTCTCCTTGTCCTCTTTTTTTCTCTATCTTCTCCGTGTCATTTTCTTTTTTTTCTCTCTTCTCCTTGTCTTCTTTTTTTTCTCTCTTCTCCTTATCATCTTTTTTTTCTCTCTTCTCCTTATCATCTTTTTTTTCTCTCTTCTCCTTATCATCATCTTTTTTTTCTTTTTTATTCTCCTTATCATCATCTTATTTCCTCTCTTCTCCTTATCATCTTCTTATTTTTCTCTCTTCCCCTTATCATCTCTAAATATCTTTTTGTACCCGTCGCTTATCAATTCCCTTTTCCCTTTACGTTCACTCACACTCCCGCGCACAAACACAAGCTAAATAGAAAAGAAGAAAAACAGAAATAGAAAATAGAAATAAAGCTAAATAGAAAAGAAGAAGAAAAAAGAAAAGCTCACTAAAAAATGGGAAAAAAAAACTCCCTCGATAAAAAGAAAAAAAAATATCCCTCGAAAAAATATCCCTAAAAAAGAAAACGAATAAAAAAAAAAAACGCGAAAAAAGGAAAAAAAAAAAAAGGGAAAAAAATTCTCATTCTGCAATCACACCAAAAGGCAAACTATCTTTCTATCCCATCGCCGTATCCTCTCTCTGTCTGTCTGTCTGTCTGTCTGTCCCGCCCACTCAAAGCCCGCGATTGCTTTTCCCTTCGACACCCTGTGGCCACCGGACCCCTTCCACCCCCTCGATAAAGCCCCCCCCCCACCTCCTCTCCTTCCCCCAACTGTCCCCCTTCCTCCCCTCCTACTCCCTTCCTCCCCAACCCTCCCTTTCCTCCCTTCCTCCCCAACCATCCCCCCTTCCCCCCTTCCTCCCCAACCATCCCCCCTTCCCTCCCTTTCCTCCCCAACCATCCCCTCCCTCTTCAACCCTCCCCTCCCCTACCCCACCCCCTTCCCTCCCCCCCTTCCTCCTCACCCCCCTCCCTCGCCCACCCAATTCCGAAAGCAATATCAGCGGCGGAGGGAAGCGCCGGCCCGCCCCCGTGGGAAAGGGGGCGGAGACAAAGTACACTCGAAATAAAAGGGAGCCTCCTTCGCGCTGATGAAAAGGGCGTGAGGAGGGAAGGGAGGGGGGGGGGCGGGGTGTGGGGGAGGGGCGTGGGTGTGAGGGAGGGGGGGGCTGGTGTGGGGAGGGATGGGGAGGGAGGGGGGCGTGGGTGTGGTGAGGGGATGGGAGGCGTGAAGGAGGGGGAGGAAGGTTCCATCCATATATATATATATATATATATATATATATATATATATATATATATATATATATATATATATCACAAATATTTACACATATTAATTTCTATTGGTAGCCACCTGTATATATAGTATATATACATATATATGGTGTGTGTGTACAGAGAGGAGAGAGAGAGAGAGAGAGAGAGAGAGAGAGAAGAGAAGAGAGAGAGAGAGAGAGAGAGAGAGGAGAGAGAGAGAGAGAGAGAGAGACAGACAAAGACAAAAGACTAAGAAATGAGGGATCATCCAACCACATTCCTTCAAACAAAACAAAACAAAAAACACACAAAACACAAACACCCGCCCCCTCCCCCTCCCCTCCCCTCCTCCTGCCCATCCAAGGCATCCCAAGCAATAGACATCCTCACGACCTCCTTCCCCTCATTACACAGGAACCGCTCCGGGGCCAAGACAGTGCCACAACAGCTCTAAGACCTATAAAGCCCACGCCCGCAGCCAGTTCCAATGGGCCGACAGACCTTAGAGGCAGTTTGGGGTCGAGTACGAAACCTCACGTCAAAAAGGCCAACCCACAAGTTTTTTTTTTGTTTTTTGTTTTTGTTTTTTTTACGGATAATGATCACACCAAGGGGTCGTTATAAGGGGGCTCCGTGAAACCCTTTCACTGTATTTTTATATAATTCAATTTATTACATTGACAGTCGCAGCATGATTACCTTAATCATCATTAATATTACCATTTTTCATCATTATTACTATAACCATAATCGTTATTCTATTACCTATTACCATTTTTATCATTATTACAATCATCATAATCGTTATTTTTATTACCTTTATCATTACTATTATTTTCATTATCACTATTACTATCATTATCATTATCATCAAAATCACAATTATCATCATGATCATTATTACTATCATCATCATAACCACTATCATTATTATCATGATCATGATCATTATCATTTAAATTCTTCTTCTAATTATCATCGTTATTATCATCATTACTATCAGCATCAGTAATAGCAGCAGTAGTAGAAGTAGTAGAAATAGAAGAAGAAGAAGAAGAAGCAAGAGAAGAGAAAGAAGAAGAAGAAGAAAAGAAGAAGAAGAGGAAGAAGTAGAAGAAGAAGAAGAAGAGGACGAAGAAGAAGAAAGAAAAAGAAAGAAAGAAGAAGAAGAAAAGGCAGTAGTAATAGTAGAAGTAGAAGAAGAAGAAAAAGAAGCAGTAGTAGTAGTACTAGTAGTAGTATTGTTATTATGAATGAGGTAAATAATAAAAAATAATGATAAGGATAATGACAGTATTAGTGATACTGACAATGACAATACTCTAAGATTAACTAAACCACGAAGACGTAAACCCCACCTTAACCTTACTATTATCATTAAAAACAACAACAACAACAACAACAACAACAACAACAACAACAACAACAACAACAGTATATACCTTTCCGGGTCTCACAGAGGACTCTCGATGGAGTGGGTAGGGGTGGGATAGGGAGAGGTAGGGGGTTGGGGGGTCGGGGGGATGGGGGGGGAGACTAATGCAACGCCGTCGTTAACGGGTTATGCGAGCTGACGTATTAAGTCCAGGAAACATTTGTTTAGCGCTCTTGCAATTAGGGCAACGCATTATCGGCCTGCATTATCGTATCATATCAACGGTATTGTTGTTTGAGGGGGGAGGGCGGGGGCAAGGTGGGCGGTGGGCGGCGGAGGGGGGCGGGCCAGGGGGAGGGGGTGTCTGTGCGCTTCAACGGTGCAATAATCGCTGTCGTTGTGCAAGGCTAGGGGAGAGGGAGGGAAGGGGAGGGAGGGGGAGGGAGGGAGTGTGTAATTAACATTTTAGTGTGTGTTTTTTTTCACCTTATTTAATTGCCTCTGTCGATGTGTCTGTCTGTATGTATGTCTCTCTTTGTCTTGTCTGTCTCTGTCTGTCTGTCTGTCTGTCTGTTTGTCTGTCTGTCTGTCTGTCTTCTGTCTGTCTGTCTGTCTGTCTGTCTGTCTGTCTATTTCATTCTTGTTCATTCGATCATGGCAGCAGCTACCAAGAAGGGTCACCTTGCATAGAATAATAATGATAATAATGATAATAATCTAATAAATACAAATAATTATGATATTAATAATAATGATAATAATAACATTACAACAATAATACTTACATTAATAATAATGAAAATGACAAGGAGGAGGAGAGGAGGAGGAGGAGGAGGAGGAGGAGGAGGAGGAGGAGGAGGAGGAGGGAGGAAGAGGAGGAGGAGGAGGAGGAGGAAGGAGGAGAGAGGAGGAGGAGGGGAGAGGAGGAGGAGGAGGAGGAGGAGGAGGAGGAGGAGGAGGAGGAGGAGGAGGAGGAGGAGGAGGAGGAGGAGAAGCAAGAAGAAGAAGAAGAAGAAGAAGAAGAAAGAAGAAGAAGAGAAGAAGAGAAGAGGAGGAGGAGGAAGAGAGGGAGAAGGATAAAAAGAGAGGATGCAGACAGAGTTAACAATAAAAGATCTCGTTTGAGAAATAAAAGCCAATGAAGGAAAAAATAAATAAAGAAAAAAATGAGTCCCTGCGTGTTTGAATGTACCTATGAGGTGTATGTGCGTGTCCGTGTACGCATCTGTGCATGAGCATATACACATACACGCTCTCATACCTATACAACAGAATACACAAAGAAAAAAATACACATCCGTAGAACAAACAACAATAAACAACAAAAACAAGAAAAAAAATTCAATTTCCAGACGGTCCAAAAGGCACGCCGAAGTCAGAGCCAAATACTCACGAACTCGGACACGCAACTTCTCACGAACACCTCTGTCACGAATACGTACCTGCGGGAGGAGAAAAAAAGGGGTATTAGACAGCCTGGTGGGGATGGTGTGGTGAGTGGTGGTGGTGTGGTGGTGGTGGTGGTGGTGGTGGGTGTGTGGTGGTGGTGGTGTTGGGTGTGGTAGTGGTGGTGGTGGTTGTGATGATGATGATGATTGATGATGATGATGATGATGATGATGATGATGATGATGATGATGATGATATGATGATGATGATGATGATGATGAATGATAATGATGATGATGATGATGATGATGATGATGATGATGATGATGATGACGAAAACGACAATGTGCAACACCCTGTCACTTAACATTCAGTCCAAATTCCCCAGCCCTTTGCAAGCTCACTTACCCAAGTTGCTCGCCCAAGTTACCACACCATTACGGCCACAAAATCACAAGGGGAAAAAAAGCCAAGGCAAGATTCCCTTCGAGAGTCAAGGTAGGGACCTCAAAAGCCACGCCCATTGTGACTCTGTAATTCACCTGACCTCGGTAAGCCCCGCCCCCTAAAAAAAAAAAAAAAAAAAAAAAAAAAAAAAAAAAAAAATCCTGACTCGAATTGATTGACCAATAAATGAGAGAAAAAAATCCTGAACTCGAATTTGATTACGACAAAGCCCAAATAAATGAAAAAAAAACAATCAAATTACGAGAGAGAGTAGAATGAATCGATAAATAATGCATAAATAAATTATTTCGAGAGTCTGAAAACAAAAATTGGGAATCAAAATAAATGAACTATTATCAGTGATATAATTTTGAACATGCACTTATTATGATTACCATAACCATAAAATGATGATAACTATAACAATAAAAAGTAATAGTAATAACAACATAAGCCGTAACAACAGTCATATCAGCGATGATAAAGATGATGATTATGAAGACATGCATATACCATCACTAATCATATCAATATTAACAACAATGATGAAATGAAGATGGTAATTGTGACATGAAGCGAACACCACCACTAATCCCAATAAAGGTGAAACACCCGCCCCAGCCCCCGTGACCTCGGTGCCCGTGACCCGAGAGCCAATCCCGGGTCACACGAGCCCGAGCCGCGAGCACACTCACCAGGGCGCGCGTGCACGCCGTCACTTTGATCCTGGGCACGACCGGCGACACGCTGCACACGCTGGAGGTCAGTCCAGCCGCCACCACCGACCCGTCCTTCATTTTCCCGCGCAGGAGGCGGCGGCGGCGGCGGCGGTGGCAGGGGGGGCGCAGCGGGGAGGCGGGGACGGTCTGGCGGCCGATCCACTCGCGGCGACCGGCACGTCGGTCTGCCGTCCAGTTTGGGGGAAGCGGCGGCCAAGTCGGACCGAATGTGGCGGATGAGATCGGGAAGTCCGAGAGGGAGGGGGGGGGGGAGCACAGCGTGATTCTGAGCGGAGATTGATGTCACTTCCAGGCGCACATGCTTCGAAAACGTATCCTTTCTCTCCGCTTATCTCTCGCTGCCTCTGTTTCCCCTCTTTTGTGTTTTCTACCGACAGATTTATCCACGTCAATATCCCGCCTCAAAGCCGCAATATCTCGGCCTCCTTACGCCGTCCGAACGCATATTTTTGCCCGTCGCGTCGCAATATCCGCTCAACGTGAATCCTTGAGCATCGTCTCTGATTCTGCTTCGCTCTTTGGGCTTATTTCTTTTTCTCACTTTCTGTCTCTCTTTCTCTTTCTCTTTTTCAAATCTCATAAAGTCTCTCACATGACAACGGCAATCTCTGAGGATAAGGAATTAGAAAATAAAAAAGAAAATAAATAAAAATATCACTTCACACATTCGAATCTCCCGCCACTGGGGAACTTAAATTTAATCAACCAATCACAGGACAGAACGCAGGTTTTCAACCGAACAATACAGTTTAAAAACCCAACGCTCTGGTCTCGTAACTTTGCAACGGAAGACACACAAAGAGAGATAATAACAGGGAAATCATCAAAAACAAAAGACACAAAAAGAGAAATAAGATAATCATAAACAAAAATGGAGAAAATGTGAAATTCCAACCGCTCCGGCAACCCCGCAGTAATGAGATTGGATGGCGAAATCTACTCGGCGATGGCCATGCAAAACGAAGGACCGGGGAATCTGGTCACAAAGACGGACCGGGGAACGAACCAGGAAACGGAAACGGAACGAAACCGAAGGAACGGAACGGGGAACGAAACGAAGAAGGAACGGAACGGAACGGGGAACGAAACAGGGAACGGAACGGGGAACGGAACGGGGAACGAAACAGGGAACGGAACGGGGAACGACCCAGAGAACGAACCGAAGAACGAACCGGAAACGAACCATGGAACAAACCACGGAACGAACCGAGGATCGGACCACGGAACGAACCGAGGAACGAACCGGGTTGAGAATATTAGGTTGAGAAAGCAAGAAAAAGAACCTCTTGAATGAGGGGGAAGATGAGGAGAGGAAGCAGGAAGTTAGAAGAAAAAGGAACAAAGGAAAAGACGAGAAAAGGAGACTTCAAAACAGAGGAAAGAAGAAAGAGAAGAAGAAAAGGTGAAACAGTGAAATGGGAAAGAAAAAATACTAGAAAGAGAAACCAAAATAAAAAAAGTCGAAGAAGGGAGAGGAAGAAGACAATAGAGACTAGAGAGAAGAAAAGAGAAAGAGAGAGAGAGGAGAAGAGGAAACAAAGCAAAAGCAGAGAAAAAAGAAAAGAAAAAAACGTGGAAGAGAGATCAGAGGGATGATGGAATGAGGGAGGAAGGAGGACGGAGGGAGCGAGCGAGTGAGAGGGAGGAGGAGGGAGCGAGTGAGTGAGAGAGGGAAGGAGGGAGCAAGTGAGAAAGGAGGAGAGGAAGGAGCGAGCGAGTGAGTGGAAGGGAGAGGAGAAAGAGGACGAGGGAACAAGAGAATGAGAGAGGGAAGGAGCGAGCGAGCGAGTGAGTGAGAAAGGGAGAGAGAGAAGGAGTTGACCGAGGGAACAAGAGAATGAAGAGGAAGGAGGAAAAGACTGAGCAAGGAATCTCGGAACCAAGAAGGTCTCTGGAGTTCAAGACAGATAAAAAGAATAAGGGACAAGTAGATTTGGAACTTGAGACAAAGGGGAGGAGAAAGAAGCAGGAGGGAGGCAAGATTGCGAACTGAAGTGAAGGACGGGCGGGAATGACAGAGGGAGAAGAGAGAGAGAGAGAGAGAGAGAGAGAGAGAGAGAGAGAGAGAGAGAGAGAGAGAGAGAGAGAGAGAGAGAGAGAGAGAGAGAGAGGAGAGAGAGAGAGAGAGAGAGGAAGATAGAGAGGAGAGAGAGAGGAGAGGAGAGGAGAAAGAGAAAGAGAAGAGAAAAGAGAGAGAAAGAGAGAGACAGAAGAGAGAAGAGAGAGAGAGAAAAAAAGAAAAAAGAGAGAGGGAGAAAGAAACAGATAGACAGAGAGAGAGTCGTTGATGTACCCGAACGAAGTGAAATAATCCCATAAACTCAAGGATCGGAAACTTTCTCATTCGCGAGACAATTAACAAAGCTCCGAGGAAACAGCCCCCCCTCCCCCCAAAAAAAAAAACAACGTATCTTCTTTATTATCCTTCCTCTCTACTTCTACTTTCTCTTTGTTTCTTCCTTCCTTTCTTTCTTAAAAAAAACGTATTTTGGTTATTATCCTTCCTCTCTCCTTCCTCTTTGTTTCTTCCTTCCTTTCCTTCTTAAAAAAAAACGTAACTTCTTTATTATCCTTTCTCTCCGTTTCTTCCTTTCTTTCTTAAAAAAAAACGTATCTTCTTTATTATCCTTTCTCTCAGTTTACTTCCTTCCTTCCTTCTTTCCCTCCCTCTCTCTTATTCCCCTTCCTCCAAGCACGCATTTTCTTCACCTCTCGTTTCCAAACTCCGTATCCACACTTCCAATCCCATTTTCCCCTCTCTCCCTCTCCTTCTATTACCATATTTTCCTCTTCTCCTTTTCTTTCCCCTTCCGTGTGCAAATTTCCATCTCTTCTTCTCCTCCCCTCACCTTTTCCCCCTCGTTATCACCCTTCTCGTATTCCTCTTTATTTGAATATAAAATCTTAAAGGGAAATCAAGCAGGCAATTGGAGATGGAGATCGAAGGAAGGGAGAAGAGGAGGAGGAGGAGGAGGAGGAGGAGATGGATATCTAAGGAAGGGAGAAGAGGAGGAGGAGAGGAGCTAGGAGGAGAGGAGGAGGAGGAGGAGGAGGAGGGGGGAGGAGGAGGAGGAGGAGGAGGGGAGGGGGGGAGGGAGGAGGAGGGGAGGAAGGAAGGGGAGGAGGAGGAGGAGGGGAGGGGGGGAGGAGGAGGAGGAGGAGGGGGAGGAGGAGGAGGAGTAGGGGAAGGGGGAGGGAGGAGGAGGAGGAGGAAGAGGAAGAGAGGGAGGGAGGAGGAGGGAAGAAGAATAGGGGAGGAGGAGGAAGAGAGGATTAGAAGAAGGAGGAGGAGGAAGAGAGATTAAGAGAAGAGGAGGGAAAGGTAGAGGAGGAGGATTTGGAGAAGGAAGAGGAGGAATTAGGAGAAGGGAGAAAGGGGGAGAGGAGAAGAGGAGGGGGTGGGAGAAGTAGGAAGTAGAAGAGGAGGGGAGGAGGAAGGGAGGGGGAAGGAGAATTAATAGCAGTAAAAATAGGGAAATAAGCATATAGCGAAGAAGCCAAAAAGTAACGAAAGACGATAAAAGTAATAAAGATGAATATGACAAACGTAAAAATGACGATGATGAAGGCAAAGGAAATAGCACCAAAATGACAACGATAATACCAACCACGATGATTAGTGATAATAATAATAATTTAAAAAATATTGACTTCCCAACGATAATAATAATTACGAAAACTAATCAAAAATAAATCGATTCATCTCTTACAATAGAAGAAGAAGAAGAAGAAGAGAAGAGAAGAAGAAGAAGAAGAAAAAAGAAGAAAAGAAGAAGAAGAAAAGAAAGAGAAGAAAAGAAAAGAAGAAAAAGAAAAGAAAAAAGGAAAAAAAATAAAAAAAGGAAGAAGGCGTCAGAAGAAAAAAAAAACTTAATCGACGAAAAGGTATCCTTACATTTGCATATAATTTTCTCGCGTCAAGAAAAAAAAAAAAAACTTTCCTTTTCTTTTTCCGAAAAGCATTAAACTTTTAAATCCCCGTAAGACAGCTCTTGGAGTCTTATCGCACGGAACAGAATGAAAAAGAAAAAGAAAAAAAAAAAGACTGAAGAAAAAAGGGATAATAATAATGACATCAATCACTTCCCTGTCTGTCTGTGTCTCTTTCTTTTTTTTCTTTTCTTTCTTCTCTTTGTCTCTCTCTTCTCTCTTTCTTTCTTCTCTCTCTCTTTTCTCTTTTCTCTTTCTTTTCTTTTTCGCTCTCTCTCTCTTCCTTCATTTCATTAGAGATAGAGAGAGAGAGAGAGAGAGAAGAGAGAGAGAGAGAGAGAGAGAGAGAGAGAGAGAGAGAGAGAGAGAGAAGAGAGAGAGGAGAGAGAGAGAGAGAGAGAGGAGGAAAAATAAGCATTAAGCGGACTATAAGGCTACCATTTACACGTCTTTAAGGATCAATGCACGTGAGCGAATATAGGAAATTCACCCTTGCAGACATGACGTCACCCGCCGACTTCAAAGATTTCCATATTGATTGGGTCCACAAATACTTACATACATTTTCCTTTACCACGCTGGCTCTTTCTCCTCTCCTCTATCTCTCTTCTCTCCTCGTCTCTCTCTCTCTTCTCTCGTCATCTTTCTCTCTCTCCTCTCGTTCTTCTCTCTCGTCTCGTCTCTAAGTTTGTGTGTTGTGGTGGNTTATTTCTTCAATATTAGAAATTAACATATTGTTGTTGGTTGTGTGTATGTGTCGTCAAAATGTTCGTCGTGTACTTGTCTCTGTCTTGTGTCGTTGATATACAAAACCATTCCAAATTAACCGGGGTCTTTTCCTTTTTTGTCCTTCTATCTCCTTTCACTTGCGAGGGGGGGGGTTGGTTGGGTTGGATGGGGGGGGGGAAAAAAAACTGGGAGGAAGCAACCGAACTGGGGGGGTGGGAATAAGAAAGATGGCGAAAACAGGAAGGGAAACAAAAGGAAAACAGAAGGCGAACCCGTGTGAAGGGGTGGTTTGATGGGGTGGAAAGGGAAAGGGGGAATGGAAAAAACAGAAAACGAAAAAGTGAGAAAGAGGGGAAAAAACCAACAAAAAAGAAAAAGGGAAAGGAAAAGAGAAAGGTGGGGGGAAAGAGGAAAAAGAAAAAAAAAACAAAAAAAAAAAAAAAACAGTACGGGGTGGAAAAACAACAAGAAGATGGAAAAACAAGAGAAAGAAAGGAAAAAAAAAAACTCATCCGTTGTTGTTGTTGAGAGAATTACCGCTGCCTATGTGCTGTTAATAGCGATCCAGGGGCATCATTAGGATTGCTCAGAGGATCACTTCAGCAGTCACTTCGAGGTCACTTCGGTCACTTCAGAGTCACTTATCAGACACTTCAGAGTCACTTCAGCAGTCCACTTCAACGTGAGTCCTCGTTGAAGAGCGCGCTGACTTTCGTGTTCATATTCTAAAAGACTTGTTTGAAGAGTGCATTAATACTTGGTATGGTTCAAGCTTCTTAACCTCCATCTCACCCTCTTTTTCTCTCTCCCTCCGTTTTTCCCATTTTCCTGGCTCTCCTCCTTTTTCTCCTCTTCCTCTCATCCTCCGTGCCTTTTTCTCCTCTATTCTCACTTTTTCTCCTTTCTTTTTTTCCTCTCCTCCTCTCCTCCCCCTTTTCCTCTCCTCCTCCTCCTCCTTTTCGTCTCCTTTCTCCTCCCTCTTTTCTCTCTCTTCCTCTCTCCTCCTCCTTTTTCTCCGGTCTTCCCTTCCCTCTCCTCACCCCTCCTGATTTTCTCCCTCTTCCTCCTGCCTCCTTATTCTTTTTTCCTTTTCCTCCTCCTCCTCCTTTTTTTCTCCTTTCTCTCCTCCTCCTTTTTCTCCTCTCCTCCTCTCCTCTTTTTTTTCCTCCTTCCTCCTCCTCTCCTTCCTTTTTCTCCTCTTCCTCCTCCTCCGTCTCTCTCCTCTCCCTCCTCCTCCTCCTCCTCTATTTCTCTCCTCCTTTTTTTCTCTGCCTCCTTCCATCCCTGTTTTCTCCTCACCCCTCTCATCCTTTATTCTCATTCCTCCTCCTCTCCTCGTTTTTCTCCATCTCTTGCCTACTCCTTTTCTCTCTCCTTTTCTCTCCTCCCCACCCCCTACTTCCCAGACATCATCTTTCCCAAACAATACCGATATATTTTTTTTCGCTTTTTCTTTCCATTCTTTCTCGATTATCCTTCTTCCTCACACACGCAAGACGCGGATTAACTTGTGATGGAAGGCTGAAGATGCCACGATGGCGGCGGTTCCTCTGAGCTCGGGTCGTTTTAATTTTTCTTTGGGTTTAGCTGTGGTGACATTTTGTTTATTTTAGTTAAGTGCGTATTTTTGATTTTGTTTTGTTATTTTTAATTTTTTTTATTTTTTTATTTGTAATTTTTATTTAATATTGTATTATTTATTTTTTTTGTATTTTTATTTGTATTTTTTAAATCTTATTTTATTCTATTTCTATCTTATGTTATCTTATCTTTTTTTTTATGAATGGGCGTGTCTTTGGTTCAATTTTGGTTCCTTCTTATTTGTTTTATATTTTTCCTTGTGACTTCATTCCTCATTTTTCTCTTCCTTCATCTTCATTATATTCATCTCATCCATCATCATTATCTCTCTTCCTCTTCTTCTCCTTCTGCTTCTTTTTCCTCTTCGCATCTTCCTTTTTCTCTCCCTCTTACGCCTTTTCCCTCATCCTTTCCTTTCCTCCTCCTCTTCCTTTCCCTCCTCCTTCTTCCCTCCTTCCCTCACTTCCGTTCCCTCCTCCTCTATCCGTTCCCTCCTCCCTCCTTCCTTTTCTCCTCCCTCTTCTTTTCTCCTCCCTCCCTATCTTCCTTATTCCCTTCCTTCTTCCTCCTCTTCCCTTCCGCCTTCTTCCTCCTCTTCCTCCTTCCCTCCCTCCTCCTTCCCTTTTTCGCTTACCCCTTTTTCTAGTCATCATTTCCTCCTTTCTCTTCTTCAATCTAGCCCTCACTCAATTACGTTCTCCTCCTCTGCATCCCTTCGCATTTTCTCACGATGGTCGGTTTTTGCCAGTGATGTTACCTGCGCCGTCATCACCCTTGTCGGCGTCAAAAAGTTGGACATGAGAAAATGGAAATAACGTAGATAAATAGGGATGTGGAATGAGAAGTAATAAGATGATAAGGAAAATGAAGAAGGAAGAGAAGGAGAAGAAGAGAAAGAATGAAGAAGTAGAAGAGGAGGAAATAGAAAGAAGGTTGATAAAAAGAGAAGGCGAAGGAAAAAGAAGAGGAAGCAAAAGGACAAGAACAAAAAAAAGAAGAAAAAAGGAATATATGAAGAGAAATGAGAAAAAATACCAAAATGAGAAAGAGAAAAAAATTACCAAAATCGCAAAAGATTAAAAAATACCAAAATGGAAAGATAAAATAATACCAAAAGAGAAAGAGAAAAAACATTACCAAAATGAGAAAAGAAAACATACCAAAATTGAGAAAGGAAAAATACCAAAATGAGAAAGAAAAAATACCAAAATGAGAAAGAGAACATACAAAATGAGAAAGAGAAAAATACCAAAATGAGAAGAGAAAAAAAATACAAAATGAGAAAGAGAAAAAACTTACCAAAATGAGAAAAAAATACCCAAAATGAGAAAGAGAAAAAAATACCAAAATGAGAAAGAGAAAAATACCAAAATGAGAAGGAAGGAAGGAAGGGAAGAGGAGGCTTATCCAGCGAATCCGGAAAGACCTCGGAAGTCTTGAAGGAATGAATTTAAGAGTTTTATAGTAGCGTCGTCGTGCGAGTTTTGTGTGTTTGTGTGTTTTGTGGGTTGCAACTGTGAGTGAGTGGGTTATATGTGCGTGCGTGTGTGTAGTTGTTGTGTGGGTATGTGTTGTTATGTGTGGATGTGCCGTGAGTGTGTGTGTGTGTGTGTTGGGTAGGTGTGGGGGTATGTGTGTATGTGTTTGTAGCGTGTGTGGGGTATGTGGTATGTGCATGTGTGTGTGTGGGTATTGTGTGTATGTGCATGTGTTTTGTGGGTATGTGGATGTATGTGTGTGATGTGCGTATTGGTATGTGCATGTGTGTATGTATGTGTGTCTGTGTGTGTGGGGTGTGTCGTGTGATGCATGTGTGGTGTGTTGTGTTTGTAGCGTGTGTGGGGTATGTGTGTATGTGCGTGTGTGTATGTGTGCATGTGTGTGTTTGTGTGCGTGTTTTTTTTTATTGCGTGTGTTTTTTTTTGTGTGTGGTGTTGTTGTGTGTGTTGTGTTTGATATTTACTTAATTTGTTGCATTTTAGTACATTCATCATGCACATAATTGTGTGTTTGATAATTTACTTAATTGCGTGCATTTTTGAACTTTTATGATGCACACAATGTGTATATGAGTTTGCTCTTTCTTCGGGAAACAAGGTAGTGCAGTAAAAAAAAGATAAACGAATGGTTTCCGGATTCTGAGTCTCTTTAAAGAAAGAGAGAGAGAGAGAGAGAGAGAGGAAAAAAATCAACGTAAAATAGCGAGAGACGAAGAAAGGAAACAAAGGATAAAAAACACTGAAAATACAATAGAAAAACAGAAGACAGACAGACAGCATGAAGTCCAGCCACTTGATGAACCCTTAGACGTAAATTGCACAATAAAAGCAGTGAAATGGGAGCATTGAGTCGGGGCCAAAGGACTATTTCACAGCTTCCAGGGAGAAAGAAGAGTCAGGGAAAACCGTGAATTAGCAAGTAAGAGAGAATTAGGGAAGACTGACATAGAGAATGGAAAAAAATAAAGAATGATACAGGGAATTAGTAAGTAAGAGAGAATTAGGGAAGAGTGACAAAGAGTGAATGGAAGGAAAGTGAAACAAAATAAAGAGGAGTTACGAAAAACCGTGAATTAGTAAATGAAGGAGAGTTAGAGGAAGAAGAATTAGTAAATTAAGAAGAATTAGGGAAAGATGACAGATGAAGGAAGAAGGTGGTAAAAAGAATTGGGAAACAGTGAATTAGTAAGTAAGAGAATTAGGGAAGAGTGGCAGCAGTAATGGAAGGAAGGTGGAAAAAAACAACTAAATAAGGAGAGTTACGGAAAACTGTGAATTAGCAAATGGAGGGAAGGTGAATTAAAAGAAACAGAGAAACAGTGAACCAGTTAAGAGAGAGAAAGGGGAAGAGTGACAGAGAGTGAATGGAAGGAATGTAAAAATAAATAAAAAAGACGAGAGAAATGGTGGAGAAGGGTACATTTGCAGCTGCATCGGATACATTAGCAGAAAAGCCATTTGTTTCAGCGGAATGGTGCGTAAATAACAGAAACATAATGAAAAGTTGCCGGTTTCTGGGGACAAGATTATTGTATTTGCCTTCCTGTCCCTCTCGCTCTCTACCTCTTTCTCTCTTCTTATCTCTCTTTTTTTCTTTTCTCTTTTCTCTTTCTCTTTCTCTTTTTCTACTTTCTCCCTCTCTCCCTCCCAATCATCTTCCTTTCCCTAATCCTCTTTCCTTACTTCTCCATCCTCTCTGCTCCTTCCCTCCCCTTCCCCTCATCTTCCGTCTTTAATCCTCTCTCTCCTTCTCCCATTCTCCCCTTCCCTTTCCCTCTCCCATTCCCCTTCCCTTTACATCTCCCTCTTCTCCTTCCATTTCCCTTTCCCTCTCCCTTCCCTTCCCCTTCCCCCTCCCTCCCTCTCTCCTGCATTTCCTCTCCTCTCCCCATCTCGCTCCCTCTCCCTTTCCCTTCCCCTTTCCCCTTCCCTTTCCTCTCCTTTCCCTTTCCTCTCTTCCACCCTTTCCCTCTTTCCTTCCCTTCCCCTCCCCTTCTCCCCTTTTCTACTACTTCTTCCCTTTCCCCTCTTCTAACACTCTCTCTCTTCTCCCCCGACCCCTTCGTCCCCCTGGAAGCCGAGGGGAAGGGCCACAGAGGGGAAATATCTAGTTATTATTCCTTTCCAGTTTTTTCGGATGATGGTAACTTGGTGTTGCTGTTTTGTTGACGACTGTGAATGCGATGATGGAATAATGATAGAGAGAGAGATAGAAGAGGGGGGAGAGAAAGATGCGAGAGAGGAGAGAGAGGGGGGAGATGAGAAAGATGCGAGAGAGAGAGGGGGGAGATGAGAAAGATGCGAGGAGAGAGAGAGAGAGAGAGAGAGGGGGGATGAGAAAGATGCGAGAGAGGAGAGAGAGGGGGGAGGAGGGAAGAGAGAGAGAGAGAAGAATATGAGTGAGGAGTGAGAAAGGGGAGAGTGTGAGAAGAGAGAGAAAGGGGGAATGTGAGAACGCGAAGAGAGAGACGAGATGGGAGAAAGTAAATATGAAATGTATGTCAATTTAAAGTGGCTAAAACACCTTTGATGATGAAACATGAAATTGAATTTTTAAAAATCTTTATTTTTTTCGAGTAAATGTTACTGAGAACCTATTACCTAACGCCATCAAAGGGTAAACGCTTTATAATTTCACAAGTGATTATAAAAAAAAAGAAAATAAGATTATCTGAAAAGGTAAAGGTACAAGAATAATTAGCAATTATACAATGAATTACTGAAAAAAAAAATGTTGTCAAACGAGAAAGTGTAAATGTTTGAATGTTTTATCAGTATATGTATATATTTTTTTTAATATCAATACATTCCGAATTATGTGAAGAACTATTACGTCAATTGTTAACGTGACCTTTACATATAATATTTTTCATCATTATCAATTATCATAGACAATCCTCATCAATTATTTATTATCATGGAATCATCTTTTCTGTAAAGCTTCTAGTGAATTATTATCTATGATTAGTATCAGCCAGATCACGTCAAGGGCTGAAGATGAACGTGAAGTGAGAGTGAGTTTAATTAGAGCACTTTAACGAGATATATATTTTTCCCTCGGTGAGCCTTAAGTGATGCAATAGAGAAAAAAAAATATCAGCTCATGAAGGTCTTTTCTGCATTTTATTTTTAGTCTTTTTTTAAGGGGGGGGGGGGTAAGAGATAGGCAGGAGAGTGAGTTAGACAAATTGAGCAAGCGGACAGACAGACAGACAGACTTATTGAATGAGACCGCTGACCGATGGAACGAGAGAGGGAAAGAGAGGAGTGGACGTGAGAGTGGGCGAGCGAGGGGACGAGACAGGGAGAACGAGCGAGGGAAAGAGACAGGAGACGAGAGCGAGGGAAAGAGAGAAGGGAAAGAGTACAGGGAAAACGAGAGAGGGAGAAGGGAAGAGGAGGCGGAAAAAAGAAGAGGGAGGACAAACGAAGAGAGGAAAGAGAGAGGGAAAGGAGAGAGGGAAAGAGAGTGGTGAACGACGAAAGAGAAAGAGACGAGGGAAGAGAGAGGAAAAGAGACAGGGAACTGAACGAAGAGGAAAGAGAAGAGGGAAAGAGACAGGGAACGACGAGAGGAAAGGAGACAGGGAACGAGGAGGAAGAGAGAGAGGGAAAGAGAGGGAAAGGGACGAAGGGAACAGGGAACGAGAGAGGGAAAGAGACAGGGAACGAGAGAGGAAAGGGACCAGGGAACGAGAGAGGGAAAGAGACAAGGAACGAGAGAGGGAAAGAGACAGGGAACGAGAGAGGGGAAAGAGACGGGAACGAGAGAGGGAAAAGAGACAGGGAACGAGAGAGGGAAAGAGACAGGGAAGATGAGGGGAAAGAGACAGGGAACGAGAGAGGGAAAGAGACAGGGAACGAGAGAGGGAAAGAGACAGGGAACCGACAGGGAACGAGAGAGGGAAGGACCAGGGAAGAGAGAGGGGAAGACGACGAGAGAGGGAACCGAACGAGAGGGAAAAGACAGGGAACGAGAGAGGGAAAGGACAGGGAACGAGAAGGGAAAAGAGAAGGGAAACGAGAGAGGGAAAAGAGACAGGGAACGAGAGAGGGAAAGAGACAGACGAGAGAGGGAAAAGAAGACAGGGAAAGAGACAGGGAACGAAGAAGAGGGAAAGAGGACGAGGAGAGGGGGCGCAGGGAGAGGGAACGAGAAGGGGAAAAGAAGAAGAGACAACGCAGAGAGGGGAAAGCAGACAGGTGAAGGAGAGAGGGAAAGGACCAGGGAGAACACGAGAGAGGGAAAGAGAACAGGGAACGAGAGAGGGAAAGAGACAGGGAACGAGAGAGGGAAAGAGGACAGGGGAACGAGAGAAGGGAAAGAGAGGGAAGAGAGGGAGAAACAGAGCAGAGGGAAAGAGACAGGAGACGAAGGAGAGGGAAAGGACAGGGAAACTAGAGAGAGGGAAAGAGACAGGGGAACGAGAGAGAAGAGAAAGAGAAGGGGAACCAGGGAAAGAGACAGGGAACGAGAGAGGGAAGAGACAGGACGAGACGAGAGAGGGAAAGAGACAGGGAACGAGAGAGAGGGAAAGAGACAGGGAACGAGACAGAGGGGAAAGGGAAGAGACAGGGAACGAGACGGAAGAGACAGGGAACGAGAGGGGAAAGAGACAGGACGAGAGAGGAAAATTAGACAAGGAACGAGAAGAAAAAGGGATAAAGAGGATCAGGGAAACGAGATAAAGACTTGTGTAGGAGAAGAGACAGGGATGGAGGTACAGAGAGAGGGAAAGAGACAGGGAACGATGTATGGAGAACGAAGGGAACGAAAGTAAGACAGGGATCTCAGAGATGGGAGTTAAACAGAGAGAGGGAAAGAGACCAGGGAACGTAGAGAGGGAACAGGGAACGACAGGGGAGACGAGGAAGAGAGTGGGAGAGACAGGGAACGAGAGAGGGAAAGAGACAGGGAACGGGAGAGGGAAAGAGACAGGGAACGAGAGAGGGAAGAGACAGGGGAACGAGAGAGGGAAGAGACACAGGAGGGAACGAGAGAGGAAAGAGAAGGGAACGGAGAGGGAAGAGACAGGGAAGAGAGAGGGTAGAGAGAGGGAACGAGAGAGGGAAAGAGACAGGGAACGAGAGAGGAAGAGAAGGGAACGAGAGAGGGAAAGAGACAGGGGAGACCAGGGGAACGAGAGAGGGAAAGAGACAGGGAACGAGAGAGGGAAAAAGAGAGAGGGAAAGAAGACAGGGAACAGGAGAAACGAGAGAAGGGAAGAGACAGACGGAAGAACAGGGAAGAGAGAGGGAAAGAGACAGGGAACGAGAGAGGGAAAGAGACATTTGGAACTGAGAAGAGGGAAAGAGACAGGGACGAGAGAGGGAAAGAGACAGGGCGAGAGAGGGAAAGAGACAGGGAAAGACAGGGAACGAACGAGAGGGAACGAGAGAGGGAAGAGCAGGGAACGAGAGAGGGAACGAGAAGATGGAACGAGAAGAGTGGAACGAGAGAGGGAACGAGAGAGTGGAACGAGAGGGGAGCGAGAGAGTGAAGAGAAACCCCGTTCTCGCTCCCGAAAGTCCGAGATCTAAGAGCGAACAACCACAGAGCTCTGCTAGAGAGATAGAGCGCACGCATCCACTCGACTCACTCTATCACTGTCCTCTCGCCAATCCATCTCCACCACCTGGGTTTAATACTTCTTCTCTCACTTCATATAGCGCATGCCTCTCGGCTCGCCTCAGGTGAAAACACTTTAACCTTACGAAAATTGTTTCTCTCTTTCTTTCTTCTCTCGCTCTCATTCTGGTCTCGTCTCTTCATCTCTCTTCTCTCTAATCTCGGTATTTCTCTCTCTCTCTCTTCTCTCTCTCTCTCTCTCTCTCTCGCTCTCTCTCATGAGACTCCTCTCCCTCTCTTCCTCTCTCTCTTTCTCTCTCTCTCTCTCTCTCTCTCGTCTCTCTCTCTGTCTTTCACTTTTGTTTATAAGCTTACTCTTACACTGTGTTTGTGGGCGGGGAATGTGTGGCTGGTTAGTGAAAATGCTTGAGGGTTTTTAACTTAAGCGTTTTGAAAATTAGTTGAGTAAGAGGAGGAGACATTGAGAGGAGGAGGAGTGAGGAGAGAAGAGGAAGGAGGAGGGAAAGAGGAGAAAGAGAAGAAGGGAAGATAGATTGATGGAAGGGAAGAAAGGAAACAGGGTAAGGGCGAAAGAGGTAACGGAATAGAAGTAAATAAAGAGAGGAAAATGAAAATAATTAATAATAGGAAATCAAAAGAGATAGGACGAGGAGGAAGGAGATATAGAACAGAGGAAGACGGAAAGAGGAGAGAAGGAAATGAAGGAAGGAGACAGGTTAGGAGAGAAAGATGGGAATAGAAGATGAAAAGTGAAGTGGGAAACGAGAAATAAGGAAAATAAAGCAAAGAAAGTGAATATGAAAGAAATGTAAAAGAAACCATAGAGGAAAAGGAAGCAAATAAATAAATAGATGAATAACGAATAAGAGAGAGAGGTAGGAACAAGCAGACCGAGAGAAAATCCGATTTTACATGTTATTCAGGAGCAAAAGAGTGGCTTAAAACCACAGCGTTATAATTCTGTGTCTCACGCCCACACGCCCTCATCTCTCCCCATTCGTATCACCACTTTCACCTCATGTCATCACACTCTGTCCCTGTCATTAATTTCCGGCTCCTGTTATCACCTTGGCCTCGCGGCATNCTTCTCTCTCCCTCTCTCTCCCTCCCTCATCCTCCCCCTCCCTCCCTCTCTCCCCCTCCCACTCTCTCCCTCCCACTCTCTCTTCTCTCCCTCCTCTCCTCCCTCCCTCTCTCCCCTCCCTCCCTCTCTCCCCCTCCCACTCTCTCCGCTCCCTCCCTCCCTCTCCCACTCCTCTGCCTCTCCCACTCTCTCCCTCTCCACTCTCTCCGGCCTCTTCGCCATCTCCTCCCTCCCACTCTCTCTCTTCTCCCTCTCTCCCCCTCCTCCCTCTCTCTCTCTCCTCCCTCTCTCCCCCCTCCTCCCTCTCTCCCCATCCCACTCTCCTTCCCTCCCTCCCTCCCTCTCTCCTCTCCCACTCTCTCACCTCTCCCCTCTCTCTCTCTCCCTCCCTCCCTCTCTCTCTCCCTCCTCCTCTCTCTCTCCCTCCCTCCTGCTCTCCTCTCCCTCCCTCTCTCCCCCTCCCTCCCTCTCTTCCCCCTCCTCCCTCTCTCTCCCCTCCTCCCTCTCTCTCCCCCTCCCCTCCCTCTCTCTCCCCCTCCCTCCCTCTCTCCCCCTCCCTCCTCTCTCTCCCCCTCCCTCCCCTCTCTCCCCTTCCCTCTCCTCCCCTCCCTCCCTCTCTCCTCCCCCTCCCTCCCTCTCTCTCCCCTCCTCCTCTCCCTTTTCTTCTCCCCCCTCCCTCTCCTCTCTCCCCTCCCTCCCTCTCTCTCCCCTCTCCTCCCTCTCTCTCTCCCCCTCTTCTCTCCCTCCCTCCCTCTCTCTCACCCCTCCCTCCCTCCCGTCTCTCCACTCTCTCCCTCTCCGCACTCTTCACCTGCTCCTCCCTCACCTCGCTTCCCGTCTCTCCCTCCCACTCGCTCCCTCTCCCACCCCCGTGTGTCGCAGGTGTTTCTATAACGATGACGTTTGGAGAATTTATGAAAATTTAGAGTGAGAGAAACTTTTTTTTCAATGTCGTTATAAGGCATATCACGCAATTTTTTTCTTTTCCTTTTTCTTTTCTTTTCTACTGCTTTCTTTTCTTACTTTTTTTTCTTTTTCTTTTCTTACTTTTTTTTTTCTTTTTCTTTTTTTTACTTTTTTTGGGATTTCTTACTGCTGTCTTGTTATTCTGTATCATCGTCAATACCGCTGTCAACATTGCAGTTTTTTCCCCCCTGTGACTGTTGTTAGACTGAAATCGGAAATTTTCCCCGGCTTTGTACGCTTCCGCTGCGCCATTTTCCACTTTTGAGAATTTTAAGATGTAAAAGGTCTTCTGGACTGCTGTGTCACTTCTCATTTGACTCCATCTCCCTCTGCCTCCTCCCCCCCGTCCGGTCCCCCTTCCTCTTTCCGTCTTTCTCTTCCCCCGTTTTCTGTGTCTTCTTTCTCTTCTTCTCTTCTCTCCTCCCCCTGTTCCTTTCCTCTTCCTCTTCTTCTCCTCCTCCCCCCTGTTCCTTTGTCCCACTTCCTCTTCCTCTCCTCCTCCCCCTGTTCCCTGTCCCTCTTCCTCTTCCTCTGCCCCTGCCTGGCCCTCTTCCTTTCACTCTGCCTTGTTCCTCTTCCTCTCCCCCGTCCTCTCCCCCTACCACTCCTCCTGGTCCTCTGCCTCTTCCTCTCTCTGCTTTCCTCTCCCAGTCCTTCCCTCTCCCACATCCTCTCACGATCCCTTCTATTCCCGCCCCGCCCTTCCCCTTGCTTCTCTCCCCTCCCTCCCCCTGCCCTCTGATCCCTCACCACCCTCTCAACCCCCCTGTCACCCCCCTCTCACACCCTCTCATCTCTTCCTTCTTCTCTCTCCCTCCTCCCCCTCCCCCTCCCATCCCTTTCTCACCTATACACAAACACTCGCATTCACTCCAACTCTTTCTTATTAGTTTTCAATGTGATTCTTTTCAATTATGAAATACCCAAGACGTGTCCTTCCCGGTATATGCCGTCGGAATGCTATTGCAATATTGCTCTCGGTTCACTGCATAAATGAAGACCGATCTGCCACACGCCAAGGAAGTTAAGAAGGGAGAGTCCGTAGAGTCGAGAATCCAACTTGTAAAGCACTGAAGAAACGACTCTACGAAAGACGTTGATTACAGGCTATGAAGGCGCTATATACTTGATATTTACGGTACAGTAAAAATTACACTTTAACTTTCGGAGGACATCGAGGAGGAGGGAGGAGGTGAGGAGGAGGCGCGAGAGGAGGAGGAGGAGAGGAGGAGGAGCGAGGAGGAGGAGGAAGGAGGCGAGGCGGATACTGGTAATGGGGAGGTAGAAGGAAGAGAGAAAAAAGGGGGAAGAGAAGACAGGAGTGGGGAAAGAGGGAGAAAGAAGGGAGGAGGAAGGAGAAGAGAAGGGAACGAGGAAAGAAAGAGGGAGACGAGAAAAGAAAAAAATAAGAGAAAGAATACAGACTAAAAATAAGAGAAAGGATACACGATATGAAGAAGGAAGGAGGAGGAACAAAGAGAGAAGAGAAGGAAGAAAAGAAGAAAGGAAGGAAGCGATTACAGTGGGGGGAAGGGGGGGTGAAACATCAGAGACACGAAGGGACAAGAGAGGGAAGGAAGGAAGGAGGGAGGAGGAGAAGGGATAATCTCCAGTTTTATTTGAACTCTGTTCAACTTTTACCTCTTGTCTTTTGTCTCCTGTCTGTTGGCTCAGGGGTTGGAGGAAACGGAGGGGGGGTGTCGTGTCTGTGCATGTCTGTCTGTCTGCTCTTTGTCTGTGTTCCTCGCTCTCCCTCGTAAATTGGAAGCGAGGGAAAGGAGATAATTAAAAGGGAGATAATCTTGTATATCATGTGGTGTTTGGTCATGTCTTGGGGGTGGGGGGTGGGGGGGGGGGTGTATCCGGCTTGACGTCATCGTGCAGGGGGGGGGGCATGTCGGAAGAAGCACGTAATAATACGTACTTCTATAAATGTAGAATCTCTCTCTCTCTCTCTCTCTCTCTCTCTTACTCTCTCTTACTCTCTCTACTCTCTCTTACTCTCTCTCTCTCTCTTGCTCTCTCTGCTCTCTCTGCTCTCTCTTCTCTCTCTTGCTCTCTCTTACTCTCTCTTGCTCTCTCTCTGCTCTCTCTGCTCTCTCTTCTCTCTCTCTTCCTCTCTCTTGCTCTCTCCTCTCTCTCTCTCTCTCTCTCTCTCTCTCTCTCTCTCTCTCTCTCTTCTCTGCTCTCTCTCTCTCTCTCTCTTCTCTCTCTCTCTCTCTCTCTCTTCTCTCCCTCTCTCTCCCCTCTCTCTGCCTCTCTCTTCTCCCTCCCTCTCTCTCTCTCTTCTCTCTCCTCTCCTCTTCCTCTCTCCCTCTCTCTCTCTCTCCTCCCCTCTTCTCCTCCCCGCCCTCGTCTCTCTCCCCCTCTCCCTCGCCCCCCCTCGCTCTCCCACCTCGTTCTCTCCTCTCTCCCTCTCTCTCTCCCCTCTCTCCTCTCTCTCTCCCGCCCCTCTCTCCCTCCCTCTCTCTCTCTCCCTCTCTCTCTCCCTCTCTCTTCTCCTCTCTCTCTCTCGTCTCTCTCTCTCTTTCTCCTCTCTCCTCTCTCTCTCTCTCTCTCCTCTCTCTCTCTCTCTCTCTCTCTCTCTCATCTCTCTCCCTCACTCTCCCTCTCTCTCTCTCCCTCCTCTCTCTCTCTCTCTCTCTCTCTCTCTCTCTCTCCCTACTCTCTCTCTCTCTCCCCTCTCTCCTCTCTCCCTCTACTTCTCCTCTCTCTCCCCTTCTCTCACTCGTCTCCCCTCCTCTCTCTCTCTCTCTCTCTCCGACCCTCTCCTCTCTCCCCCTCTCTCTCTTCTCCCCCTCTCTCTCTCTCCCCCCTCCTCTCTCTCTCCTCCCCGTCGACGGCCTCTCTCTATCTCGCCTCTCTCTCTTCTTCTCCCACTCTCCTCTGCCCCGCTTCTCTCGTTTGCTCCCCCGCTCCTCTCTCTCCCGCTCCTCTCTCTCCCCCTTCTGCTCACTCCCCCTCTCTCTCTCCCTGACCTCTCTCTCTCCCCCATCCCTCTTTCCTCTCTCTCGTCTCCGCTCTCGATTCCTACCTCTCCTCCCCCTCCTTGCCTGCATCCAAAGACGCCCTAGTCATCCCACTCTCCTTTCTCTCTTCCTGCCTTCGTCTCTCCTCTTCCTCTCCTGTCCTCCTCTTCCTCTCCGCCATTTTCAGGAGGAACGGGGCTGATGGAGGCTTTTTCCCCTCTCGCGTTCTCCTTTCGCGGCGAAGGTCGACTGGCTTTCGTTCGCGTGACGGGGGCGTGCTTGCGGTGGGGAAAGGCGCGTTTGTGCTGTGTGGGTGTTTTTTTTGTCTGGGTCGTGTTTTTTTATTCCGTGTTTTTTTTTCTTTGATTGTTTTTTTTTTCCTTTTCTTTTTCTCTTTTTTTTTCAGTTTTTTTCGTATTTTCTGTTGTCTGTCTTTCTCTTTTACTGCCTCTCTTCTTTTCTACCTTCCTCCATCGTCTTTATTTTTCCTCTTTCTCTCTCTCCCTTTCCACCACTCTCTCTAAATCTCTCTCTCCTTCCTTCCCTCCCTATTCTTCTTCCCCCCTTTTCTCTCCCTCCTCCCTCCTTTCTTCCCCCTCTTCCTCACTCCCTCCCTTGCCCTCACTTCCGTCAATCGTGTTCGGATTCTGTTATCCAATAGTCTTTTCTCCCTCTTCCTTCCATTACCTCATGTCCTATTAACCCTTTCCCCCCCCCCCCTTCTCTCCCTCTTCCCCTTCTCTCCTCCTCCCCCCCTTCTCTCCTCTCCCCCTTCTCCTCTCCCTCGCTTCCTCCCGTCTCTCCCTTCCCCCCTTCTGCTCCTCTCCCCCCTTCTCTCCCTCTCCCCCCCCTTCTCTCCCTCTTCCCCCCTTCTCTCCCTCTTCCCCCCTTCTCTTCCTTTTCCCCTTTGTGTCCTCTTTCTCCCCCGAGATTTTCCCCTCATTCTTGGTCATGTTTCCCCTCTCTCCCCTCGGGTCTTTTCCCCTTGCTGTTTGGTACTGTGTAGTCGTCTCTCTTGGTGATTTTTTTTTTTTTTGTTTTTTTTTTGTTTTTGTTTTGCTTCTGCGTTTTTCTTTTTTCTTTTGTGTTTTTTTTCGATTTTTCTTTCCTCTTTTATGGGGTTGTTTTTGATTTGTTTTTTATTCTATTTTTGTATTTTTTTTCTTTGTTTGTTGATTATTTTATGTTTTTTATTTTTATTTTTTTTTATTATTAGTATTAGTTATTATTTTTCGTGTTTCGTTTCATGACTTCTTGGACTTTATCCCGTTTTATTCGTCTGCGTTGTACCTTTTTTATACTGTTTTATGCCCTTGTTCTTCATCGTCCTTTCTTCATCTTTGCTTTCCACTATTTTCCATTTTTTCTTTCTTTGGTTGATTTTTTTTCTTTTTCTTCATTTTTGTCATGATTCGTTTGTCTGGTAACTTTCTCGTTTTTTTTCTTTTGGTTGGTATTTTGTTCCATGTTCTATACGATAACAAGAGACAAAATTAACTCGATTTTTTTTCATATATATAGTTTCTTCAAGGAGACGCGAGATAGCAGTGTAAAAAAAAATAATGAAATAAATAAAAAAAAAAATACAGATAGCTAGAAATAAGACAGCTTGTCCACCAGACAGTTAGATTTGGATTTTTTTTCAGGAAAGAGTAAGAAAGTTGATTGAATTTTTTCTAAAGACAAAAGGAAAGCGCGATAGATTTTTTTTTCTTCGATAGTCCACGCGGAAGTAGATAGATGTTTATCAATGAGTGGCATGTAAGTAAATATACTTTCACTTTTGACAGTATGAAAGTAGACATTTTTCTTCTGATTCACAGCAAGAAAGACGTATTTTTCGGATAGACCGCAGACAGGTAGACATTTTTTTTCCCGATAGACATCAGGAAACCAGACATGCTCTCGTAGAATAGCAGGAATGTAAGACATTTTTCCCTCCGATAGAACAACAAAGAAGATAGGATAGAATAGATAGACGCCATGAAAGTAGACATTTTCCCATAACCCGGATAGACAATAGGAAGCGTATTTTCCGATAGACCACCATAAAGATAACATTCACCCCCCCCCAATAACAATAAGAAAGACGTATTTCCGATTGACCCCCCCCCCCCCCCCGATAGACAGTAAGAAAGACATATTCCCCGACAGACCGCACGAAAGTAAGACATCCGCCCCGACCCCCCCCCCCCCGCCGCCAATAGACAATAAGAAAGACACATCTCCCCAACCCCCCAACCCCCCACCCACGCCCGCGCCCGATAGAACAGCCCAGAC
>NW_020871236.1:120743-123243 GCF_003789085.1 Penaeus vannamei
AAATTGCGATGGTTGAACAGGTGTTCTTAGACCGACATGAGGCACAGAACCTCGTTATAGCAACTTGATGTTTTATTAGAATTATCATCGAAATAATTTCTTTAGATGATTTTACATTTAAAACGATCACAGTGATGTCATAATATGTTAAACAGCTGATGTGTCACAGCCAAATAATCAGGCAGACCTTTGAAGTAAAAGATTAATGTAAATCTAATCACTCACTTCTCTCTCTCTCTCCTCTCTCTCTCTCTCTCTCTCTCTCTTCTCTCTCTCTCTTCTCTCTCTCTCTCTCTCTCTCTCTCTCTCTCTCTCTCTCTGCATCCTCTCATCTCTCATCCTCTTCTCCCTTTCTCTTCTTTTTCATCTCTTCTCTCTTATCCCTCCTTCTCTCCTCTCCCTTCTTATATCTCTTCTCCCCTCTCATCTCGTGTCTGTTTACATGCACATATGCAATGTATGTATTATGTACCAGTGTGTATATCGCATCCATAAGCACAGCATCAGTTTGACATACACCGCTTTGCAATGCATTCTGACATTTGCATACTCGAGTGGAAATGTCCTTGCTTTTGAAATCTGTTAGATCGGAGCAGTTTAAAGATTCAAAAGGCTTAGAAGCTCCAAGACCCGGATGCGTATCCATTTTCTATATCTGGATGAAAGTGGTGAGGGTGACTGAAGTAAATTTGAAGAGCGAGGCGTATTTTCAGGATTATTAGGAGTCTATTTGTGAAGTTTTGACGTGTGTGTAGGGGGGGGATGGCTTTCAATCTTGACGTTCTTTAATGATTTATATGACTCGTTTCCTTTTCTGCTTATTTTTCCAGCATAACAACAACAGAAAACTGAGAAAAAACATAAACATATATATATATATAAGCATCTGTTTATGAAAAATATTCGTTGCGTAAGTCGTTCTTATATCGTCTCTGAGACTCTTGCCAGTATTATCTGTCTTTCTTTGAACATCTTCGGTATTAGAAGCAGTAAAATGCCTTGCAACAAAGAATTTAGAACAAATGAGAAAGGCGCAGACGAAAGTGGAAACAAAGAAAGTGTTGACTTGCTTTCTGCAATAGCAAGGGTCGTTCGGGGGAAACAGAAGGAGGGAGAGAAAGAGAGAGGGGGGGAGGTAGAAGGGAGCGAAATGGGAAGAGAGAGAGAAGGGGATTGAGAGAGAGAGAGAGAGAGAAATGGAGATTGAGAGAGAGAGAGAGAGAGGATTGACTGAGAGATTGAGAGAGAGAGAGAGAATGGGAGAGAGAGAGAAGAGAGGACTGAAGAGAGAGAGAGAAGGGAAAGAGGAGAGAAGGGAGGAGAGAGAGGAGAGAAGGGAGAAATGAGAGAGAGAGAGAAGGGGACTGAGAGAGAAGAGAAGGAGAGAGAATTGAGAGAGAGAGAGAAGGGAGAGAGAGTTGAGAGAGGAGAGAAGATGAGAGAGAGAGAGAAAGGGGACGAGAATGAGAGAGAGAGAGAGGTAGAGAGGGGAGCGAAATGGAGAGAGAGAGAGAGAAAGGGATAAAGAGGGAAAGAAACAGAGGGGAGAGAGATGTAGAGAGGGAGCGAAAAGGAGAGAATGAGATAGAAGAATCAAAGAGGAACAAACCGGAAAAGAAACAGAGCAAAAGAGAGAAAACGCAAATTGAGGAGACAAGAAAACCGGACGAAAAATACATAGATAGAAGCAACAGAGAATGAATAATAATTGAAAGACAACAGTGTAAGATCAACATGCAAACAGAAAAAGGAACAGAGGAAAAGAAGCACATACAAACAAGCAAAGAGACAGAGAAACAAAGATGAAATAGGATTAAATCGAGAACTGAGCAAGAAAGAAAGAAAGAAAAAAGTGAAAAGGATAAATCGAGGACTGAGCAAGAAATTAGAAAAAAGTCGAAAAAGTTAAGAGAATTAAAGAAGAAAGAGAGAAAAGAACCGGAATGAGAGAGAATAATAACGACAAACCTCTTCCAAATACCTTCGAGTATTCGACGAGTGCACACCCAAACAAGATAAATCACGTGACACCCAATGCAACTACAACATGGCACGTTACAAGACGGCACGGAACGCCCAACACAACACCTCTAGGGGGAGAGAGGGGAGAGGGAGGGGGGAGGTCAGGAAAAGGTTGTAATTCAATTATAGCGTTTTCTTGACTTTATCGGGCCCTCAGAGACGCAGCGACAACGTGTCCACCATTACTTAAGCCTGAAGCGGAGGAGCGAGGATAAGTGCAAGGAGATGCTATCCAGAGAATGGCGTTTTACGAGCAAGCTTTTCTTGTTTGGTGTTGTTTGCTGTTGTTGTACAGGGAGTGTTTGTGTGCGTGCGTGTTGGTGGCATGATCAGAGTTTCGGTTTTGTTGTTGTCATAAATGCCGTGTTTTTTTGTTTTTTTGTGCGTGTGTGTGTTGTTGGTTCTATAATGATCGCTAATTTTTTTGTTGTTGTTGTTAACGTAAATGTCATGTTTTTTGTAATTTTAAATTGTTTTG
>NW_020871236.1:125743-130658 GCF_003789085.1 Penaeus vannamei
AACATTGCACCGGAAATCTCATTAAGTCGCTTGGTTAAGTGTATTTATGAAACGTCATTTTCGCCAAAAGAAATCGTGTTTAATTCGTATATGACTTTTTTTTTTGCGGTTTTCTTTCTTTTATTGAGAGAGAGAAAAGAGGTTAGGGAGAGAGAGAGAGAGAGAGAGAGGGGGTAGGGAGAGAGAGAGAGGAGAGGTAGAGAGAGAGAGAGAGAGAGAGAGAGAGAAAGTCGCTTGTTAAGTGTATTATGAAACGTCATTTTCGCCAAAAGAAATCGTGTTTAAGTGTATCGTATAAGACGTATTTTTTTTCTTTTGCGGTTTTTTTTCTTTTGTTGAGGAGAGAGAGAAGAAGGGTAGGAGAGAAGAGGTAGGGAGAGAGACGAGAGGAGAGAGAAGAGGTAGGAGAGAAGAAAGGAGAGAGAAAGAGGTAGGGAGAGAGAGAGAAGAGAGAGAGAAGAGGTAGGGAGAAGAGAGGAGAGAGAGAGAGAGAGAGAAGAGAAAGTCCTTTGTTAAGTGTATTTATGAAACGTCATTTTTCGCCAAAAGAAATCGTGTTTAATTCGTATGACTTTTTTTTTTTCTTTATGCGGTTTTTTCTTTATGAAGAGAGAAAGAAGGTAGGGAGAGAGAGAGAGAGAGAAAAGGTAGGAAAGAGAGAGAGAAGGAGAGGAGACGAGAAAGAAGAGAGAGAGAGAGAGAAAGAGACGAGAGAGAGAGAGAAAGTCCTTGGTTAGTGTATTTATAAACGTCATTTTCGCAAAAGAAATCGTGTTTAATCGTATATGACTTTTTTCTCTTTGCGGTTTCTTTCTTTTATGAGGAGAAAGAGGTAGGGAGAGAGAGAGAGAGAAGAGAGAGGTAGGGAGAGAGGAGAGAGAGAGAAAGAAAGAGGTAGGAAAGAGATGGAGAGAAGAGAGAGAGAGAGAAGTCGCTTGGTTAATGTATTTATGAAACGTCATTTTCGCCAAAAAGAAATCGTGTTTAATTCGTATATGACTTTTTTTCTCTTTTGCGGTTTTCTTTCTTTTAGAGAAGAGAGAAAGAGGTAGGAGAGAGAGAGAGAGAAAGAGAGAGAGAGAGGAGAGAGAGAGAGAGAGAGAGAGAGAGAGAGAGAGAGAGAGAGAGAAAGAGGTAGGGAGAGAGAGAGAGAGAGAAAGAGGTAGGGAGAGAGAGAGAAAGAAAAAGAGAGAGAGAGAGAGAGAGATTTTATGATAACTAGAATAACAATGTATAACTAAATATGCTCGAAACCAAACAAACATATCAATATAATTTCAATAGACAAGATATTAAAAAAAATAAATCAAAAAAAAGCAATAAACATGAAAAAAACGCAACAAATTTTGAAGAGCCCCGGGATGACCTGGTTCACAAGAGTATCGAGTATTTTAAAGCACTTTTAGCACTTTTTTTTTTTTAATAAGCATTAGCACGCGTTTCCCCCCAAACCAACATTGCACCGGAATCTCATTAAGGTCGCTTTGTTAAGTGTATTTATGAAACGTCATTTTCGCCAAAAGAAATCGTGTTTAATTCGTATATGACTTTTTTTTTTTCCTTTGCGGTTTTCTTTCTTTTATTGAGAGAGAAAGAGGTAGGGAGAGAGAGAGAGAGTATGGGGAGAGAGAGAGGGGGGTAGAAAGAGAGAAAGAAAGAGGTAGGGAGAGAGAAGAGAGGAAGAGAGAGTAGAGAGAGAAAGAGGTAGAGAGAGAAAGAGGTTTAGAGAGAGAGGAGGTAGAGAGAGAGAGAAAGAGGGTAGAGAGAGAAAGAGAGAAGAGAAAGAGTAGAAGAGAGAAAGAGGGAGGAGGAAAGAGGTAGAGAGAGAAAGAGGGTAGAGAGAGAAAGAGGTAGAGAGAGAAAGAGGGTTAGAGAGAGAGAGAGGTAGAGAGAGAAAGAGGTAGGAGAGAAGAGGTAGAAGAGAGAAAGAGGTAGGAGGAGAAGAGGTAGAGAGAGAAAGAGGTAGAGAGAGAAAGAGGTAGAGAGAGGAAAGAGGTAGAGAGAGAAGAGGTTGAAGAGAAAAAGAAGGTAGAGAGAGAAAGAGGTAGAGGAGAGAAAGAGAGAGAGGAAGAGGAGGGAGAGAGAGAGAGAGAAGACGAAAGAGGTAGGGAGAGAGAGAGAGAGAGAGAGAGAGAGAAAGAGGTAGGGAGAGAGAGAGAGAGAGAGAGAGAGAGAGCGGAGAGGGAGAGAGAGAGAGAGAGAGAGAGAGGAAAGAGAAAGAGGTAGAGAGAGAGAGAGAGAGAGAGAGAGAGAGAGAGAGAGAGAAGAGAGTAGGGGAGAGAGAGAGAGAGAGAGTAGGGAGAGAAAGAGAAAGAGGTAGGGGAAGAGAGAGAAGACGAGAAGAGTGAGAGAAAAGAGAAAGAGTTAGGAGAGAGAGAGAGGGAGGGCGGCAGGGAGAGGAGTAGTCAAAGAAAAGAGTGGATGCAAGAGGGAAACAGAAACGAGGGAGTGGACGTAGGAGGAGAGAGAAGAGAAATAAGGGGAATGGGAGAAAGAGATGGAGATAGGAGGGTGTAGGAGAGAGAGAAGGGAATGTAGACAGAGAGGAGGCGATGGGGAAGAGAGCGAAACGAGGAGAACGAGAGCGAGAGCGAGAATAGGACTGCGTCAGCTGGGTTGTGGATATGGATAGGGTCAAGTCGTATATTCTCTCCCGTTTTAATACAGCTTCGTTCACCATGGCATTTATCTTCTTCCACAATACCAAGAAATGTACACATGTTCATTTACACTACACGCCCACACCTCCACACCTCCTCATCCCGTTACACGTGTTCACTTTACACTATATACGCACACCCCTCACCTCGTATCCATGAGTGATTTCGTTACCCATGGCCTCCCCTTCCCCCCTCCCCCCTATACACTTGAATCATAAATCGAAGGCGAAGGTGAACACACAGCTGTTTGGTTCTGACGAAGCACGCGGCGTGTGGCCATGGCAAATCTGCGTGTTAAGGTGACAGCTGATTAGGCGTCCAGCTGATTAAGGCGTCCAGCTGATTGAGGCGTCCAGCTGATTGTTTCAACCCCCGGCCAAGTGAATTCGAGTCTCCCCCCCCATCACCCCATCACCCCACAACCCCTTTCATCATCCGAATCGGTCGTTATGTGGGAGTGTCTCGTTTATCGAAGTAGAATGGGTTAAAACAGTCATTGATTTCTCCCGACTTGCGGTGTAGTTTTTTGGGGATGAGAGAGAGACAATTCTTTTTCTTTCTTTTTTCGAACGAGTGAAAGCTAAGACAGGGTGGAAATAGTGCACGGAGAAGGCAAATTGGAAACTCATGCTGTAAGAGAGAGAGGGGGAGAGGAGGAGGGGAAGGGAGGAGGGAAGAGGGGGAGGGTGAGAGGTGAGAGGAGGGAAAAGGGGGTGAGAGGTGAGAGATGGGAGAGGAGGGGAGAGGGAAGAGGAGAGGAGTGAGAGGTAGGGGAGGGAAGAGGAGGTGAGAGGAGGGGAGGGAAGAGGAGGTGAGAGAGGGGAGGGGAGGGAAGAGGAGGTGAGAGGAGGGAGGGAGAGGAGGTGAGAGGGAGGAAGGGAAAGAGGAGGTGAGAGGAGAGGTGAGGGAGGGAGGGAGGGAAGACGGGATGAGGAGAGGTGAGAGGAGGGAAGACGGGATGAGGAGAGGTGAGAGGAGGGAGAGGTGAGAGGAGGGAAGGAGAAGGGAGAGGGGGGGGGATAGACACGCCATACAGCTGGTGCAGAAGTTAAAATTCTGGCCATTAACCCCTGAGAGAGACCCAATATCCTCATGCAGGACAGTGCAAGTTGCGTATCTCTCTCCCCCGTTTCATTCCATCCCTTCTGTCTCTTTACGAAAATCCCAGACGACAAGATTAAACGAACAATACTTATGAATATACACTGAACGCGAAAAGATTAAAAAAAAAAAAAAAAAAAAAATATTACGTAGGGTCCCTCAAGGGTGTGTTAACGAGTGGTGTAAAGAAAAAAAAAAAGGAAAACATTATACTTAGGGTCCCTTTTTAGGGTGTAGTTAACGAGGGTGTGGTGCTGTGTGATGCTGTGTTGTTGATGGACTTGCTCTGTTATATCGACCGGAGAGAACGAGGACGAATCGAGAGCCTCTTCGTCATACTGTGCACCGGTCTTCTCCATCCTTCCTTCCTTCCTTCCTATTTTAGTTCTTCCCTTTTCGCTCTCTTTTTTCTATTTCCACCGCCCCTCCTTCCTTTCTTCTTCTCTCTGTCTATCTTCCCCCGCTTTTTTTCTCTTTTTCTACCGTCCTTTGCTTCTACTTCCGTCTTTTCTCTTTCTATCGCTCACCTTTTTACTTTTCTTCCCTTACTTTCTTGCTGTTTACTTCTTTATCTCTTTCTCTTCTTTTCCTTCGCCATCCCCCCGCGTTGTCAATCCGTCGCTTTCGTGATACTTATGCTTTATTCTCTTAGTTACTGACTGTTCGGTTTTCTCTGTTTTCGCGTCTCCCTTCGTCCTTCGTCTACTTCGGCCTCGATCTCGTGGACTCCCATGTCCTCGCCGAGGTGCTACTAACTCTGCGACTTCTCCCCCTCTCTCCGTCTCGCCCTCTCTCTCCCTCTCCTGCTCTCCTCTCCGCCTCTCCCTCTCCACGCTCTCCTCTCCCTGCTCCCTCTTCGGCCTCTCCTCTCTCGTCGTCTGCTCTCCTCTCTCCTCTCTCCTTCTCTCATCTCTTCTTCTCTTCTCAGTCTCGCCTCTCTTTCTGAATTCCCTCTGCTTTGCCTATTGCTCTATCACCTGCTAGTATACTATCATCAGAGGAAGAGATGAAGAGATTATGTCACAGTAAGTATACGAGGAGCACGATAATCTGTTGTACGAGTAAGAATGGTTTCGCAGATCCTCGCTCTCCTCCTGTATAACACTTTCAAAGTTTTCGATCTCTCTCTCCTTTTGCAACTTTCCAAATGGTTT
>NW_020871236.1:130758-145758 GCF_003789085.1 Penaeus vannamei
ATAGAAGGGGAAAGGAAGACAGCATATAGAAAGAAAAGGGAAGGAAAGAATGACGACGGAAGGGGAATTAGGAAAAAGCGGGAAAGAGGAAGTAAAGAAAAGGAAATTGGATTAGACAAGGAAAACGAAAGTAGTAAAGGGGAAGGGGAGGAAAGGGGCAGGAAATTGTAAAAGGAGAAGAGAATAAAAGGAAACAAGACGTAGTGTAGAAGAAAGAAGTAAATGTACTGCGGAAGGAAAGAAGGAAAAAAATAAAGGAGAAAATAAAAAAGAAAAAAAGGTGGAAAGACCTAACTGCAAAAACAACAGAAAAAAATATACGATAAGAAGAGACAAGAAAAACAAACATAGTAAAATAAACAGTACCAATGAAAAAAGAGAGAAAAAAAAACGAAAACGAAAACGAAAGAAGATCATAATGCCAAAGACTGTCAAAATGAAAGACACATAGTTAGAAAATCGAAAACAAGACGGAAGGACAACGGTTTCTTTGAAGGGGGGTCGTTACAGCCGGCGCCACAACCGATTGAACTGCCGCCGGGGGAAAAAATCGGATTTCCGGGAACGGCGGGAAAATTAAGGATGCATTTTCCTCTCGTGTTAAGATGAATTAAACCAATTTGCATTTTTTATTTCAAATTTTTTTAGGGCGTTTTTTACTTTTGTTCTTTTTTTCACTTTTGCTCTCTTTCTTTTTCTCCTTTTCGCTCGTTCTCTCTCTCTTCTCTCTTTTCTCTTTCTCTCTCTCTCTCTCTCTCTTTCTCTTTCTCTTTCTCTTTCTCTTCTCTTCTTCCTCTTTCTCTTTCTCTTCTCTCTCTCTCTCTCTCTCTCTCTCTCTCTCTCTCTCTCTCTCTCTCTCTCTCTCTCTCTCTCTCTCTCTCTCTCTCTCTCTCTCTCCCTCCCTCTCTCTCTCTCTCCCTCTCTCCCTCCCTCTCTCCCTCTCTCCCTCTCTCCCTCTCTCTCTCCCTCTCCTCCTTCTTTTTCTTCGTCTTCCAGTTCATTTTTGTTCTTGTATTTTTTCTCTGTTTTTTTTCCTTTTCTCTTTCCTTCTCTCCTCTCCACAGGGGGATATCATCAGTATTCATGATATGCAGAATTAAGAATGTGAATAGCTTTTGTATGTTACATTAGACAGAAAGTAGGAGTCACTGTTAATGCATTTTAGTATGCATTTTCGACCTTATACACAACGTTGCTTTCTGCTGTTGAATAATTATCTGTGGCGAATGGCTTTCCACGTGTTTATAGTCTTCGTGGTAAACTAACTTTGGAGATTTTTTTTTTTAGTTATGTGGTGTATTTTATGACGTTCACTTTATGCTCTACATTTTTTTCTCTTTATACCGATGTTAAGTGGTCGCTAAAAGTCTTTTTTTTCTGTTGTGTGGTTTATATATATAGTTTCTGTGGATGGAGATTTTTCGTTTGAAATTATTTCGAATATTGTGTTTTCTGTATATAATGTATATGGTATATGGATTTTTCTGTATAAAAAGTGTGCGCGCATGTGTCTCTCTTTGCTAGTACAGTATATGAAAGTCCTATATGTATTGTCAAGTGACAACAGACAACCGGATATCTACACTCGTGCATACCGACACTGACAGGAATGCAGATCCAATATTACAAACGTAACGCGTTGTTGACTGCGTCCTGTGCTCTCAGCTGTGTTGTCTGTGTGATACATTGCCTTCAGAAGAGTCTTTGACTGAGCTCTGGGACTACCTGTGCTTTGCCCTCGTTTCTGAAGGTGTGAACTGACGTGTTGTTGTTGTTGTTGTTGTTTTTGACTGAGCTCCTAGACTCTCTTCGCTTTGCCTTCGTGACTAAAGGTGTGAACTGCCGCGTTGTTTTGTGTTGTTGTTGTCTTTGGCTGAGCTCTTAGACTACCTGTACTTTGCCTTCGTCTCTAAAGGTGTGGACCAATGCGTTGTTGTTGTTGTCTTTGGCTGAGCTCTTAGACTACCTGTACTTTGCCTTCGTCTCTAAAGGTGTGAACCGATGCGTTGATGATGATGTTATTGTTTTTATTGTTATTATTGTTGTTGTCTTTGACTGATACCTTGGGCTACCTGTGCTTTGCTTTCGTCTCTAAAGGTGTGAACTGTTGCGTTGTTGTTGTTGTTGTTGCTGTTGCTGTTGTTGTTGTTGTTGTCTATTGCTGTTGCTGTTGCTACTGTTGGTGCTGTTGTTGCTGCTATTGATGTGCTCTTCGTATAACTAACGAAAGTAGGGTCATTGTTCATATTGATTGTGCGTAAATACATATTTTTCTTGTCTGTCAAGGCTAACGACGACCCAAGCAAAGAATGCCCAATTGATATAATAACAGGAGTATTACCTTACCAGTAATTGTGGGGCAATTAACAAGTAGGAAATTAGAACTGAACTTAAGGAGGCACAGCGGAAAGTAATACAGAGAAATGATGAATTGAGATCAGAAAAGAAAAGGATAAAAAGGGGGAATGATAGTTGTAAAAGAAAGTACAAGAAAAAGAGTGAAAGGGGAATACCGAGTAAAGTAAGGAGGTAGAATAATTTGAAATAAAGAAGGGATAAGAATTAAGAAATCAGGTTAATTAACTTTGATTAATTGGATTAATAAATGGATAAGATCAAATAACATTAATGAGGAGGGAAAAGAAGGGAGAAGAAGAAGCGGAAGAGAAGGAAGGAGAAGAGGAAGAGAAAAATGAAAAGAAGTAAAGGAAGAAGGACGAAGAAAAACAAGGAAAAGGAGGAAGGAGAAAGAGGAAAAGAAATAAGGAAAAGAAGCAAAAATAGAAGAAAGAAAAGAAGAAAAAGAGGAAAAGAAATATGAAAAAGGAGAAGAACAAGAGAAAGAGGGAAAGAAGAAAGGAGTAGAAGGACAAACGCGAAGAGAAAATAGTATTATGCTATTAGAGCGATAAACCCAAATGAGTAATAGGGGGAGGGGGGAGAGGGGGCGGGGGGGGGGGTAGGTCGAAGGTATTGGTTCGACTAACACGGTGAGTTATTGCGATCAATATCTAAGTAGCTTTGTAGATAAGAGACATGCATCGGAGCGGAGAGACTTTTTTCTCTTTTTTTTTTCTTTCTCTCTTTTTCTTCTTCTACTTTCTCTCTCTCTTCATCTCTTTGCTTTTCTTCTATCTTTCTTTTTCTTATCTCTACTTTCTTCTCTTCTCTTTCTCCTCTTCTCATTTCTTTTATTTTCTCTTTCTCTACTTTTTCTCTCCTCTTCTCTTTCCTCTTTTCTACTTCTCTCTCTCTCTTCTCTTCTACTTTCTCTTTCTCTCTCTCTCTCTCTTCTCTTCTACTTTCTCTCTCTCTCTCTCTTTCTCTTCTACTTTCTCTCTCTCTCTCTCTCCTTTCTCTTCTACTTTCTCTCTCTCTTCTCTCCTCTCTTCTCTTTCTCTCTTCTCTCTCTTCTCTCTCTCTCTCTCTTCTCTCTCTCTCTACTCTTCTCTCTCTCTCTCTCTCTCTCTTCTCTCTCTTCTCTCTCTCTCTCTCTCTCTCTTCTGCTCCTCTTCTCTTCTACTTCTACTTTCTTCTACTCTCTCTCTCTCTCGTTTATTCTCCTCTTCTGCTCTTCTTTCCTTTCTTTTTTCCTCTTCTCTTCTCTCTCTCTCTTCCTCATCACCTCTTAAGGAATTAATGAAACATGCTGAGTCATTCATATCTTTGATGGATCCCCCCCCCTCCCCCAATGTCTTACAAGCGCTCAGATTTTTTTTTTCAGGAAAGTAAACGGGGAAGAATAAAAATTTGATAAATAAAGAGAAGTGATATTGATAATAAAGTTTGAAAATTACAATAAATAAATAAATAAATAAAGAGAAGTGATATTGATAATAAATTTTGAAAATGGAAACAAAGAAAAAGAAAAGGACAGATTGTGAAATAGAAGGAAAGTTTATGCAATTTCTACAGCGCATTCCAGCTGAGAGGTGACACCCTCTCCTCCGAGAGAGAGAGAGAGAGAGAGAGAGAGAGAGAGAGAGAGAGAGAGAGAGAGAGAGAGAGAGAGAGAGAGAGAGAGAGAGAGAGAGAGAGAGAGAGAAGAGAGAGAGAGAGAGGGAGAAGAGAGAGGAGAGAGAGAGAGGAGAGAGAGAGAGGAGAGAGAAGAGAGAGAGAGAGAGAGAGAGAGAGGGACGGGGAAAATGTGCCTTCAGATTTCTCCAAGACGTTCAATCTTTTTCTTGAGATGCGAGACTGATGGTCGGGTTTCTCTGCCTCAAGGACAGATTTATTCTCTTATTGAAATACCTGAAGTTGGAACCCGTTTTGATGTCTTCAGAATTTTTGAGCTTCGCTGTCTGAAAGATTTGCTGATGTGAACTATCGGGCGTATGAAGTCGCTTATTATTTTCTATTAAGTCGGTGCTTATATAAAAGTCGTACACACGTACACTTGTTACATTATGTACACATGCGTGACTACAAACACAAATGTATGAGCTCGGGATATTGCGCATGAATCCAAAGACAGACAAACAGACAGACACATGCAAACCAACGTGTACATAAAACATGCACAACAATTAAGATACACAGACAGACCAAGACCGAGACCGAAACAGACAGACAGACATGTAAATACACACAATGTACACTGGATATACATAAAAGAGGTTGTCAAGAGCAGAGACAGTTTCAGAGAAAAAAAAAAGTCTGTAATCTTGTCTGAATTGTGGAATGACCTTTTGGCAACCTAGTTTCATGAACTTTGAATAACGGATAAGAGTTATCCGGTTAAGTCCTGTTTTGCAACTGCATAGTCAACAACTCTGAGTGATGCAGGTGAAACAGAAATAAAAGTATCGTACGATAGAAAAGAAGAGAGACGGCGACCGACCGAGAAAAGAGAGAGACCGAAAACATGAAGAGGAGAGAGACAAGAGAGGGACAGAACAGGAAGAACAGAGAGACAAAGAGACCCGACCGACAAAGAGACAGAGAGACCGACAAACAGAAAGACAGAGAGAGACAAAGAGAGACAGACGAGATAATGTTGCATGGAGACGAAAGCTAAAGGTCATTTGTAAAGAATTAATTTCGTTGCAACCTTCCATCCTTTGGGATTTATATCGTTTATTATTTTCTTTACTTATTTATTTTTGTGTGACGTCAATTTGCGATTGATGTGTTTAATATTGTGGGAGTAGATTTCTCTTAAAAGCTGTTGCGAAAATCTGACATGCATTGTTCAAATGAATGAATTGGTAGAAAAGGATAAAGAGAGAAAAGAGGGGAAAGAAGGAGAGAGAAAAATCCCGGGTGTTTTTTTTTTTTTTTCGCTCGTCCGAAACCCTTCATCACAGCATCTGTCCGAATCCTCACCCAGGATCGGCCTTTTTGCATATACCCCCCCCCCCCCCTGGGCGACGAAAAATACGTCTCTACTACGAAAATGAATTGGAGGTTTTAAGTCGACTTCAAAATTCTCTCTCTCTCTTGCTTAATTTCTGCAGATTCGTTTTTTTTTTCTCTCCCTCCCTCCTCCCCACTCCCTCCTCCCTTCCCCCTCCTCCTTCCTCCTTCCTTCCTTCCTTCCTCCTTCCCTCCCTTCCTCCCTCCCCTCCCTCCCTCCCTCCCTCCCCTCCCCCCCTCCTCCCTCCCTCCCTCCCCCTTTTCTCTTATTTTTCTTCCAAACATCCAAAACATCTGAACATGCATGTCAGTTTTCCGCAGTATCTCTAAGAGAAATCTACTCCCACACTATTTAACACATCCAGTCGCAATTGACGTCATACATAAATAAATAGATAAGTAGAAACATACATAAATATGATGAAATAAAGATCCCGAAGGATAGAAGGTTGCACCGTGATTAATTCTTTACAAGTGACCTTTTAGTTTTCGTCTCTCGTCTCTCTTTGTCTCTGACTTTCTCTGTATCTGTCTCTCTCTCTCGTCTATCTCTTTCTCTCGTCTCTCTCTCTCTTTTCTCTTCTATCTCTCTTCTCTCTCTCTCTCTCTTCTCTCTCGTCTATCTCTCTTCTCTCTCTCTCTCTCTTCTCTCTCGTCTATCTCTCTTCTCTCTTCTCTATCTCTTCTCTCTCTTTATATCTATCTCTACCTATTTATCTATCTCTATCTGCCTCTCTCTCTCTCTCTCTCTCTCTCTCTCTCTCTCTCTCTCTCTCTCTCTCTCTTCTCTCTCTCCTCTCTCTCTCTCTCTCTCTCTCTCTCTCTCTCTCAACAGATTAAATGACGAAAAGTTAGCACCTCGTCCGCATCCATTTTGATTGAAACTGCATTAATCATAAATGTTTATTACACTTTATTTCCCATCCTTCATAATAAACAACAAAGGCTCCGTAGATTAATCAAATACAAACCGGTTTACAACATAACAAGGCGATCAAAACAACGGATTTTAAACCCCCTTTGATAACGGTAATTCGCTCGTCACTGCTCGTTGCAGCGTAAAACACCCTTGCTGTGTAACGAGGTTGTGGAGTAATATTAATTATAAAGTTTACGTGCTGGCGAACTTTGTGTCGTTTGTGAAGAAAGATGAATAGGAATCGATAGATAAATAGATAACATGAATTTGGATCTGTGTGTGAGAATGTGTATGTGTGTTGTGGGGTGGGGGGGGTGTCTCTCCTCTCTCTCTCTCTCTCTCTCTCTCTCTCTCTCTCTCTCTCTCTCTCTCCCTCTCCCTCTCCCTCTCCCTCTCCCTCTCCCTCTCCCTCTCCCTCTCCCTCTCCCCTCCATAAGCATACTAGGCTTGACAGGTTATTTAGGGAAGTCGGTAGTCTTACTCTTACTGTGTACTTGTTCGTTTATATGTTCGTATGTGTGTGTCTGTATGAATATATAAATGCGTATCTGTTTTTGCTAGTGTGGGGAGGGGGGGTAAAATGCAAGAAAAAATTATGTAAAAGGATTAAGTTCTGAAGTTTTTAGGTAACGGAAAGGTTTGTGTAACAGAGAAAACACACACACACACACACACACACACACACACACACACAGCACACAACACACACACACACACACACACACACACACACACACACACACACACACACACACACACACACACACACACAACACACACACACACACACACACGAGCGTATGCAGACGTACATATTTTCGCGCCCCGACCCTCGGCTACATGATACAGTCAGACAGACCCATTAATTTTGTCAAAAAAGCCTTTATTGAATTCCACCTCTAAATGCCTTTTTCACGACAGCTTTACGAGCTTTGTTCTCATTAGATTAATTATATCTCTTTCATCACCCGACTGCGTTTGCGAGGCGTAGGAATGCAGGGATGGCGTTGTGCTTAGGGTTTGGAATGCTTTGCTTCGGGAATGGATCAGGATTCCCATTCCCGGATCCAATTATTATGGTTCCGGATTTTATAGAGATCATCATAGTTTCTCTGGGAATTCTGTGGTTGGTTTCCTGTGGTTTAGGTAGGTAGGTTATTGCTGTTAAGTGTGGCGTATTTATCGTAAGTTGAAGGGGAGATGTGAAGAGGAATAGTTTGTTTGGTTTGTTCAAGCGATGAAGATTATATTAGTTCTCTCTCCCTTTCTCTTCTCTCTCTCTCTCTTTCTGCCTTCTCTCCTCTTCTCTCTTCTCTCGCTTCCTCTCTCTCTTTTTCTTCTCTTCTCTTCTTTCTCTTATCTCTCTTTCTTCTCTTCTCTTTCTCTCTCTCGCTTCCTCTCTCTCTCTCTCTTTTTCTCTCTTCTCTCTCTCTTCTCTTCTCTTCTCTCTTCTCTCTTTCTCTCAATTGCGCGGTTCTTGCTGTAACGTTTATGAGGAAGAAATAAAGGACACGTGATCTTTAAGATTAATGGAAATTAACTGTCACTTCTATTATGATAAAGGGCAGTGAATTTTAAGATTAACGAAGAATGATTGTCACTTACATTAATACAAAAAAAAAAAAATAAAATAATAATAATAAAAGAAAATAAAAAAGACACTTCATGATATTGAGTAAATTGAGTGCATGTTTCCTCCTTTATCAACGTTAATATTATCATTATAGGACGCGTATTATCGGTTAGTTCATTTACATATATATATATATATATATATATATAATATATATATATATATATATATATATATAGGCACAACAGAGTCAATTACGTTCAACTAATGGATGAGATGATTAGGAACAGGGCTTCGAAATGCCGATTGTAATTTCCTTTCTCTTTTAATTATCTGCTTGCAAAAAGTCGACATGAATGCGTGCATGTCTTTTTTTTTTCTTTTTTCTTTGCTATAAACCGTATTCGTGTTGACAAATACATCTCTTGTATTGTGAAGATATTCATTCTCACTCGTAACTTTTCTACATGCAACATGTGTGTATGTGTATGTGTATGTGTATGTGTGTGTGTGTGTGTGTGTGTGTGTGTGTGTGTGTGTGTTGTGTGTGCGTGTGTGTGGCGTGTGTGTGTAGCGTTACAGTCTATAGTGTAGTAATAAATAGGTTTTTGCGTGTCCCCCAATGTATCATGGGTATGGGTGTGGTTATATATGCACACTATTTTTATTTAGTCGCCAATTTGTTTATTTGTTATTTATGGACAGACATGTATGAGTAAAGGTTTTTATCCTGTATCATATCTTAAGTATTGACATTTATCAATCAAGAAAATGGGGAATAAAGTCAAAGTAAGCAAAACACTATTAATTGAAAATATAAAGAACGCCGTTTTATGTGATTGATTTATGTGTAAGACATATATGCATATATATTATATATAATATAGCATAACTAACTTGTTATGAGTCGACATGGATACGAATAAATGTGCGAAGATATTAGATTTAACTGGAATTAAAATCTGGTTTCATCTCTCCCAAACTAGGGGGGTAAGGGGAAATAGTCTTATTCCACACCAATGTACGTATATTACATTTTAAGTGCGCGTCTGTGTGTAAACGTACGCGTTGATATACGTACACATTACAAAAAATGACAAAACACTTCTGAACAAAGTCGCACACGGCGCCCAGTGACGAGTGAATTACCGTTAATGACACTCAACGGACCTCGAATTGGGTGATTACCTCCATATAATAGGTAGTTAATTCATCACTGAACGAGCAGAGATAGTTCCAAGGACGAAAGGGGGGAATAGGGACTTTTTGTAAGACTTATTGCCTTGTTTACTACTACGCCGCAGCTGCACGTTGCAGGCTGGTTGGGGCGGTAAGGTTCATGATTGTCAGGGCGCAACGTCTCGCGTTTCGAGTGATGGCGAACCAGGTGAAAAGGTGAAGGGATAAAGAAAAAGAGAGATAATATACATACATACATACATACATACATCACATACACACATGCACATATACGCATCACGCACACGCATCAATGCTGGGGACACACACACACACACACACACACACACACACACACACACACACACACACACACACACACACACACACACACACACACACGCACACACACACGCACATATATATGATATCCAAGAACGCTTCCGTGCGTGTCTAGAAGGTATGCACTAACGTACGATCGCATCATTGTAGATAAACAAGCCACAACTACAGACCTCCCCCGCATGCGGCGCCCAGAGAAGAGTGGATTGCTGTTGGTGGCCCTACGTGCGGCTGCGGTCAGGGTGATTAATTCCCTATATTATGGGGAAAAGGGGAAGGGGGAGGGGCGTCAAGGGAAGGAAAGTGGAGGGGAAAAGGGGAAGGGGGAGGGACGTCATGGGAAGGAAAGTGGACATGCGAAGTCGAACTAGAGAGTACGAAGATAGGGAGAGGTGTGTGCGGATAAGAGGAAGAGGGAAAAGGGAGATGAGAAGAACTGGGAAAGGTAGGTAGGGTAAGTAGATAGAAGGGAGAGGGGAAGAACTGGGAAAGGTAGGTAAGGTAAGCAGATAAAAGGAAGAGGGAAATGGCGGGGTTAAAAATGGGAAAAGGCATCAGGATAAAAAAGAGAATAATAGAGAGGGAGATAGAGAATAATAGAGACAGAGGGAGATAAAGAGACAAGGGGAGAGTTCTTTTTATAGGGACAGAGGCATCCAAGGAGGTACGGGGGAAGGAGGGAAGGTAAAGGAACCGATAATAGGTAGATAAAAGAGGAAGGGGAGAAGGCAAAGAGGACGGTAACCGAAGATTAGGAGAAGACCACCCATAGGATTAGGAACAGAGGGAGATAAAGAGACAAGGGGAGAGTTCTTTTTAAGGGACAGAGGCATCCAAGAGGTACGGGGGAAGAGGGAAGGTAAAGGAACCGATAATAGGTAGATAAAAAGAGGAAGGGGAGAAGGCAAAGAGACCGATGTTTAAGGAGATATAGAGGGAGGGGGAAAGAAAGGGATAAAACAAAGCAACCGATTATTAGGGAGTTAGAAAGTGGAAAAGGAAGGAGGACAGTAGAGATAAATAAAGGTAGATAGAACGAGGAAGAGGAGAAAGTAGAGACCGATGACTAGGAGGTAGATAGAGGAAGGGGAGATGGCAAAAGAACCGATGATTGAGGAGGAAGGGTATGAGGGGAAGAGAAAGGGGAGAAAGCCGAGAGACCGACGAATGGAAAATTAGAGATAATGGGGGAGAAGTGAACGCAAAGTAACGAATAAAGGCGCAGTTACAGAAGAAAGAGAGGAAGATTAAAAAGGAAAGAAGTACACGGGAAAGTTGAAAGGGATGAGGAACAAGTAAAAAAAAGAAAGAAAGAAAGGAGGAACAAGTAAAAAAAAAAAAAAAAAAAAGAAAAAAAAAAAAAAAAAAAAAAAAGGCGATACAAGAAGAAAGGTAAATAAAAAGGGGGGGTAGGGGACAGGGGGGTGGGGAGTGTGGAATGGGGAGATAACAAGCTGCGATGGCGACTGATTAATGTAATTAAGGGATATATCGTTGATAATGGGCGGTCGTGACAGGGAGATCGAAGCCAGAGAAGGAGGGAAGGAAAAGAGAGAGAGAGAGAGGATGATTAGAAGAAGGAAGGAGGAGGAGAAAGAGAGGATGGAGGAAGAGAGAGAGAGGATGGTTAGCGGAAGGAAGGAGGGAAAGAAAGAGAGAGGATGATTAGCGGAAGGAAGGAGGAAGAGAGAGAGAGAGAGGATGGTAAGAAGGAAGGAGGAAGAGAAGAGGATGGTTAGAAGAAGGAAGAGAGCGAGAGATGATGGTTAGAAGGAAGGAAGAAGAGGGACAGAGAATGGGTAGAAAAGAGGGAAAGAGGATGGTTAGAAGAAGGAAGGAGGAAGAGAGAGAAGGTAGGAAGGAAGAAGAGGGACAGAGATGGTTAGAAGGAAGGGAGAGAGAGAGCATGGTTAGGAGGATTGAGAAAGAGGTAAAAGCCAGAGAAGGAAGAAAGAAGAGAGGGAAGATAGTTAGAGGAAGAGAGAGAGGTTGGTTGGTTAGAAGGAAGATGGAGGAAGAGAATGGCGAGGATAAACGGAGAAGCATAGATAAGAAAGACAAGAGGATGAGAACAAGAAAGGGAGTAGAAAGAAAACGGAGAAAAGGGTGAATGCAGAGAGTAAGAAAATACGAACAAGAAAATAGAAAAAATATACGAGAATGAAAGAATATATAAAAAAAACTAAGAAAAAAAGATAAGGAAAGAGAAAGCAGCATGAAAAAAATATAAAGAACCAATGAAAATAAACAAAAGAAAGAATAAAAGAGAGGTGGAAAGCAAGCAAGCAGACGAAGCCATCAATCAGAAAGTGGGTGCACGGAATAATAATGAACTGACAAATGAAGGGAAGAGGTGAGGAACACGTGCAGGTAAGTGGGCGTTAGAGAGAGAGAGAGAGAGAGAGAGAGAGAGGGTGGGTGGAGGTAGGTAGGTAGGAAGAGAGAGAGAGAGAGAGAGAGGGAGGGACAGGGGGGGGTATGTGGAGAGAGAGAATGGGAGGGACGGGGGGCTAGGCGAGAGAGAGAGAGAGAGAGGGAGGGGTTAGGCGAGAGGGGGAGAGTGAGAGAAAGAGAGAGGGTTGGCGAGAAAGAGAGTGGGAGGGAGAGAGGGGGGGAAGGGGAGGCGAGAGAGAGGGAGGGATGGGGGGGGGAGGCGATGGGGAGCGGAGGCGAGAGAGAGAGGGGGGGGGGGGGCTAGGCGAGAGAGAGAGAGAGAGAGGGGGGGAAGGGATGAAGTATGTGTGTGAAGATTATGTATTGCATACGTTGGCAATATGATTATGATTGAGTGGGTGGATGGACGAGTGGCTGAATGAGTGTGTACGTATATACTGTTTATGAAACCCATGTACGTATGCATGAACGCGTATCCCAGCACACATGCACGTGTATCTATTTTCGTAAGCACGTAGGAGCGAGCGCGGAGGCTGAGGAGGGCCAGGAGGCGTCGGTGGCACAGCTCTCGCAAATGATGCCACAGCTGTTGATATTCGCCTCGAAAGCTGGCACTCTGGGAGAGCTCTTCCAGATATTGGCACTCGTCTAGAGCGTATCCAGATATCGGCACAGGTCTAGAGCGTATCCAGATATCGGCACGAGTCTAGAGCGTATCCAGATATCGGTGGTCTCGGCACGTAGAAAGATTAATTTTTTTTATTTTTGTTATTATGTATTTAATTTTGTTTTATTTATTATTTTTGTTTATTTTGTTTTTAAGTTTATTTTTGTTTTATTTTTTTTTTTTTATTAATTTTGTTTTATTTTGTTTTTATTTATTTTTTTATTTTTTTTTATTTTTAATTTGTTTTATTTTTTTATATTTTCGTTTTATTTTTTTTATTTTTTTTAAGATATTTGTTTATTATATCTGGAAGCTGTTGCGATATATTTTTTTCTCCATCTGGTTCCTCTATTTGCCTAAGCGCGTCTTTGCAAAATCAATTGAAAAGAAAAAAATATGAAACGAAATTGGAACATCTGCGTAAGATTTATTTATTTTTGCTCTCTTTTTTTTGCTGGATTGCTGACACTATGCAAATGATATGCAAATAACGAAGTATAGAATTCAGATATCAACGCCTTTCCTCGTGTGAAGATACTTCATCGGGGGAAGGATGAAAGTATGGAGAGAGAGAGAGAGAGAGAGAGAGAGAGATTGAGAGAGAGAGAGAGAGAGAGAGAGAGAGAGAGAGAGAGAAGAGAGAGAGAGAGAGAGAGAGAGAGGAGAGAGAGAGAGAGAGAGAGAGAGAGAGAGAGAGAGAGAGAGAGAGAGAGAGAGAAAGAGAGAGAGAGAGAGAGAGAAGAGAGAGGAGAGAGGGAGAGAGAGAGAGAGAGAGAGAGAGAAGAGAAGAGAGAGAGAGAGAGAGAGGTAGAAAGAGGAGGGAAGAAAAGAAATTTGTGAAAGGAAGAGTAAGAAATTGAATGAAGGAGGGAGAGAGAGAAAGTAAGAAATTGAGTGAAAGGAGAGCAAATTAGTAGAAATTGAGTGAAAGGAGTGAGTATGAGTAGAGGCGAGAGTGCCAGAAGGAGAGAGAGATTGTAAGAAAGAGAATGAGAATACTACAATGAGAAGAATAGTATCATAGTGGGTGCAAGAGAGAGAGCGTAAATATGAGCAAAAGAGAGATGTAAGAGTATGAGCGAGAGAAAGTGATACTGAAGAAGAGAAAGAGTAGGTGCGAGCAAGAGAAAAGAGTAAGGGCGAGAAAGAAATAGAAGAGTGCGAGAAAAGATAACAGAAAGAGAGAAACAGTGCAAGAAAAGAATTGGAGAGTGCAAAAAGGGAGAGAAAAAGAGAAAGGAGAGAATGTGAGCAAGAGAAAGAGTGTAAGAGTGCGAGAAAGAGATGTGAAAGGGAGAGCAGGAGAGTGAGAGTGAAAGAATGAGTGTTTAGAGCGAGTATGCGCGTGTGTATACATGGCGAAAGTGTGCCTAAGATTTTTTTTTTCTCAGTGTAATGAATATGAAAATATCCGAATTTATTCATTTGCCTCATTTTTTCGTCCTGTTTGAAAATGCGAGAATGTTTATTTTTCTGACGTGTTGAATATCATATCGTGGAATATTAATACGATAAGCGGGAAAAAAATGATTTTACAACAGATTATCAAAGGAAAAAAGTTTTCATCATAATATATTTTTTTACTGATTTTTTTTTTTTTTTTTTTTTCATATATGAAATATTTTTTCTTCGTTTCATGGTTTTTTGCGATATTCGAGTTTTATTTATCAGTAAAATAATTATCATCTTTATTACCATCACAGACACCATTCCACCATCTCTCCATACCCGTGTAAAGCTCCTTACTATATTTTCTTTTATTTCTTTCTCTCTCCTACTTTCTTTCTCACTCTTCTCTATCACTCGTGCGCTCTCCTCTCTCCATCCCTCTTCTCTCTCCCTCCCTCCACTCTCTCCCCTCTCTCACTCTCTCTCCCTCCCTCCCTCCCTCCCCTCTCTCTCCTCTTCTTCCTCCCCTCCCCCCTCCTCTCTCTCTTCGGTAGATCTCCCCCTCCCTCCCCTTTCGCCTTAACCTTCCCTGAGTGGTTGGAAGACGGGGGAGGGGGGGGGGTGAGAGACGCAGGTGTGTGGTGTGATTGGCGGGTTAAATATATTTCCTCGCTGTCTGTGGCGCTCAAACCAGGTGGTGTATCTGCCTTGAGGTGTGGCTCGTACAACACGGTTTGGTGTCGTGTGTGAGGTCTTTTTAATTTTATTATTATTATCATGTTTCTTGTTATGTGTGTTTGTCTTTGTTCCTTTTTTCACTTGTTCTCTTTTTTATCTTTTTTCTGTATTTTTCCTTTCTCTTTCTCTATCTTATCTATCTATTCCCTTTCCATTTCTGTTCTTGTTCTCATTGTATCGTTTTATTTCTATATATATATATATATATATATATATATATATATATATAATATATATATATATAAAGAAAGAAAGAAAGAAGAAAAGAAAGAAGAAGAAAGAAAGAAAGAAGAAAGAAGAAGAAGAAAGAAAGAAAGAAAAAAAGAAAGAGAAAGAAAGAAAGAAAGAAAAAAGAGGAGAACGGTTAAGCCCGGATTCCCTCTTTTACACTCGGCCCTGATTTTCAAGCCAGCACCAAATGCCTGGCTATTTTTGTTGCATTGC
>NW_020871236.1:150758-158258 GCF_003789085.1 Penaeus vannamei
GAGACAGAGAGGGAGAAAGAGAATGAGAGACAGAGAGGAAGAGAATGAGAGACAGAGAGTCAATAAACCTGACAGAACGTGCGCCCGTGTCGTCAGCGTGGCTTCCTCCCTTATCCCCCCGGCGCCTGTGTGACTCCGGGTGGGTGCATGGCGTTTGCATGGGATCAGCTGTGGAAACGTCCCTGTTGTGAATTTGAATTTTTGTTTTATTGTATGTGTGTGTGGGTGGATGTGGATGTTTTATATTTTTTTTTGTGTGGGGTGTGTGTGGATGTTTTTTTTTGTTTGTGGGGGGGGGGAGGGTGGATGTTTTTTGTATGTGTGCGTGTGCGTGTGCGTGTGCGTGTGCGTGTGCGTGCGTGTGTGTGTGTGTGTGTGTGTGTGTGTGTGTGTGTGTGTTGTGTGTGTGTGTGTGTGTGTGTGTGTGTGTGTGTGTGTGTGTGTGTGTGTGTGTGTGTGTTTTCTGGTGGTTAGGGGTGCCTATTTGTGTTCATTGTCCATATACGGATAAGGACCATGCATGTGTGCACACTTGGATGCATACATGCTATCATGAGATGGTCATACATGCAGACACACTCATGCCCGTTGTTGTTTCTTAAGTCGGTCGGGAGTGTTGGAAATAAGGTCATCGGAGGTCAGGCGGGAATGCTAAGAAAATAAGGTCATCGAGGCAGGCAGGGAATGCCAAGAAATAAGGTTATCGAAGGTCAGACGGAGGCTAAGAAGTAAAGGTCATCGAAGTCAGGCGGAAGGCTAAGAAAATAAGGTCATCGAAGGTCAGGCGGGAATGCTAAGAAAAAGAAGGTCTAGAAGTTAAGGCGGCATTAAGAAAATAAGGTCATCGAAGGTCAGGGAAGATGCTAGAAAATAATGTCATCGAAGGTCAGGGGGAATGCTAAGAAAATAAGGTCATCGAGGTCAGGCGGGATAAGGCGGAGAGCGGGTGTAAAGAAGGTCATCGAAGTCAGCGGAATGCTAAGAAATAAGGTCATCGAGGTCAGACTGGATGCTAAAAAAATAAGGTCATCTGAGGTCAGGCGGAATGCTAGAATAGGTCATCGGAAGTCAGGCGGGAAGCAAAAAATAAGGTCATCGATCAAGACGGGAAAAAATGCCCCCCCCCCCTTTTCAGCAAAAAAATAAAGGGGGGCGGTCCCCAATCGAGTGTCAGGCGGAAATGCCAAGAAAATAAGGTCATCGACGTTCGCATGTCTGCCAGGAAAGATAGATTCTGGGGTGGAATGCAAGCGACTGAAATGCAGTTTTTTTTGGGGGGGGAGGAGTGGGGAGGGGGGGGGGAGAAGATTGCAGATATGCCTGTTGCAAACTTTTTTTTTATCTGGATAATTTTTCTTTCTCATTTCCGGGATGAAGAGCGAATTTCGGGGTGCAAATATCGTGGATGGGTTGTGGCCTCTCGGCGAGTGGTTTTTGTATTGCAGAAAATGTATCAATTGTCATTGTTATTATTATTCATTATTATTATTATCATTATCACAGTATTATTATTAACAGCAAATCAATTATTATTTATTACTTCCCGTTCCACAACTACGCCTACCTCAGCCCTCCCTTCCCTCCTCCTACTCCTCTCTCACCTTCCCTATCTCCCTCTTCCTCACCTCACCCCACCCCCTTCCCTTACCCTCATTCTTCTCCCACTCTACTCTCCCCTCGCCCATCACTCCTTCCTCCTCTCCACCCCCCCTTACCCCCTCAATTCTTCCTCCCCCACTCTACCTCCCCTCCCCCATACCTCTACTTTCCACACCCCCTTTACCACCTCTTCTTCACCCTCCACCCCAACCTTCTCCTCCACCCAGCTCTTCCTTCCTCCACCCAACTCCCCCCTTCTTCCTACCCCTTAACCCCTTCACACTCGACATCGCCCAATAGGCAACCGAGCTAACAAGGCGGTCCCGGAGATGATTCCTGGCGATATTGCAGCGCGTTCTGTGCAACGTTGCTCTCCGTTGTTGTCCTCGAGGATATTAAGCTGTTCAATGGCGTGGGAGCGAGAGGGAACCGGCGTGGAAAATGAGATTGGAAATATATATTTTTTTCTGGTTCGTGTTTTTTTTTCTTTTTTTTCTTTTTCTTTGTTTTCTCCTTTTTTTTTTTTCTTCCTGTTTTCACTTCTTTTAATTTTTTTTCCCGCTTGTTTTCTTCTTTTTTCATTACTTTTTCTTTTTTCTTCTCATTTCATTCTCCTTTTTCCTCCTTTTTTTTCTTCTTCCTTTTTCTCCCCTCTTTCTTCTTTCCTTTTCCTCTTTATCAATTTTTCCATAATTTTATTGTTCACGTTTTCCTTCTCCTTTCATTTTGTGTGTGTTTGGGCGCGTGTGTGTTGTTGCGTGTGCGCGCGTGCGTGTATGGTATGTGATTTTTTATTTGTTTTTTATTTTTGTGTTCATTTTTACTGGACGAGTCGATTCTGCACCCATTCAGAATGATCTGAAACGTATTTTAACTCCATTTAATTTAATAAAAATAATAAAGCAGTTGCATTGAATGATGTTGACCGTCAATTCAGTTAATTACAAGGCTTTGTTAAAGGGGCGCATGGACATGAGAGAATGATGTTATAATTGCAGCGGCGGATATTCGTGTGTATATTTTAAAGAAGTGGGAAGGAACAGAAAGTGACAGCGTAATTTACGTGGCGAGTAAATACCGCAGACTTGAGAATGTAGGGTTCTTATTATTGTTGTCATTGCCTATGCTTTCTTTCTATCTCTGCTCTCCGTCTCTTTCTCTTCTCATCTCTCTCTCTCTCTCTCTCTCTCTTCATCTTCTCTCTCTCTCTCTCCTCATTCCCCTCCTCTCTCTCTCTATCTCTCTCTCCCCCTCCCTCCTCCCTCTCCCTCCCCTCATCTCTCATCTCCTCCCTTCTCTCCCTTCTTCTCATCTCTCTCCTTCCTCTCACTCCACCGCCAGTATCTCGTCCTCTCCATCCACGTCGCGACCCTCTCTACCCTCCATCCTCTCTTCTCCTCTCTCTCTCTTCACCTCCCTCCCTCACCACATCCTCCTCCTCCTCCCTCTCCCTCCCCTCTCTCTCACAACATCTCCCTTCATCCCCCCTCTCCTCTCTCCTCTCTCTCTCTCATCTCTCTGCTCTTCTCTCTCTCTCTCTCTCTCTCTCTCTCATTCTCTCTCCTCCTCCCCTCCTCCCTCCTCCTCCTCCCCTGCCCTCCCTCCCTCCCTCCCTCTCTCTCACAACACTCCCTTCATCACGGCCCCGCCGCCCCTCCGTTAGCTCCGACCCCTCTTGTCTCCTCTCCTCTCCCTCCCTCCCCACTCTCTCCTCTTCTTCCTCTCTCTTTCTCTCTCTCTCTCGATCCCTCCTCCATCAGTCCCTTCTCTCTCTCTCTCTCTCTCTCTCATCTGTTTCTCCCCTCCTCTCTCTCCCTTCCCTTCCCTCTCCTCTGCCTGCTCCTCCCTATGACCCCTCCCTCTCCCGTCTCTCCTCTCTCGGGCCCTCCCTCATCTCCAACCTTGCCGGGGTCATCCTCCGTCTTCGCGCCCTTCATCTCCATTCTCCCCTCTTCTCTGCTCTCCTCCTCTCTCTCTCTCTCAGTCTCTCTCTTCCTCCTCCTCCTCTCCTCCCTCGTCCACTATCCTCTCTCTCCTTCATTCATCTCTCTCTCTCTCTCTCTCTCTACTCTCTATCCCTCTCTCCCTCTCTCCCTCTCTCTCCTCCTCCACCTCTCCCTCCGCCCTCCCTCCTCCCTCCTCCTCCCTCTCTCATCTCCTCTCTCTCTCCTCTTCTCTCTCACCTCTCTCTCTCCTCATGCTCTCTCGTCTCTCTCTATCCCTCCTCCTCCGCTCTCCCTCCTCCTCTCACACATCTCCCTTCATCCCCGACCCTCTCTTCTCTTTCTCTCTTTCTCTCTCTCCTCCTCTCCGCTCTCGCATCTCTCCTCTAATCTAGTTCTCCCAGTCATCTCCTCTCGCTCTCTCTCCCACTTCACCTCTCTCTCTCTCTCCTCCTCTCTCCTCCCCTTCTCTCTCTTCTCCTCTTCTAGTTACTCTCTCTGTCATCTCTCCCCCTTCTCACTACTCTATACTCGTTCTCTCATTACCATTCTCTCTCCCTACGCTCCATCCCTCCCTCCCGCTCACGGCCTCCTCTCTCTCTTCTCTCCCTATCACCTGCTCTTCCTTCTCTTTCTCTAATCTCTGCTCCTTCTCCTCTCCTTCTCCTCCTCCTCCCTCTCTCTCTACACCCCTTACTACTCCTTCTTCTCTCTACTCCTCCTCCCTCCTCCCTCCTCCCTCCCTCTCCTCCCTCCTTCCCCCTCCTCCTTCCCTCCCTCCAGACCTCCTTAACCTTCCTCTCCCTCCTTACCCTCCTCTCCTTCCTCCTTTGTAAAGCGTAGGTTTCGCGCAGGTCGTGTTGGCACCCTTTTTATGGCACTCGTTTGAAGTGGACTACATGCGCATGAAAGCACACTCGGATCTGATGCAAGAGAGGACGTGTATCTTTTACTTTTTTTTACTCTTTCACTCGCTCTTCTCTCATTCACTCACTTGTTTACGTAGTCGCTGACTCGCTCATTCATTTACTCGTTTGTTCATTCATTAACCCGCTTGTTCGTTTTATTTTTTTGTTCGTTCACTCATTCATTCACTTGTTCACTCACATGTTTATTTATTTGCTTACTCTCTCCTCACTCTTTATCTCAGTTACTCACTCACGCCCAATCACCCTTACTCACTCGTTCACTCGCTCACTCACTTGCTCACTCGTTCACTCACTTCATTCGCTCCTCGTTCACTCACTAACTCATTTCACTCACTCACTCGTTCATCACATCCTTTCACTCATCACTTTCACCTCCCACTCACTACTCATCACTCACACACATCGTTCACTTACACTCACTCACTCACACTCTCCCCTCATTCCCACTACTCTCCCTATCTCACTCACACTCTCCTTCATTCACTCACTCACCCATCACTCACTTACTCACTCACTCATCACTCACACCCTCCCTCATCTCGTTCATCAAGAAGCCGCCACCTTGTCTCGCTGAACGTTCTTTGATTGCCTTTGTCTGGAAGTGGAAATTTATGACCCAGGAGAGAGTATGAGAAATTGGAGAGAGGGAGGGAGGAAGGAAGGAAGGGAGGGAAGGGGAAGAGAGGAAGGAGGGGGGAAGGGAGGGAAGGAGGGATGGGAGCGGAGGAAGGAAGAGAGGGAAAAGGAAGGAAGAGATGGAGGGAGAGAGGAAGGGAAGGACAGCAGGGAGGAGGAGGAACGAGGTTCAGGAGAGGGAGGAAGAGAAAGAGGAAGGGGAATGGAGGGAGAAGGAGGGAGCGAGAGAGAGGAAAGGGGGTTAGGAGAAGGGGAATGAGAGGGAGGAAAGGAAAGAGAGGAGAGGAGTGGAGTGGAATGGGAGGAGAGAGAAGTAGAGGAAGAAGGGCGAGAAAGAGAAAAGGAGTAGGGAGAGAGATGAAGAGGAAAAGAAAGGAATGGAAAAAGGGAAAGGGAAAGGGAGAAAGAAGGGATGAACAAAGTCAAAGAAAAGAATCCACAGAAAAAGGAACACTCGGAAGAGAAACTGAAACGAGAAACAAAAGTTTTAAGAGGAAAAAAAGTCGGGTTGGAGAGGAAGAAGAGTGGAAAGTGGATATGGAAGAAGAATGAAGAGACTGGAAAAAAGTGGAAAAATGAAAATGGAAAAAAAGTGGAAAATGGAAAATGTGTGTAAAAATGGAAAATGGAAAATGGAAAAAAGTGGAATAGAAAATGGAAAAGGAAAAAAAAAGTGGAAATGGAAAAGAAAAAAGTGGAAAATGGAAGATGGAAAAAATGAGAAACGGATCTTGGGAGATGGTTAAACTTTCTTCGCAAGTGTTCAAGTGCAATTACAAACCGTCGTTCGTGAGGAGAGAGTGAGAAAGAGAGAAAGAGAGAGAATCCGTTTTTTTTCTCTTCTTTTTCTGGGATCTTTCTTTTTCTGCTTTATATTTTTCTCTATTTCCCTTCTTAAAATTCACCTTTTGCTTCTTACATTTACTTATTTTTTCTTATCTATCTTTTTCCTCTAGTCATATTCTCCTTTCCCTTTTCTTATTCTCCTCCTCCTCCTCTTCATATTCCTACATTTTCTTTTTTTTCTCTTTCTCATGGATATTGATAGTAAGATAAGAAATACATCGTTATATCTCTCTTCTCTCCTCTCTCTCTTCTCCTCTCTCTCTCCTCTCTCTCTCTCTCTCTCTCTCTTCTCTCTCTCACTCTCTCTCTCTCTCTCTCTCTCTCTCTCTCTCTTCTCTCTCTCTCTCTCTCTCTCTCTCTCTCTCTCTCTCTCACTCTCACTCTCACTCTCACTCTCACTTCTCTCTCTCTCTCTCTCTCTCTCTCTCTCTCTTCTCTCTCTCTCTCTTCCCTCTCCCTCTCTCTCCCTCTCCTTCTCTCCCTCTCCTCTCCCTCTCTCTCTCTCTCCTCTTCTCTCTTTCCTCTTACCATCCATCCCTCCTCCCTCCCTCCTTCCCTTCCTTCGTCCCACACACACACACATCGTATTTCCTACGATTTTTCTATTTCCTCTTCATCTCCCGCCTTCCCCCCCCTCCCTAACACCTCCTCGTGTGTCTGGGACTTACAGTCTTGGTTGACCTAATATCCGTTCGTCATCGGGGCGAGAAGCCGGTGTTTCGGCTTTAATCGTTCGTTTTATTGGAATTTTTTTTCGAGGTCAATTTTTTTTATTCGTTTTATGTATGCATTTGTTTGTTTGTTTGTTTGTTTTTGTGATATTCTTTTATTTATGTATGCATTTGTTTGTTTGTTTTTTTTTTTGGTATTTTTGTGTATTTGTATTTTCTTATTTTGTTTATTTCTTTATTTCTGCATAGATAGATTCTTTTTCGGATATATATATATATATATTAGAATGAGTGGTTTATATTTAATTGGTATTTTTTCCCACATGTTATTTACATCAGAGAGAATATATTTGGCATGTATTTTTTGCTGCCATTTGAATCTTTTCAACAGCCACAACAATATTCTGCATTGTCATCAATTTTCGAGTATTTTCCCACTCGCTGCCGAATCACAATTCCATTTTTCATTGTTAAAGTTTAATAAATTTCATTTTCTTTTGATATCCTCCCTCCATTTTTTTTTTTTTTTGAAATACATTCATATAAATTCCGTGTCTGTTTGTAGGCGTGGGTAGTAAGCGAGAAAATGTTCACCGTATGATATAGATTTTTTCGAATTGTACACATTTTTACAATGTCACCCCCCCCCTAAGAACTATTTTAATCCTGCAGCATTTTATTTTTTGTTTTTCATTGTACATATTCCTATAAATTCTCTTCTCTCTTGGCGTGTGGGCAGTAATCGAGAAATTATATAGACTTTTATCAAATTGTACACATTTCTATGAATTCTTTATCTCGCTTTCAGCAGCCTTCCTCTTCAAGACTATTTCAAGCTTACATTTCCTATAATCCTTTATCTCTTCACAGGCTCCA
>NW_020871236.1:168258-198258 GCF_003789085.1 Penaeus vannamei
TGTATCTTTGTCTGTGTGAAGATGAGTGCGCAAACATATATTTTATACTTACTTTAGATTATCGATAAATCTTGCACAAAAACAGGCATTGAAGTCTGTCTTATAAAACCTCAATTCATTTAGCAGGAGAAGATAATAATGATAATATAATAATAAGAATAAGAAGGAGAAGAATAATAATTGAATAGAACATTAGGCAAGACGAAACCCGAAAAAAAATACTTAAAGAATATAAAACAGGGCAAGAGAGAGAGAGAGAACGAAAAAATAAGACAAAGCGAAGATAGAAGCGAAGTTGTCGGCTTTTTCTCAAGTAAAGAAAAGTGTCTGGAAAAGAAAAGACGAGAATGAGGAGGAGAGAGCCTTTGAAACTGGAATTTTGCTTCGTAATCAGGGCAGTGACGCGAGAAACTGCCTGTGATGGCGTTATAATTTTTTTTCTTTACGTTTTTGTTTTTCTTTCTTTTAATTTTATTTTATTTCCTTTCTTTTCCTTTTTTTTTTTTCTCGTTACTTATTTTCCCTTTTTTCTCCATTTTCTTTTCTTTTGCTTTTTATTGTTTTCTTTGCCGTCTTTTTTCTTTTTTATTCTTTCCTTCTTTTCTTTTTCCTTTCCTTCAATTCTTTTTCTTTCCTCTTCTTTTCTTTCGTTCATTTTCTTTTTTTTCTGCCTGAGAAAAAAAAAGAAAAGAAAACCATGAAGGGAGAGACTTAATTAAACAGGTTTTTGATGTAACTACATTTTTCTATTAATCTGTTTCTTCTACTTCCCTTTCTTTTCACCCTTTTTATATGTGAGAAATAGAAAAAAAGACAATGGAAGGGCAAGACTAATTAGACAGATTTTTAATGAGGGGAAAATTGAAATCAGTAATCATGGGCAGAGCAGGAGCAGGAAATTCAACAGGATAACATGGATAAAAATGGAAGAAGAGAAAGAGGAGGAAGGGGAATGGAAGAGGAGAGAGAGAGAGAGTAAAGATGATGAAAGGGAAGAGAGAGACGAAAAATGTCTAGAAAGAAGAGTCGGAATTCCTTGTGTGAATTTATTTTATTTAATCTATTTTTAGTTACTTTATATGCGTTTTTTCTATTATTTTTTTATGGATTTGTTTATGTAATTATTAGTTTTTATAATGTTATTTTGCGTGAAAACAAAATGCAAAAAAGACAGAGAAAGGGGCAGGGGAGAAAGATTAAGAGAAAGCCAGAAAGACTTTATTGACAGAAAGAGAATCAGGGATGGAGAGGGATAGAGAGAGAGGGAGAGAGAGAGAGAGAAGAGAACGAGAGAGAGGGAAGAGAACGAGAGAGAGGGAGAGAAACGAGAGAGAGAGGAGAGAAACGAGAGAGAGGGAGAGAACGAGAGAGAGAGGGAGAGGAGGGAGGGAGGGAGAGGGAGGACTTAGACAGAGGGAGAAAGAGAGGACGAACAACGAGAGGAAGCTAAATGTACCGATGAAATAGGTATTAGACAAAAACGAAAGGAGAGAGGCAATGAAGGATAGGAAAGGGAAACGAGGAAATGAAGAGCACAATTGGATCATTCAGCAGATTGGATTACAAATAATGAATGTTCTCGTTTGTGAAAGTGGATTAACTGGACATCCCGAGAGAGGGGGGGGGAGGGGGGAGACATGGAAGAGTGAGAGAACGTGAGTGATAGAGAGTGAGAGAGAGAGAGAGAGGGGGGAGGAGGGGGGGAACATGTAAAAGTGAGAGAGAGACATGGAAGAGTGAGAGAACGGGAGTGAGGAGGAGAACATGGAAGAGTGAGAGAAAGTGTGTGAGAGGGAGAGACATGGGAGTGAGAGAAAGTGTGAGAGAGGGAGACAGGGAGAGAGAGGAGAGGGAGGGAGCGGGAGGAAAAGAGGGGAAAGAGAGAGAGAAAGGAGAGACAGACAGAGACAAGGAGATATACAAACACACAGACACAGAGAAAGTGGGAGGGTGAGAAAATAGATAGTGACAGTAAGATATAAAGAATTAGGGGAAGTAAGCGACAGGGAAAGAGAGAAGGCAGGATAGATGGATAGATATATAAACAGAGAGAGAGAGATTGATTTATACACACACACACACACACACACACACACACACACACACACACACACACACACACACACACACACACACACACACACACACACACACACACATACATATATATATATATATATATATATATATATATATATATATATATATATTAAGAGAAGAGAGAAAAGAAACAAACGGAATGACAAAATGACTTGTCTCCTCTCTTCCATTATTTTTTTTCTCTCTCTCTCCTTTCGTCTCGTTATCCTCCTTTTGAGAACCAAAAGGCGAGTGTTGTTTTGAGGGAAATTGCACAAGATTGCAGACTCGGAGTAAGCTGGGATTGCAAAATGTGTGCGAAACGTGAGTGCGTGTTGACAAGGATCGACGTTGTGACTTGTTTTTTTTTTTTTTTTTTTTTTTTTTTTTTTTTTTTAAGAATGCGTCGAAAGGGTTTGCGTCGTAAGATGGGCTGAGGAGGGCACGTTTTCTTTTCTTGTTTTATTTTATTTTTATTTATTATTATTATTTATTATTTTCTTTTCTTCTTTTTCTATTTTTATATTTTTTAGTTTTTCCTTTCTGACCATGTTTGTGGATGCGTAGGAGGGGATAATAAGAGTGGTTATACTTTTTTTTCTTTCTTCCCCCATTTTCCCTACCTCTCTCTCTCTCCCCCCTCCCCCCTCCCTCCCTCGCTTCCTCCCTCTCTTCCTGCTCCCTCTCTCCTCTCCCCCTCCTTCCCTCTCTCCTCCCCCCTCTTTCCCTCTCCTTCCCTCCCTCCCTCCCTCATAAAAAGAGGAAAGGAAAAAACACTAATTGGCCATGGAATGAAGAGATAATACATTGTGGTAATTTCAGAACAAAGCTTAGTGAATTGAAAGCTTCTATTCACAGACGAAACAAAAACACACTTACGAACATTAACGGAGAGAAATCTGTGAACATTATTTTCATTGATTTTGTTGTCGTGCATAATGATTATTGTGCTTGTCTTGATTAGTTGATTGTGTTAATGCATTATTTCAGTGCTTTTTTTCTCTGTGGTGTGTTGTTATTTTTTAGTCTTATTTATTATTGGTAATGTGGAATATTTTATTTATATACTTATTTTTCCTTTTTTTTTCTTTACATGATGAAGCCCCTTCCCTCTTCCATTGATTTTTTTTTTTTTTAACCTCTGACCGAAAGGGGGAAGAACGAAGAGAAAGGAAAATAGAATATGAGGAGGAATGAGAGAAAGCTTAGGAAGGGAATTAGGGATAATGATAACGGCAATTTTGATGAATGACAATGGTAATGAGATACTAATTAAGTGGGATAGATAAAAAGGACACGAAAATAATGCGATTAAAAAAAAGGAAGTTGTAATAATATGTAATAATAAAAGAGAATAACAAGAATAATCAGAAAGAAGGGAAGATGATAAACGAAGAGGGGAAAAAAAGCCACAACAACGGAAACGCATTAGACAAAGAGCAGGAAACAAGAACGTAAAACACGCCATGTATCTCGAGCGTACGTATTCTCCTATGTAGACACGAAACGTACACACACACACATGTCGGCGTTCTTTTTCACGTCTTCACAATGGTTTTAAGGGATCGCCTCTCTCCCTGATCCCGCGAGAGAGCGAGGTTATGGAGCAGATAAGCAAATTTTCGCTTCGGAAATTGGGAAGGGAGGTTCCTGAACACAGGACGGAGAGGTATAAAAGGAGGTGAAGAGAGGAAGGAAGGTGATGGGAAGAGAAGAGAGGAGGGAGATGAGGAGAGGAGAAAGGGGAGAGGTGAGATGATGAAAGAGAGAGGCGAAGTGGTGAGAAGTGATGAAGCAAGAGGTTAAGAGAAGAGAAGAAAGGAGAAGCAAGAAAAAAAGAGGAGAGGCAAGGAAGAAAAGAGAAGAGAAAAGACGGAAAAAGAAGAGACGAGAAGAGATGAGGAAGGCTGGAAAACGACCCAAGGAAACCCAATGAGTGGAGTGGTGTATAGAAGTAGTAGTAGTGGTGGTATAAAGATTTTTTTCTATGTGGTTACTCGCGGCGGCTGTTACTGTAATGGAAGAGAGTATTACGTTGATAGTGGCTTATATACTAGCACTTACTGAGGACATGATGGTGTTACCGTGTCCTTTTTCACATATTTTCGTCTTCTTGTTTCCCTTTTCATGATATTTAACAAAAAATAAAGTTTAATAAGATATTTTATAATATATATCCTCGTCACTGTACAGGAACTTAGAAAGCGAATTGGAGAATCGCTCCTGAATTCATTAAAACATGAAACTCGACATAATATGGAAATAAGGAAATGTTTTCTTAGACTCTCTTAAACTTTTAGAGGCTTAACTTTTTAAGGCTTGTTAATGTGGTTTGTGCCTTTCCTATATGTAGCAAATGTTTTTTTTTTTTTTTTTTAATCTTTGTACTAATTTATATAATTATATGATAAGTGCTTTTTTTTTTTTGCATTTTTTGCATCTTTTTGTAAAATAACTAATCAGATATTGGTGAAATTAAACTTTTTTATGGTTACAGTGAAATATTATTAATAGATAAGAAGGAACCATGATTTAGAAGAGCGAGAGATTATGCCAAAGGGGAAAAAAACAGGACCTTTTAAAGACATAGTGACCGAAAGGAAATTTACGAGTTAAAGAGAAGTGTGGATAATCATAATAAAAATGACGGAAGTAGGATCAGCAAATTACGATGCAATGAAATCACTCGTTTTATTCTCGCTGTTTTACATAATTGGATTTGTGGCCTGCACTTCCGGGACTGAGATGACTTACCTGACTTGATATTCAAGAGATGGAGAGAGTGGTGGTTCAGAGTCATCACAGATACAGCTAAGGCGAGAGAGAGAGAGAAAAAAAGATGAAATGTGCAGAATTGATAAATGATTTACTTCATGAATTTAAATTCATTTGGTAAAGTCCAATTCTTAGTTTTAAGTTGTGGTCACCTTTCTATTTGATAGTTGTATCGGAGCATATCCTATCCTCGTAATGACTTTTTAGCCATATTCCATTAATTTAGAAATAGGATAATTATCATTTCTAAATCATAATAACGTGTGACAGCAATTCAGAGTTTAATTGACCCGTCGAGCTACTGTATGGAAGGGATATCCTGAATCAACAAAGTATTATTGAATATAACGGGATATAGTTCAGCAATGAGTTGGTATCGGAATGAACGAATATATTCTAGTGACTGAATATATTTGAAAGGGAAATGTCGAGAGTTGGATATAACTGCAAGAGAGTTGTGCCCGAGTTTTTTTTTTTTGTATATTTATCTTTCCTTCTGGAGGTAAATGTTTGTTGATATATATATTTTTTCCTTTTAAAGTGTTTTCTTTTTCTTTTTGTTCTTTGCTTCAGTAGGAAATAGGATTTAATAATCTACTGTGACATCATTTTGTTTTCATGTACCCATATATTATATGAGACAGACAGAGAGAAAAAAAAAAAAAAAAACAGAGAGGAAGATACAGAGATAGAGCTGAGCGAGCGAGAGCGAGGTTTATTTATGGAAATGTGATCATCGCCAGACGAAAAGGTGTCGCAGATTTTTTTTTTTTTTTTTTTTTTTTTTTTTTTTTAAGGGGGGGGGGAGGTGTTTTAGAGTGAAATGAAACGAGGAAAGTGTGTTGTATACCTTGGGTTATGTGGTTATGTTACTTTATCGTAATATAATGCGTATTTATCGCCTTTACGATATGATTGATATAGATCAGTGGAGTTGTAGGCTGATAAATATTACAAATAGAGTTTTCATGTTTTTGTGCTTGACATGATTCATGTTCAGCAAGTAGATTTTTTGCCGTGTGTGTGAAAGTGAAGAAGACCTGTTAGAACCAGATAGAATTTCCTTTCATCATGACCTGTTTTTTGAAAATTGATTTTTTGATTAAAGTATGTATTTTTTCTCTTTCATGTATAGCACTATCTTCACACTCACTTAATACGTAAGTTATAATCAGGATATATTATCTTCTGACGCTTATAACTTATAACCTTTCTTTTTTTACATAAGAATTTCTTTGGATATCTCTGCTTACTGTGCTTTATCGAGATCTTCAAGGTGTGTTGATAAGCGAGTAAAAGATTTTTTAAAAATTGCTTGTTAGGTGCTGCCCCTTAAAAGGTCTGTATCTTGGTTATGCTGTATTTCAGTATGTTCTGTGTGGTGCGCTGTTTTATTATTATTATCATTATTATTTTAATATGCGAGTATTTGTAATGTATATATCTTCTTATTTGTGCTTGATATTTTGGTTCATTGCTTTCAGTCGAAAATTTGTAACAGCTATTCAGGTTTTCGAATATATTGTCTTAAGAGAAGGATGTGGTCACGAATCCTATAGAATGAGTGGGAAAAAATTCTGGTAAAAGACAAATAGACGAGGTAAAAACATAATAAATACAAAATATATAAAAGTACAAGATATCTTCACGTGAAATACAACACTGCAGAAAGTATTAAATTATCCGAGGTCACATACAATCTCCATAAAAAAGCAATTAAAATAATTTAAAGTATCAGTATAAAGAATTTTCCCACGTGAAACATATGACACCACAGAAAAAAATAAATCGCCCAATGTGACATATATTCCTTGGAGAGAGAATTTTCAGACTAGGTGTAAAAAATGTATCTGCAAAATACTCCCATGTGAAATATTCATTACACCTCGGCATTCTCTCCCATTTCTTTATGGGGCCACCGTTATGGATGAGCCGCCTCCTTTTACGGCTCATTCCATATTGGTTTTGGCATGGGCTTTTACACTTGGATGTCCTTGAAATATTCATGGCCACTAAAAATCTATTTCCATTTTGAGGTGTCATGAAATATTCATGACACCACAAAATGAAAAACGAAGAACAGTGTAGTGATTCTTGGCAAGAGTGAGACGTGGCCCATATAGCCCATCCCAGTCCTCTTGCAACATCAGTGATACTTCTCATAATTGCTGTTGGTATTGGACCCTGTATGCACCTGTACTTTTTTGTATGTGTTCATTATGATTCTGTGGGTGATATGTTGGAAATGTAGGTGGTTGAAGAATCATGATATGAAAAGCGATTAGACTAATTTAGAATAAAAGAGGAAAAACAGTAAATTAAACAAAAAAAAACAAGCATAAACATCGAGTAACATCGGGTGTGGGAGAGCTTCATTTAAATTTACGAAGTGAGAACGGAAAAAAAGAGTGAGGTAGAAAGAGTGAAAGTGAAACACGGAAAAAGTGAAAGAATTTACCGGAATTATGCTCGTTGCTTGTTATACATTTATTATTTAGCTTCTATATTATGAAGTCATTGTCATTAGATAATTTCAGGGTTGATTTTTTTTCGTCTGTTTCTCTGCATTTTCTTATCTTTAAGACTTATTTGCTTTCGCCTGTTGGTTCGATGGAGTGCATTCTAATCGTATATATATATATATATATATATATATATATATATATATTATATATATATATTTTTTTTCTTGTCGAATGCTTCCATGCGCTTTGTGAACGTTATATTTATAGAAATTTTAAGCGTTTTATCAGTTAAAAGTTTAATGTACTTAGAAGTGATTTGATTTTAAATTTTTACTTGAAGACTTGCTTGTGATGTGTGGTCGTTATGTTTAGCAGTATTTTGTTAGTGGTAGTGAATTGTGAACATATTTCTTATACCAGTTAACAGATAATTTGTATAAACAAATAACGATAATAGTTGTAGAGATAATACTTATTACAAACACACACAAACACTTTACATATGTATGTGCATTCCTACTTTTAAGATACCCACGGTTATCAATGTTTTCAATATTGTCAATGATATTACTCTCGATGTTACTGCAAATATTGTGTATAATGTTTATCAGTGGTACAAATGCTAATACAATTATCACTGTTACTTTGGAGATTGCTTTGTTATTTTTAATATTTTCACTTCAAATATTTTCATTTTCATTTTGATACATCTCGTATAAAATACGCTAACGTATGTCTTTTCCTCTTATTTATTCCTCCTTTTCGTTAAGGCGATAGCCTATATGTTCATAAGGAGAGAGTTTTTACTCTGAATCTAATAATGCCCCTGAAATTTATAACATGCGCGAAAGCCTACGGTACTTGACGCCACATTTCATTAGCATTAGCAATTCTCGCGTCACAAGAGGTCCGTGTGGATTGATTAGTCTGATCAGGATAGAGTGAGCGGGGGAAGGAAGAGTGAGAGGGGAGGGAGATGGGGGAGCTGAGATGATTAAATTATGGAAGGATGTGAATAGTGATGTGCTAAATGATAAAGATTGGGACATTTTGTGGACACTTAGGAAGAAAAGGAGGGAGGGATAGCTAATAACGGTCAGTGATATTTTGCTTCTCTTTTTCTTATTACTTTTTCTTCCCTCTCCCTCCCCTTTCCCCTTCCCTCTCCCTTTCCCCTTCCCTCTCCCTTTTCCCTTCCCTTCCCTTTTCCCCTTCCCTCTCCCTTTTCCCCTTCCCTCTCCCTTTTCCCCTTCCCTCTCCCTTATCCCTTCCCTCTCCCTTTTCCCTTCCCTCTCCCTTCCCTTTCCCTCTCCCTCTCCCTTATCCCTTTCCTTATCTCTCCCTTATCCCTTTCCCTCCTTATCCTCCTTCCCTTTTTCCTCATCTCTTTTCCCATTTCCCCTTCCCTCTCCCCTTTCCCCATTTCCCTTTCCCGGCTTCCTCACTTCTCCCCTTAAATACATCGCAAAAAAATGTATTACAGGAGCCAAACTTTCGCCGTTCAAACCAACCATTGGAGGCTTTGGCAGCTTCAGCACGAGGCGAGTGGAGAGCATCGCCGAGAAACTTGATTATCTTAAGGAGCCGGAATGGTCTTTAAAGGAAGAACGGAAGGGTCAATTCTGCTGGGGAAACTCTCGTGAGTTGGGAATGATAATTGTGGAAATGGTGATAGAGGCAATGGTGATGCTGATTATGAAAATGGTGATAGAGGCAGTGATTGTGATGATTATGAAAATGGTGATAGAGGCAGTGATTGTGATGATTATGAAAATGGTGATAGAGGCAGTGATTGTGATTATGAAAATGGGGATAAAGACTATGATGATTATGATTATGAGGACAATAGTGGTAATGGTGATGATAACGATGGTTTGATAGATATTTTTTATGAAAAATAATGGTGACGATGATAAAACGAGAGGATGAGAATGAGATTAAGAGAAATAAGAGTAACAGTAAAAAGGAATTTGTGTTTAAGATTCAGTTAATGAATCAACACAAGGAGTGAATGTGTAGAATGAGTGAGTGAATAAGTACGTAAATTCTACAAGGGAAAAAAGTTGATGTGAATGTAGACGGAATGTGGCTAATTATAGTGGATTCATTAGTATACAATAACATTGAATTCAATATGATACATCTACCGCAAAATTAATGGCATTATGTTCACGAATAGAAAAAATAACTTTTTTTTTTTTTTTTTTTTTATCCAACGAATATATTATTGGGAAACCATGATATCACGTTGCCGTTTGAAAATGCAAAATTTTGTCCTTACGTGTCAAATTTGCAAAGTAAACTTCAAACTGTCAATGCCTGGATATTGCGGAGCACTTTGTTGCAGAGAGGGATCTATATATATATGTTGCAGAAACATACGGAATACTTTTAGATGGAGATTTTTTGGGCAGTGAAAGAAGGGAGAAAGGGGGAGAGAAAGAGAAAAGAGTATTCGATATTCATATTTTATAATCTTTCAATGTGTTTTATTTATTCCATTTTGTTCCAGCTATTTATTTTTCATCCTTTGTTCTTGACTATAATTTTCTCAGCCACTCTCTATTGTCTTATAAGCATGTATTCTTTAGCTGTCTCTGATTTTTACTATATGTGCCCATCTTTTCCTGTCTGATCTCTCTCTTGTTCTTTCTCGTTCTCTCCCTCTTCCTCCCCCCCCCCCTCTCTCTCTCTCTCTCTCTCTCTCTCTCTCTCTCTTCTCTCTCTCTCTCTCTTCTCTCTTCCCCCTATCGCTCGATCGGACAATAGACGTGATATCGCGTCTATTGCCCGATAGAAGAACGATTATCAAAGCAAAGGATTGAAGGTGTGAGCTTATGAGGGCGTCGCTTAGTCTGATATCTCGCCTGAGTTTTGAAGTTTTATAGCTTTATGGAGCTTATCATGGTTGCCTTTGTTCCTTGGCTCCACCGCATTGCTATCCTTGCTCATTTTGGTGGATGGGTGTGAGTGTGAATGAGGGGGAGGGAGAGGGAGAGAGAGAGAGAGAGAGAGAGAGAGAGAGAGAGAGAGAGAGAGAGAGAGAGAGAGAGAGAGAGTGAAAGAGAGGGTGAAAGGGAAGAGAGAGTGTAAATGTAAGATTTTGTGTGAGAGCGAAAGGAACCACTCCATTTGTTAACACTTTCTTCATTCATTCTGTGTGACTACGCGCTTTTATTCGTGTCTGCAATTACACCTTATCATCTTGGGTGTGCTTGTGTATTCATTCTCACCCCTTCTGTGCTAACACCATGTTCCATTTCATCCCCTTGTATTCACTCTCTCGTGTTTATCCAATCCTCTTCTCTCTATTATTCTTCACCCTTCTATTCCCCCTTTCCATACGAACCCAGGCAATAATCCTCGGTCTTAAAACTTGAAAACTTTTCAGGGAGAGGGAGAGAGAGAAAGAGAGGGAGAGGGAGAGAGAGAGAAAAAGAGAGATTGGAAGAGACTGGACGAGACAGATAAATATAGGAAGTGAGAGGAGAGATTGGAAGCAAGAAAAAGGGGTAGAAAAGAGAAAGTATGAGAGATAGAGCACAGAGGAAAAACAGAGAGGAGGAAAGAAGTAAAGAGAGCGAGAGAGGTCGACAAGAAGGGAATGAGAGAGACCTCTCCGAAAAAAGGGTGAAGGCATCTAACGACCTTTGGCAATGATAACACTTCCTCCCTCGATGCTCATTCTCCGCCAAAAGCCAGCGGCGAAGACCAGGCGATTGGGCGGGGAGGCTGTTATCACCCTGTTAGTTGCCTTAGGAGTTGGTTTAACTAGTTTTGTTTTGAGGTGAATGAAGGCTATGTAGATAGGGTGAGAGAGAATGAGAAAGGTCAAGAGAGAGAATGAGAAAGGCGAAGAGAGAGAATGAGAGAAAGGTGAAGAGAGAATGAGAGAAAGGTGAAGGGAGAGAATGAGAGAAAGGTGAAGGGAGAGAATGAGAGAAAGGTGAAGGGAGAGAATGAGAGAAAGGTGAAGGGAGAGAATGAGAGAAAGGTGAAGGGAGAGAATGAGAGAAAGGTGAAGGGAGAGAATGAGAGAAAGGTGAGGGAGAGAATGAGAGAATGAATGAGAAAGGTGAAGGAGAGAATGAGAGAAAGGTGAAGGGAGAGAATGAGAGAAAGTGAAGGAGAGAATGAGAGAAAGGTGAAGGGAGAGAATGAGAGAAAGGTGAAGGTGAGAGAAAGGTGAAGGGAGAGAATGAGAGAGAGGTGAAGGGAGAGAAGAGAGAGAGGTGAAGGGAGAGAATGAGAGTGAAGGAGAGAATGAGAGAAGGTGAAGGAGAGAGAGAGAGGTGAAGGGAGAGAATGAGAAAGGTGAAGGGAGAGAATGATGAATGTGAAGGGAGAGATGAGAGAGAGGTGAAGGGAGAGAATGAGAGAGGGTGAAGGGAGAGAATGAGAGATGAGGGAGAGAATGAGAGAGAGGTGAAGGGAGAGAATGAGATGAGGAGAGAATGAGAGAGAGGTGAAGGGAGAGAATGAGAGAGAGGTGAAAGAGAATGAGAGAGAGGTGAAGGGAGGAGAATGAGAGAGAGGTGAAGGTGAGATGAAGAGATGAAGGGAGAGAATGATGAAGAGAGAGAGAGAGAGGTGAAGGGGAGAGAATGAGAGAGAGGTGAAGGGAGAGAATGAGAGAGAGGTGAAGGGAGAGAATGAGAGAAAGGTGAGGAGAGAATGAGAGAGAGGTGAAGGAGAGAAATGAGAGAGAGGTGAAGGGAGAGAATGAGAGAAAGAGGTGAGAGAAAGGTGAAAGGAGAGAATGAGAGAGAGGCGAGATGAATGAGAGATGAAGGGAGAGAATGAGAGAGAAGGAGAGAATGAGAGAGAGGCGGAGTTAGAACGGGGAACAGAGGAAAGAAATAGGAGGGAGATGGATTGAAAAGGGCAAAGAAAAAATAAATCTCTTCACTCAATCTCTGATATCGGGGCCTACACCCAGCACTCTCAAACTCTGGCTAATGTCCCATACTGATTTCTTTTTCATGACTTTTCCTTTCCTTTTCTTCTATTCTTTATCCACATTTGTTTTTACTGTTTTTCATTCCAGTTTTATTTCCGTTGTCTTTCCGTTAATAGATTCCAGTGTGGGAAGTCTTTCTTAGATAGAGTTTTGACAAGAAAGTTTTTTATCCTTGGGAATAAATTAAACTCTACGTCTCCAGGTAAAAGATAAAAAAGGAAGAACCAATGAAAATGGTGAATTAATTTTATTTTATTTATTTATTTATTTTTAATACGGTTCTGTGAATTTTACTTGTTTTTTCCTTATATTTATATTCATTTTTAATAATGTTATATTTATAGTAATGTATATTTGTGTACATAGATAGGATAGACTGATAAATTGAGATAGATAATAGATGCATCCGCGGACACAAAGAGAGTACGATATATATCCCTACAATACATGTATATGTGTACAGTCAAGTGTAAAAGGTATGTAAATGGAAATTAGAATCCGACGTAGCCTTAACAAGGACAATAATAACGAAAGAATTGTTAATATGAGAATGGTAATGGTATTACAATATTAATGAGAATGGTGATGATGTAATGTTGATAATAATCAGTAATATTGATGATTCATAATATAATAATAATAATGGTAGAGTAATAATAAGAGAATGAGACAATTCGAAACATGTTCAACAGTTTCGAACACAAATAGACTACGAAAAAAAAACTCCTTAAAGGATGACGTGGAACTTCGCAGGACGCCATTGTCTCGCTCCTTGTCTGACCTCAAGAAATCCTTCCGTGATAGATGGCTGGAGACAGAGATCCTTGCCGGTGACACTGGGCTGAAAATCGGGCCACGTAGACCTTCATTGATCCGGGTTTTTGGAATCTTGGGCGAGGGGAAGATAGCGATAAAGAGGGGGAGAGGGAAAGAAAGAGGGGAGAGGAGAGGGAAAGAGAGGGGAGGGAAGGAAAGTGAATGTGAATGTGTGTGTATATGTGTACGTTTGCATGTCAGCGTACGTGCGTGTATGTTCGTGCGATTAAATGTGCATTTAATCCATTCGTGATCGTGCCTTTTTTCTTTATTCATCGCCCATCTGTTCGCCCAGTCGCTCGCTTCACACGAGTATGAACGCAGCTAACGTCTCTCCTCTGCAGTCCTTTGAAGCAATAGTCTTCGGGAGAGTCAGCTGAAAAGAACGAATTTTCGAGATCCAGTTTCTCTCTCTCTCTCTCTTTCTCTCTCTATCCAATTTCTCGCTTGAACCATTCTATCGCTCTTTCTCTCTCGTGTATTTCTGGCGAAGATATATTCGAAACCAGTTAAATACATCTCTCGTATTGTGAAGATACTCATTTTTATTCATACCTCTCTCTCTCTCTCTCTCTCTCTCTCTCTCTCTCTCTCTCTCTCTCTCTCTCTCTCTCTCTCTCTCTCTCTCTCTCTCTCTCCTCTCTCTCTCTCTCTCTCTCTCTCTCTCTCCCTCTGGGCTGTACAATATTGCAACGTCGGGTAGTATTACCAGCAAGGGAGAACCCAATTTATGTTATTTTTATCTTCTTGTTTTATTTATTATTTCTGAAAATAAAGTATTAGGTAATCAACTTGTATGTCTCATGTTTGTATGTGCGTCTGTTTTTTGTTTATGGGCGTGTATACGTGTGCGTGCGTGTCAAGTCTTGCCAGTTTCTCGACTAATCGGATCTCGTATTACCAATCTTATCTCGCCAATTTCATCTTTCATTTTATCGTCAGTTGTATCTAACCAATCTCGTCTCACCAATCTTATCTTACTTATCTCACCTCACCAATCTAATTTTACTCTCATATCAATCTTATCTTGCTTATCTCATCCCATCAATCTTATCTCACGAATCTCATCTAACCAATCTCGCATCACATATCTCATCTAACCAATCTCGCATCACATATCTCATCTAACCAATCTTACTTTACTTATCTCACACCAATCTTCTCGCTAATCTTACATCACCTATCTCATCTAATCAATCTTCTCACTAATCTCCTCTGACTTATCTGACCTCACCGATCCTCTCACTAATCTCATTTCGCGAGAAGTCCCCCAGCCCCCCCCCCACCCCACACACACACACACTGCAAAACAAGATCCTACCACCTTGACTCCCACACCTGCCCCCTGACAGCCAATTCGGCCGTTAGCTTGCCTGTAGCTTGCTCGCATAGTCGGGATCCCCAGTGACTCATGTTATTCTGCATGGCTTTTGCTTCGATTGGGGGGGGGGGGGGGCCAGGGAGGTTCTTCGCTGAGATTACTCCTTTTGTAAACTTTTGAAAGAAAATATTTGTGTTCGGTTCAGGTTGGTTGAGGTTGTGGGAGTAGCGAAGTGGTCTTGGTGGTTATTTTTTTGAGGATTCCTGTCGGTCGGGAAAATATTTTGTGAAGCGGTTGTCTTTCTTTGGGTGTCTGCAAAGAAGGTGGAGGGGGGAAAGCTACTGTAGTTATTTCTGCTTGTAGGTTCCTTCGTTTTCTCTTTTTGTCTTGATTCTGTCTGTTTTATCTCAATTTCTACTTCTCTCTCCCTCCCTCCCTCCTCTCTCTCTCCCTCTCAATTCTCTCTCTCTCCTCCCTCCCTCCTCTCTCTCTCCATCCCTCCCCTCATTCTCTCTCTCTCCCTCCCTCCCCCTCCCTCTCTCTCATTCTTCTCTCTCCCTCCCTCCCCTCATCTCTCTCTCTCCCTCCCTCCTCATTCTCTCTTCTCTCCCTCCCTCCCCCTCATTCTCGTCTCTCCCTCCCCCTCATTCTCTCTCCTCCCTCCCCCTCATCTCTCTCTCTCTCCCTCCCTCCCCCATCATTCTCTCTCTCTCCTCCCTCATTCTCTCTTCTCTCCTTCCCTCATTCTCTCTCTCTCCTCCCCCTCCCCAGTCCCCTCATTCTCTCTCTCTCCCTCCCTCCCTCCTCCTCTCATTCCTCTCTCTCTCCCCCTCCCCCCCTCATTCTCTTCTCTCCCTCCCTCCCCTCCCCTCATTCTCTCTCTCTCCCTCCCTCCCCCTCATTCTCTCTCTCTCCCTCCACTCTCTCTCTCCCTCCTCCCTCACCCTCTCCCTCATTCTCTCTCTCTCCCCTCCCCTCCCCTCATTCTCTCTCTCTCCTCCTCCCCTCATTCTTCTCTCTCCCTCCCTCATCCTCTCTCATTTCTCTCTCTCTCCCTCCCTCCCCCTCATTCTCTCTCTCTCTCCCTTCCTCTCCCTCTCTCTCTCTCATCTCCCTCCCCTCATTCTCTCTCTCTCCCTCCCCCCTCATCTCTCTCTCATTCTCTCTCTCCTCCCTCCCCCTCATTTCTCTCTCTCCCTCCCTCCTCCCTCATTCTCTCTCTCCTCCCTCCCCCTCATTCTCTCTCTCCCTCCCTCCCCCTCATTCTCTTCTCTCTCCCTCCCCTCATTCTCTTCTCTCCCTCCCCCCTCTCTCTCCCTCCTCCCCCTCATTCTCTCTCTCCTCCCTCCCCCTCATTCTCCTCCTCCTTCCCCCTCATTCAAGTCTCCCTCTTCCCTCCCTCCCCCTCATTCTCTCTCCCTCCTCCCCTCATTCTCTATCTCTCCCTCCCTCCCCCTCATTCTCTTTTCCTCTCCTCCTTCCCCCTCATTCTCTCTCTCTCCTTCTCTCTCAATTCCCCTCCTCTCCTCTTCCCTTCTCTCTCTTCCTCTCCCTCTCTCCTCTCCCTCCCTCCTCATCCTCTCATTCTCTTTCTCATCCCCTTGCCCTTCTCTCCTGAAACGTGATAGACGAGTGACCTTAATCAAGCTTAAGCCAGTCATTTATTCCTCTCTAGGCGAAGTAGCCGTTAGGGTCACGACCTCCTATTAAATTTTGGAGGCTCAGGTCGTTCGTTACACATGTTTGAAGGCGCTGGAGGTCTTGTCTCGTTGGAACTGGGGTGTTGGATGGACGGGTGGGTGTAAGCGAGATATGGAAAAAAATGGAAGCGTGTATGATTCATGTGATGGATGGATGAAAAGGGAGAAAAATAAAGAAAAATGGAGTAATAAAACAATAACAGAAATAAAGACTAAGTGAAGGGATAGTGAGAGTGAGACACACAAACACACACGCATACACGTACGTTTTGCGTGTATGTATGTTTGTATATATATATATATATATATATATATATATATATATAATATATAAAAAATTACCTAGAAAGTCCATTTTGAGCAAGTTTGTTCCAAACGCTCGCCGGAAGCACCACTTAGCAATATTAGGCACACGCTTATTAGCCTGAACTTGGGTGGTGAAGCCAGGGGAGGTGGAGACTAGACAGTTTTTTTCTTTTCTTTTCTTTTCTTTATGGAAGGCGAGACTTAAATTGAAATTGATACGGGGAGATCACTTCTAAAATTGTTGGGGATAGCTCATTTTTATTGAACTTTTGTTAGGGATGGCTAATTATTATTTAACTGTTGACTTGCGATTAAGGTATCGTTTATTGCTACTGTTATTACTGTCAAAGTAATCGTATCATTACTGGTTATTTTTGCTATATAATTTTTTGCTTTTATATCTTTATTGTAATTACTTGTTTGTGCTAATTTCGGATGTTATTACTGTTATTGTGGTTATTATTTTCAGTATTTTTACTTTGATAATTATTTTTTTCCTACCTATAATAATCATGATCAACAAGTATTATTATTGGTTATTACCGTTAATCAATATTTGTATTTTCATCATGATTAGTATTATAATTACCCATGACAATTGTCACCAGCAGTATTACCATCACTATCATCATCGTATTTTCTCCCTCTTCCTTTCTCCTCTATCTGTCTATCTATCTCCTCCCTTTCCCTCTCCCTCCTTCCTTTCGTCTCCCTCTCTCCGTTTTCTTCTCCCTCTCTCCCTCCTCTCTCGTTTTCTTCTCCCTCTCTCCGTTTTCTTTCCTTCTCCTCCCTCTCTCTCTCCGTTTTCTTCTCCCTATCTACTTTCACCGCTCTCCCCCACCCTCCACTCTTTCCAGTTCTTTCATCGTTGTAAATCAGTGTGATAGCGTTCGTCACAACTCACTGGGGTGATTAACGTCAGTAATTTTATGGATCCGTGGGGATGGATATGCTAATGTCGTGTGCAATTAAGCCGGTTGTTGATTTGGAAACAGCAACGGGGATTTTGTGATATTTTAAAAGAGGGGATTTTTTTTTTTTTTTTTTTCAATGGGGGAGGTGTTGTGTTTTATATGTGACGGATGGAGAGGCTAGATTTGTGTTGTGTGTGATTTTTTTGGTGATTGTTTTGTGTGGATAATGATTAGAGGTGATCATCGTTATTGTATCCATCGGTATTATTGCAACTTTATATGTCTAGTTATTTATCTATCTATTCGTGCATCTGCATAGATTTATCTCATTTTCTGTCTCTATTTCTATATTTCTGTATCTCCATCTGTATCTATTTCTACATCTCTCTTGTTACCTTTCTCGTCCTCATTTTGCTTTAAAGGTCGCACGATAAGAAGAAAAAAATATCAAGCGAAAAAAAGGGTAATCCTATCTACAAACGTACCGTGATTACTAATGAATTCTTTTAATGATTTCAAAGGAATTGTCGTAATTGGTAATTCTGTCAAAGGAATGATTAAGATTAGCGATTAAGGGATACTTCTTGATCCTCTTGAACTTTAGCCTTCAATCCTTCAATTCCTCTCATGGGAAGGAGGGAGAAGAAGAGAGAGGAGGGGAGGGGAAAAGAAGGGGGGGAGAGGGACAGACAGACAAAGAGAGAGAGAGCGCGGGAACGAGAAGAGAGAGAAGAAACAGAGGGGAGAGAAAGAGAGAGGATGCGTTTATCCATCAAGGGATGCTGCTATCATGGGGATTCTGTTTTCACATAATTTTCGCCCATTGTATTTACTAGGTATCGACTTGTTCTTTCTAATGAAGTGTGTTATATACAAGAGATGATTCTTTCTCTCTCTCTCTCTCTCTCTCTCTCTCTCTCTATATATATATATTATATATATATATATATATATATATATATATATATATATATTGTGCGACAGGGAGTTCAGTATCATACACCAACGCATGGTCAGTTTAAATAGGGACTTTTGTTTATGATCTGATAAGTTGAATAAGACTAGTTTATTGAACACATATAAACGCTTTTTTTTTCCTCTTCTTCTTCTACTTTATCTACTTTTTACTCCTCCTCCTCAACATCATCTTCATTTAATTTTACTACATCCCATTTTCATCCTCATCCTCTATTTCCATCTTTACCTCTTCCTCATCCTTTAATGCAACCACCACTCCTCTTCATTCCGACTTTATCCTCTTCTTTCCCTTTATCCCACTTCCTTAACATTATCATCCAATGCCACCCACCTCCTCCAATTACACATCCTCAATCCACCCTACCATCCTAATTCCTCACTCCTTATCCTCCAACACCCACCTCCCCACTCTACCTCACCCCCCCTCCTCTACCTCTAACACCCCCCACACCTCTACCTCCAACCCCACCATCCACCTTCAACCCCCCACATCACCTCAACACCCCCCCCCCACCTACCAACGCACATCTCACGCCCCCTTCTCTCTCTCCTCCCACAGGTCCGGCGACAACTCCCCCGGCGGCCCCCCCTCTGGAGCCTCGGAAGGGGGGGAGGGCGAGCGTCCGAGGGTCAGCCTGGCGAACAAACCCTCCGCCACCGCCTTCTTCAACACACTGCGCGTAAGTTGGCGTTGATTTGGGGGGGTTAGTTCTCTGTGTGTGGATGTGGGTGTTTTTTTCTTCCTTTCTGTGTGGATGGGGGGTTTCTCTCTTTTTTTTTTTTTTTTTTTTTTCTTTTGGTTTTTTTTTTTTTTTTTTTTTTTTTTTTTTTGGTTTGTTTGTTCTCTTCTTTCTCTTATCTCACTCCTGTTCTCTCTATCGCTCTCTCTCTCTCTGAGTGAAAGAGAGGGGAAAGAGAAAGCGGTTTTTTGTTATTATTCAGTTAATGACTTTGTTAATTTTTATTATGATTATTACAATTACTGTTATTTATATTATTATTATTATTATTAATGTTTTTGTTATTAGTATTAATGTTATTGTTATTCTTTTTTATTATTATTTTATCATTATTATTATAGTAGTCATCAATATCACTATTATCAATGTATTATTCTTACAGGTTTAAAGATGGATGGATGTAGATATAGATTGAGTATGTAAATTTATATTTACCTATATCTATCCATCCATCTATCAGTATAGATATACACACAGATCCAATATGTAAAGAAGTTGATACGAATTTACTAGAAGTAGACATAGTGATATATATGTCTCCGTTTTAATAATTTCACTGATGGAGTTTTAATTTTATATATTGAAAGCAAATCAAACGTGAAAAATGTGGATGCGGATAAATGGTTCTTGAAGATACGTCAGTTGCAGTAGAAGCATCAAAGGAAAATTTATTTAACGAATGCATTTCACCGCGAAGCCTCAAGATGTGGCAAGAGAAAAAAAAAGGTTTTAAAAAGAAAGGGAGGAAGGAAGAAAGAGAGTTTCTTGGTTATATCATAGTTTCTTTTCTGTTTTAGCAGGTAGTTTATTGTACTTTTTTTTTCGTTTGTGAATATGGATATAGTGCATATATATAGGTGTGATTTATTGAATTTATTGTTATTTGAGAATTTGACAACTCATTTTTCCTTTCAATTACCTTTTTTCTCTCCTTTTCATTTGCCTATGTTATTATATTTATTTATTTTTTCCCCTTTTATTTTATTTTCTCCATATTCATGCAATTTGATCTTTCTTTACGGTTTTCAACTGTACTACACGACCTACTAAAATGAGCGGGCAGCTAAGAGCTAATTCCATAGAGTATTGGGCTAGTTAGGAGCGTGTAGGGAAAGAGGTGAGAAAAAAGAAAGAGGATAGGGAAGGACGAGGAAGAGAAAAGGGAATAAATTAAAGGATGAAGAGAGAGAACCAAATAATAAAAAAAAAAAATCTAGCAGACAGAGGATAAATGAGATAAAAAAGAAAATATATTTTAAAATGTTGACAGAAAGATGGTTTTTGAAGAGAGGCAAACGGAAATGGCCTTTATTGAGTCGGATCGGAAATTTGGTGTATGTATCGGTGAAAGCTTATTAAATTCCTGGATGTCATTTTTTTCTAATAACGTTTTGTCTCTTGCTTTGTTTATTATAAATTTTCTTCATGTTTGATTTTTTTCTCTACCTCTCTTTACGTCTCCCTTTTCTTTGTTTTTTTCGTTATTTTGCTTGTTTTCCCGTCTTTTTTTTTTACTGAGCCTTTTTAGTCATTCTAGTTTCGGTATTCCGTTTGTTAGCCTTCTTTTATTTATTTTTCTTTAACTGTGCCCTTCTACAATATAATTTTTTGTCCTTTGATCTATTTTTTCCTCTCTCTCTGTCTCGTTTTATAATGTTTATTTATGCATTCTTTCCTCTCTCTCTCTCCCTCTCTCCTCCCTTCCTCTTCTTCCTCTATCTTTTGCTCTCTCTCTTTCTTTCCCTCTTTCCCTCTCCTCTTCATCTCTCCCTCTCCCTTTCCTTCTCTCCATCTCTCTCTCTCTCTCCCTCTCCCTTTCTCTCCTCATCCATCCATTTTCCTCTCTAGAAATGAACAGAAAGAGGAAACGTGGCCTTAAAGAATAAATAAATATATAAATAAAAAAGCAGGACGACATTGCAATATATTGTTAGAAAAAATCGAACGGGAAAGGGTAGGCCTACACCAGAGAAATATTCGTCGTGGGAATGTGATGTATTTCCGTCGCAACATTTTCCTGTTTTGCTTAAAAAAGAGACGGAAAAAAACAATAAAAAGGATAATAGATGAATAGCTAGATAATAATACATCGGCGGAGGGAAGAACGAGAACTAAGAGGAAGAATAAGAACGAGATTGATAATTTTTTTAAAAGTTTAAAATAGTGAAAAGTAAAGCAATCGTGATTCCTCTGACAGAAGTTTTTTTTTATCCGAGAGCATAACTTCGTATGACATGTCAGGTTGGAAATCCTGGAATTGGGAAGAAATATTTTTTTTTTTTGCAGATTTTTGCATTGATGGATTCCTTGCGTAGGAGCAAAGGGGGTTAGCCTTTTTTGATATAGTAGGATAGATATAAGTCGATAGATTTTTTTTTTTTCATCGGAGAGTTTTGAAATTTCCTTATCCGCTGTTTCCTCTCTGTAATACCTCATCCTCTTCTCTCTCTCTCTCTCTCTCTCTCTCTCTCTCTCTCTCTCTCTCTCTCTCTCTCTCTCGTTCAAATTCTCTCTCCCGCTCTCTCTTATCTCATTCTCCCCTCTCCTCTCCTTCTCTCCTTCTCCCCTCTCTCTTCTCTCACATTCTCCCCTCTCCCTCTCTCACATTCTCCTCTCCTCTCCTTCTCTCATATTCTCCCCCTCTCCCTCTCCTCTCACATTTTCCCTCTCCCTCTCTCTCACACACATTCTCTCTAATTCCCCCCCTTCTCCCTCTCCTTTTCGTTATTTCAATTTGATCTGTGCTCCCCTTCCATCCATACAACTCTCATAATCTCATTTTTATTTGTCTCTCCCCTTTCTTCCGCCCTCTTTCACTCCCTTTCGTTCGCAGAGGTCAAAGGTCAAAGAATCCGTCGAGACACTGAGGTGCCACCGACCGCATGCTCCAGCTGGCACGATTAGGCACTCGTGCATGCTCTTTCTCTTTGTCTGTCAATTTTCTTCGTCAGTCTCAGTCTGACGGCCCTGTCTTTGAATTTCTTATTCTCTTTGCTCTTCGCTCTCTCTCTCTCTCTTTCCTTTCTATTTGTATTCTTTCTCCTTCTCTTTGACTTTTCCTCTTTTTATCTCTCTCCTCTCCCTTTCCCTTCCCCTCCCCCACCCCCACCCCACCCCTCCCCTCCCTCTTTGACTTCCCCACACCTTCCCACTCTTCCTTCCCTCCTTTCTCCTCTCATCTTCATCTGCCGTTTCTTTCCTTAAACTTTCCCCTCTTCCTCTTCTTCGCATCTCATGGCGAATCGTGATTATCAGACCGTACAATTAAGGCAAGTCGATCCGCTTATCTCAGGTCAACGCTCGCTAGCTTGACCTGCAGGTGTGTGTGTGTGTGCGTGTGCGTGTGTGTGTGCAGGCCTTTTGTCGGAGAGCAGTTGTGCGTGATGTCACAAGCAGGAGAAGCAGTGCTTGCATTGTCTGCTTTTTTTTTTTTTTTTTTTTTTGGTCAACGCTCGCTAGCTTGACCCCTGTGTGTGTGTGTGTGTGTGTGTGTGTGTGTGTGTGTGTGTGTGTGTGTGTGTGTGTGTGTGTGTGTGTGTGTGTGTGTGTTTATTTGTGCGTTTGTGAATGTCGATATAATATGTGTTTATTTGTGATTGTGTGTGTCTATTTGTGTACGCGCTCTTATATGTATTTATTTGTGCTTGTGGGTGTGTGTGTCGGAAGAAGAGGAAATAAAAAGTGAAAAGAAAAAATAGATAAGTAAATGAATAAATAAACAAGACAATAGTAGTAGTAGATGGTAGAAATGAAAAGGAAAAAATAAAGAGGGCATAAAAGATAGGAGAGAGGAAAGGGAATTTTGAATGATGAAACCAAAGGGAGAGAAAGAAAATTCTGCAAAAGATTAATATATTCATATAAAAGGGGAGGGAGGGGTTAAAAAGAAATGTTAAATGAATGGATGAATAAAGCAAAAGGGGAGAGAAGATTGATTATTTTGTTATTATTTCCTTCACATTCTCCCTACATTTTTTTTCATTCGTTTGAACTCTATGTAACTTACAAATAGGTAGGCAAATTGACTGACTGAGTGACTGACAGGTTAATTGATTGACTGAATGAATGAATGAGTGAGTGAATGGCTGGCTGAATGAATGAGTGAGTGAATTACTGACAAGTTAATTGAACAGGTTAATTGGTTGACTGCAGGTTAATTGGTTGACTGACAGGTTAATTGGTTGACTGACAGGTTAATTGGTTGACTTTAATTGTTGACTGACAGGATGACAGGTCTGTTAATTGACTGGCAGGTTAATTGAGTGACTGGCAGGTTAATTGAGTGACTGGCATGAGTGACTGACAGGTTAAGTGACTGACAGGTTAATTGAGTGACTGACAGGTTAATTGAGTGACTGACAGGTTAATTGAGTGACTGACAGGTTAATGAGTGACTGACAGGTTAATTGAGTGACTGAAGGTTAATTGAGTGACTGACAGGTTTAATTGAGTGACTGACTGACAGGTTAATTGAGTGACTGACAGTTAATTTGAGTGACTGACAGGTTAATTGAGTGACTGACAGGTTAATTGAGTGACTGACAGGTTAATTGAGTGATGAGTGACTGACAGGTTAATTGAGTGACTGACAGTTAATTGAGTTACTGAGGCTGACAGGAGTGACTGACAGGTTTTGAGTGAACTGGGTTAATTGAGACTGACTGACTGACTGGTTAATTGAGTTGACTGACTGAGAGTGTGACTGAATTGAGTGACTGACTGTTAATTGAGTGATTGAGTGGCTGACTGATGGTATTTGATTGACTGACTGGCTGATGATGATGATGAATGATGACTGGCTGGCTGAATGAATGAGTGACTGGCTGGCTGAATGAATGAGTGACTGGTGAGGAATGAATGATGACTGGCTGAGTGAATGAATGAATGAATGAGTGACTGACTGACTGGTTGAATGAATGAATGATGACTGGCTGGTGAATGAATGATGGCTGACTGGCTGAATGATGGTTGACTGACTGACTGGTTAATTGAGTGACTGGCAGGTTAATTGAGTGACTGACAGGTTAATTGAGTGACTGACAGGTTAATTGAGTGACTGACTTAATTGAGTGACTGACAGGTTAATTGAGTGACTGACAGCTGTTAATTGAGTGACTGACAGGTTAATTGATGACTGAAATTGAGTGACTGGCAGGTTAATTGAGTGACTGAGGTTATTGAGTGACTGACAGGTTAATTGACTGTTAATTGAGTGACTGGACAGTGTTGAGTGACTGACAGGTTAATTGAGTGAATGACACTTAATTGAGTGACTGACGGTTAATTGAGTGACTGGTTAATTGAGTGATGACTGGTTAATTGAGTACTGGTTAATTGAGTGACTGATGGTTAATTGAGTGACTGAACTGACTGGTTAATTGAGTGACTGACTGTTAATTGAGTTGAATGACTTAATGAGTGATGACTGGTTAATTTGAGTGGCTGAATATGGACTGACTGGTCATTTGATTGACTGACTGGCTGCATGAGTGGCTTACTGACTGGCTGGCTGAATGAATGAGTGACTGGCTGGCTGAATGAATGATGACTGTGACTGGACTGACTGAATGTTGAGTGAATGAACGAGTGACTTTGAATGAATGAATGAATGGGTTGACTGCTGGCTGGCTGAATGAATGGTTGACTGGAATGACTGATGACTAGAATGGCTGACTGAGTGTCTGAGTGACACAGATGTACAGACCACAAAATATGCAGACAAGCATAGATCTACAAGAGCCAAGTTCCTAAAGTGATTCGGCATCTTCTCTTTCTTTCTCTTTCTCTTTATTTTTCTTTCTCTCACCCTTTTCTCTTGTTTTTTATGGTAAGGGGAAGAAGGGAACAATTGTAATGGTGATGATGATAATGATGATAGTAATCCTCATCCTCAATCATTACCGACATTATCATCATCATTGTCATTATTATTAGTAGAATTGTTGTTTTGTCACTGTTATTGTTTTGCTGTTATCATAACTATTTTTATGATTATCATCATAATATTGTTCCTTTCGCTTCTCTCTCTCTCCTCCCTCCCTCCCTCCCTCCCTCCTCTTTCTCCCTACCCTACACTTCTCCTCCCTACCTTCCTACACTCCTTCTTTTCTCCCCTACCCTTCTTTCTCCCCCTTCTCCTACACCTTCTTTCCTCCTCCTATCCTACTTTTCATTCCTTCTTTCCTCCATTTTCCTCCCTGTATTCCCTCATCTCCCTTTCCTCCTCTCATCGCTAGGCTCTTCCCTTCTCCATTATCTCCGCATTATTCCCCCGAGGAGCCACAGGATACAGAGGATGAGGAAGGAGAGGGGAGGAGGGAGGGGGAAGGGAGGGGACGCTATGATAAACGGCAGGTGCTTATGAGGCTTGTGAGGGGGTAACGACGATGGGGATGAGGTGGTGAGCGCATGTGGTGGGGGAGACCGCATAGTTAAAAAAAAAAAAAAAAAAATGATAATAAATAAATTGAGTTGAGTTTTCATATTTTCCTCGGAAGGGTGATGTCAGGTTTAACTACCTGCTTAAGTTAGGATGGGTTTTAAAAGCATACTTTTTCCTCAGTAGAATACAGTTTTAAAAAGTGTATGTAATCTTGTGAAATGACAAGATTTTCGCTTTTCACACTTTCCTTCGTATTATGAAATAACAGATTTCCGCTGTTTCCCTCTTCTTCGTTTTATGAAATACCGAATTTTCGCTATAATCGTATAATGAAACAACAGGATATCCGATATTGACACTTTTCTTCGTCTTATGAAACGCTATTCACACTTCCCTTCTTATGAAATGAAAAGATCTTCGCTATACACACTTATTCCCTCTCCGAGTGTGAAGGGAAGCACTTTAAGACACTGGAGATCAGGGGGAAGAATGCAATATTGCGCGTGTGATAAAGGGCTTTATTCTGAGCTCTGGCAGAGGCCGTGACTGTTTTGCAGAATGAGAGAGAGAGGCAAGTTGTGCGAGAGGAAAGAGGGGATAGCTTTTTGCTATATTGCGGGGGTTGAAGGAGGATGGGGAGGGGGGGGGGATGGAAAGGATGGAGGAGGGGGGAGGGGAGAATTGAGGAATGGAGGGAGAGGGGAGAATTGAAAGGATGGAGGGAGGAGGGAGGAGGAGAATTGAAAGGATGAGGAGGGAGGAGGATGGAAGGATGGAGGAGAGGGGAGGGGAGGATGGAAAGGATGAAGGAGGGAGGAGGGGAGAATTGAAAGGATGAAGGATGGAGAGGGGAGAGTGATTGATCTTGTTTGTATCTGCTGTTGATGTTCTCTCTTCTCTTCTCTCCTCATCTCGCTTCTTTTTCTTTCTCTTATTACTTCCGCGGAGGGTGTTGTGCTTTTGGTAGCGTTGGTTAGTTTGTTTGTTGGCTCGCCGGAGAACTCAAAAAAATATAAATATATTTTTACGTTTTTTTTTTTTTTTTTTTTTTTTTTTTTTTTTTTTTTTTTTTTGCCAGGGTGTGTCTTAGGCCAACTTAGATGCCATTAAATTGTGGTGATGGTCCCTGTTGCTATTGCTAGGGGTGCCATTTATTATTTATTATTTATTTACTTATTATTTTATTTATTATTATATTTTATTAGCATTGCGTTACAGGACGACTTTTTTACGCTTTGAATATTATTATCCTATTGCCTTGGCGGAGGTATGCGCTCTCTGAGGGCTTCTAGTTCTTTCTTTCCTCTCTTCCTTCGTTCTCTTTCTCTCCTCTCCTCTCTCTTTCCTTTCTTCCCCTCCCTCTCTTCCTCCTGTGCCTTTCTCCCCTCCTCCTCTCCTCCCTCCCTTCCCCCTTCCTACCTCCCTCCATCTATCTATCTCTTCTTGCCAATCCTCCCTCCATCCTTACCCCTCTCTTTACCTCGCCCTTTCCTCCTCCTTCCTTCCTTCCTGTTTTTCTCCATCCCCCCCCCCCGTGCTCGGCTTACGTGTGATGCATCGCTGAGGATGTTGCTGACGATAGCAGAGCCCTCCCCCCCCCACCCCCCTCCTCCAGTCCCTCTTCCAACCTTCCCCACTCCCTTCCTCCAACCTCTTCTTATTTAACCACCCCCTCCTCCCCCTTATCCCCTCCCTAAATCCCTTCCTCATCCCCTTCCCCTATCACCTCTCCTTCAACCCCTCCACCCCCTCCATCTCCCCATCCCTACCTCACCCTCTTTATCCCTTCTCCCCCCCTTAATACCCTCCTCCACCCCCTCCCGTCCTCCCCCACCTTCTCCCCGTCCTCTCCCCACCCTCCACCCTCTCCCATTCCCTCCCCACCCTCTCTCCACCCCCTTCCCACCATCTCTCCACATCCTCCCACCCGCTCTCCACTGCCTCTCCACCCCCTCCCCACCCCCTCCTCCATCTCGCATGAATAGCGTGGGAATCTGCATTTTGATGAAAGCCTTGTTCGGGGTTTCTCACTCGGGCTTGTTCGAATTCTCCTCCTCCTCCTCGTTGCTGTTGTTGCTGCTGTTATTTTGTTGCTGTTGTTTTTGTGGATTTCCATGTGGGGGATGGGGGAGTGTTGTCTGCTCTTTTTGTCTCTCCCACTCTTCTCCTTTTCCTTCTTCTCTTTCTTTCTTTCCCCTTTTTTCTTTTCCCTTATCCTTTCCTCTCCCTTTCCTCTTCCCTATCTTCTCTCTCGCTCTCTGTATGTATGTATATGTTTATTCGTAACTCATTTGTTTATTTGTTTAAGCGTATGTGTGTGTTTTCTGCCTCGTTTATTCCATGTGGCTGTAATTGCTTTTGTTATATGAAATCTCTCTCTCTTTTGTTCGGTGTCTTTTTCTAATTATGTCGGTGGTTCTGTCTCGTTTGTTCTTTACAATATGTGTGGTTCTTTATTGTTCTTTGTGTTTTTCTTTTCTCTTTTATTTTTGCGGTTTTTAGTTGGTCTTTGTTCTCTCTATTGTTTTTCTCTATATCAGTTCTTTGGTATTCTCTGTGGTTCTGTTTCCTACCTAATTCATTGTTTTTTTCTTATTATTGATTTGTTATTCACTTTAGTATTTTTGCAGTTTGCCGTTTCCTACGGTTCTCCATTATCGAAGTTCTTATGTCTTCTTTTGCGTTTGTCTCTTATTCTCCTCGGTGGTTCTTTGGCAGGCTGAAGGCTCTTAAGAATAAGGGTTTCCTCGTGGAATTACCGAGATGATTTTAATTACGGTGACACGAGAAGAAATAGGAATGTAAGGGAAAAGAAGAGTATGTGTGTGCGTTACGGGGAGTGTGTGTGTATGTGTTTTTTTGAGGTTGTGTGGTGTGTGTGTGTTGTTGTGTGTGTGTGTGTTTGAGTTGTGTGTATGTGTGTGTGGTGTGTGTGTTTGAGGTTGTGTGTATGTTTTTTTGAGGTTGTGTGTGTGTGTGTGTTTGAGGTTGTGTGTGTGTGTGTGTGTTTGAGGTTGTGTGTGTTGTGTGAGGTTGTGTTTGTGTGTGTGTGTGTTTTGAGGTTGTGTGTGTGTGTGGTGCATGTGTTTGAGTTGTGTGTGTGTGTGTGCATGTGTGGTTGAGTGTTTTGAGTTGTGTGTGTGTGTGCATGTGTTTGAGGTTGTGTGTGTGTGTGTGCATGTGTTTGAGGTTGTGTGTGTGTGTGTGCATGTGTTTGAGGTTGTGTGTGTGTGTGTGTTGTGTGTGTGTGTGTGCATTGTTGAGTTGTGTGTGTGTGTGTGTGCATTGTGTGCATGTGTTTGAGGTTGTGTGTGTGTGTGCAGTGTGTTGAGGTTGTGTGTGTGTGTGCATGTGTTTGAGGTTGTGTGTGTATGCAGTGTTGTGTGTGTGTGTGTGCATGTGTTGAGGTTGTGTGTGTGTGTGTGCATGTGTTGAGGTTGTGTGTGTGTGTGTGCATGTGTTTGAGGTTGTGTGTGTGTGTGTGCATGTGTTTGAGGTTGTGTGTGTGTGTGTGCATGTGTTGAGGTTGTGTGTGTGTGTGTGTGCATGGTGTGTTGTGTGTGTGTGTGTGCATGTGTTTGAGGTTGTGTGTTGTGTGTGTGTGCATGTGTGTTTGAGGTTTGTGTGTGTGTGTGTGCATGTGTTTGAGGTTTGTGTGTGTGTGTGTGCAGTGTTTTGAGGTTGTGTGTTGTGTGTGTGCATGTGTTTGAGGTTGTGTGTGGTGTGTGTGCGTGTTAGGTGTGTGTGTGTGTGTGCATGTGTTTGAGGTTTGTGTGTGTGTGTGTTGCATGTGTTTGAGGTGTTGTGTGTGTGTGCATGTGTTTGAGGTTGTGTGTGTGTGTGGTGTTTGAGGTTGTGTGTGTGTGCATGTGTTTGAGGTTGTGTGTGTGTGGCATGTGTGGTTGTGTGTGTGTGTGCATGTGTTTGAAAGGTCTGTGAGTGTATGGTTGTTTGGTAGTGCCTTTGTGTATGGAACAAGAGGGGAGAGTTGTGTGTGTACGGCTCGTTGACGGTGATATGTGTTTTTTTTTTTGTGTGTATACATGTAGATATGTGTATATATTCGTGTGGGTGTGATAGACATACCAACCGCCCAAAGAAAGTCTTTGTTGCCCAAACCGGCCATCATACAGGAGAGAAACCGGTTCATTCCAACCCTTTCAGTGTTTGAGACCCAATGCCAAGTCTCAGGGTTCACGAGGTCTGTGATTAGAGATGTGAGTATCGGATGAACTTTGAACAATCGTGCGTTGAGTTGGCTTTCACCGGTGAGTTCTGGGCAGATAAGGGCTTCGGCCAAGTTGCTGTTGGAAAGTTAATGCCGGATGGTTGATGTTGGGAAATAAAAGTTGGAAAGTTGATGCTGGAAAGAACGAGTTGATGTGAAAGTATTTTTCCAACACGCTTAATGGATTAGATAATTTATTTCCTTCATGGTTGTGGCGAATGAACTTTTATTTTTCTTTATATTTATTTTAGTTGGATAAGATGTATTGATTTGTAATACTTAGGGGATAATGAACAAACCAACCATATACAAATTTGATCTTATTGAAAAAAAGAT
>NW_020871236.1:205758-213258 GCF_003789085.1 Penaeus vannamei
TCCTTCTTCGTCTTCATCTCTTTCTTTATCTTCTTCTCTTCTCCTCTTCCTTCTTTATTACAACCTTTGCCTTCTACAGTTACTAATTTTTTTTTTTTTTCTTCAATTATTCTTATCTCTGCTTCTTCTTTTTCTCCAATTACCACTTTTTATTATCATTCCACTCCAATTACAACTACTGCTTCTTCAATTACAACTATTTCTCCTTCTTTTCCTCCTCCTCCTCTTTCCTTTCCTTCCTTATTTTTCCAGGATTCGCTTGGTCCTGTTAATCCATTTTTACGGTGTTCGGAAAATCCAACATTCTTTCTTTCTTTCTTTTACTTTTTTTTTTGTATTTTCTCCCTCTACCATTTTCGTATTTCGGTAAATTGTAGTATTAGTTGGGGTATTTATGGCTAATAAAAAGTGGGGAGGATCTGCAGTTCATTTATTTTTAGTAAATTGCTTTTGTAAGGCGCTTTTATTTAGTATTTTTTTTTCTTTTTTTTTTAACTTTTTTTTTTTACAAGATATTGATACCTTTCTAATGAACGACTTACTTGATCAGCTGATTATTCTCGCGAATCTATTTTATTTTAATTTCTTTTATTTTTCACCTTTTTCTCCCCGAATCGGTATTTGAAACGATTTGGGGAGTTACGAAAGGAGGAATAGAGAGAAAATATGAATGAAAATGGGATAAGTAGTGATAAAGAAAGGAGGGAATAAGGCAGATTAGCAATCGGCTTTACTGCAGTACAAATAGGGTATTTGTGGCGTATAACAAAGGCGGGATTATTAGTCCATTTATTTTTAGTAAATTGCTTTCTGGATGCGTTTTACCTGATGTTATATATATATATATATATATATATATATATATATATATATATATATATATTATTTATATATCTATATAGGCATAGATCTTTTTTACCAGATGATAATACCTTTTTTTAATGAATTGTTTCATAGATCAGCTGATTGTTCAAAATTAGTCTGGAGAATCTATTTTATTTTATTTCATGCTTCATCTTTTGCTTCCCAATCAGTGTTGATATGAGTTCGAAGAGGGAAAAGGAGGTGACTATAAGAAGTATTGGATAAGACGTATTAGCAATCAGCTGTAGAACGAGGTTGCGTTATTGAGAAATTAACGTATTATCACTCTAGACCAGGGTTGCGTTATTGAGAATCTAAGAAAATGAATTTAGAAAATACTTTACCTTTTTTATAGAGGATTAAAATTAGATTATGAAGGTAATTTGGCCTTTTTTATGTAAGGGAGAAAATAGTGTCTGTCTGTGGAAGTAATTTGCATTATGTTTATGTGAACATTATAAATGGTAATGTGGTTGTGACCGCGCGTGTCTGTTTTTAGAAAGGAATATTTTGGTTTCTCTCTCTTTTTCTTTCTCTTTCTTTTTTCCTCTCTTTCTCTCCTCTCTCTTTCTCCTCTCTCTCTCTCTCTCTCTCTCTTCTCTCTCTCTCTCTCTCTCTCTCTCTCTCTCTCTCTCTCTCTCTCTCTCTCTCTCTCTCTCCTCTCTCTCTCTCTCTCTCTCTCTCTCTCTCCCCTCTCTCTCTCCCCCTCTCTCTCTCCCTCTCCTCTCTCTCTCTCTTCTTCCTCTTTCTCTCTCTCTCCCTCTTCTTTTCTCTCTCCCTCTCCCTCTTTTTTCTTTTCTCTCAAATGTATTGATATAATTAACAGGTTTGTTGTGCAATAAGCTAATAAGCATGTATTCGAAAGGACATCAGTGGATCTGAAATTATTCTGATGCCACACCCACACTCAGAACCTGTTTTACACATACACAAAACGTACACACACACACACACACACACCACACACACACACACACACACACACACACACACACACACACACACACACATACACATACACATACACACACAACACACACACACACACACACACACACACACACACACACACACACACACACACACACACTTATAAATTAGAGTGAAATACACACTCCAACACTCCAACCCACTTCCCCCCTTCCTCGTTAAAAGAACCCACCCCACCTCCCTCACTCCCCCTAACCCCAAGCACGCCCCAACAATATCCCAAGCGTGACAGATAGCGTGACTAACCTTCCCCCCCCCCCTCCCCCCCTTCCTCCCTCCCTTCCCTCCCCCTCCTTCTCCCCTCCCCCTTCCCCCTCCCTCCCTTCCCCCTCCCCCTTCCTCCCCCTCCCCCCCTCTTGTTCCTCCCTCCCTTCCCCCTTCCCCCTCCTTCCCCCCCCTCCCCTTCCTTCTCCCCCCCTCCCCCTTCCCTTCTCCCCCTCCCCCCCTCCCTCTTTTTCCTCCCTCCCTTCCCCCTTCCCCCTTCCTTCTCCCCCTCCCCCCTTCCCTCTTTTTCCTCCCCTCCCCCCCCCTTTCCTTGTCGCTCCAGACGTGAGTGTAGAGCGGCAAGACAGCACGACGGATTATGCTGCGGATAATTCCTCGGCCGAGCACTCCTCCTCCTGTACCCCGGTGTCCATGTCCCCGAGGAGAGGACCGATGCTGTCCCAGAACCGTCAGAACTCCCAGGGTAAAAGGCGTCGTGGGGGGTCTTGGGCTTTTTTTTTGTATTTATTTATTTATGTGTCTATTTAGTGTCTATTATTTATTTATTTAGTGTCTATTATTTATCTATTTAGTGTGTATTATTTGTGATTGGTATTTTTAGCTGTTTTATCTTTATTTATTTAGTGTCTATTATTTATCTATTTAGTGTGTATTATTTGTGATTGGTATTTTTAGCTGTTTTATCTTTATTTATTTAGTGTCTATTATTTGTGATTGGTATTTTTATCTATAATCTTTATTTATTTAGTGTCTGTTATTTGTGATTGGTATTTTTATCTATAATCTTTATTTATTTAGTGTCTATTATTTGTGATTGGTATTTTTATCTGTTTTATCTTAATATCTTTTTTGTCTATTATTTGGATTGGTATTTTTAGCTGTTTAATCTTTATTTATCTTTGTCTGTTATTTGTGATTGTATTTTTATCTTTTGTTTGTATTATTTGCTTAACTTTTTTGATATAGTAAGGTATTGTATTGATACTTCTTATTGTGTAGAATAGTTTGGTTTATTGGTAGTTTTTTGTATATAGATGAAGAGTATTTTTTTCTGTGTATGTTAGTAGGAATATTTTTTTTCTCTATTATTTTAAAGGTAAACTGGACAGTTTTAGCTTGTCTCAGATCTATATTTTTTCCATTCCCACCTTTTACTATGAGATATCTTTCTATTTTTCTTTTGATTATTTGGTTATATTTATTGATTAAATAGAATTAGATCGTTCTCTTTGGTCGATATGTTTAAGATTCCTTAATTTGATTGTTAATGTGCAGCTTTTTCGCTCTTCTTAGATTGTATTTTTTCTTCTTTGCGTTATGACATTTTCTTTTTATTGTACTTGTGTATTTGATATTCTGCCTACATTTCGGTATTTAGTTTGTGTTATACACTAACTTTAGTACTCTATTCTTATGTTTGGTATTCTTAATCTGATGTATTCTTTACTAGTGTATTAGTTACCAGGTTCTGTGAAAACGACTTGAAATGGTTTGCTCAAATTTGTTTGAATATAGTTCTTTAACAAGACAATATATGAAATAAATGTACCTAATGTAGTGTCATGATTGTGGAAGAGGACATGGGTGAAATTAAAGATTTATTAAGATTTAAATGAATCCGGATTGAGGTTAAATGAATCTGGATCGGAATTCCTGCAGTTTATTTATTTAAAATCTCTTTGGGGATGCTCGGATGACTGCAAAATCTTCAAAGAGGAGAATGTACTCTGGATCAATTGACTGATATTCTCTCTCTCTCTCTCTCTCTCTCTCTCTCTCTCTCTCTCTCTCTCTCTCTCTCTCTCTCTCTCTCTCTTCTCTCTCTCTCTCTCTCTTCTCTCTCTCTCTCTCGCTCTCTCTTCCTCTCTCTCTTTTTCTCCCTCCCTCTTTCCCTCTTTTCCTATTTATTCTCTCCCCCTCCCCTCCCTCCCTCCCCCCTTTCTATTTCTTCTCCCTCCCTCCCTCCTCCCTCTTTTTTCTATTTCTTCCTTTCTCTCCCTCCCTCCTTCCCCCCTTTCTATTTTCCCTCCCTCCCTCCCTCCCCCCACTCCCAAACAGACGTAGGTGGCAGTGCCCTCTCCGGCGCCCCGGATCCTGGCGACCTGAGCAGCGTGCCCAGCGGTGCCAACCCTTCCAGCCTCACGCCCCCCACCCCCGCCCGTGCCCAGGGGGGGTTGAGCAGCTCCCCGGCCAACCTGGAGCAGACGGAGAGCGACACGCCCCAGCCGAATCAGGTAGGGCTGGGACGGCCGCGGTGCTGCTGTCGCTCGCTGGGTTGGGAGAGTGCGTGCGGAGTTGTATTGTTTGTTGTTATTTTTTGGCATGTTATTATTTTGTCTTTATTATTTTTATTGTTATCATTATCATTATTATTATTGTCATTTTTATATTGTTATTCATTTATTTATTATTATTGTTTTTATTATTATTGTTATTGTCATTTTTTTTTATATTATTATTTTTTTATTATTATTATTGTCATTTCTCTTCTTAATTATTATTGTTATTATTATTTTTTATTATTTTTTTATTATTATTTTTTTATTATTGTTATTATTATTATTATTATTATTTTATTATTATTATTATTATTATTATTATTATTATTATTATTATTATTATTATTATTATTATTACTATTATTACAAGTAGTATTACTATTATTGATTATCATCATCATCCAAAGATTGGAGGTTTTTTTGTAAGTAAGACCCATAAAAGTACATCAGAGTACACCTTATGATTCTCTATGATTTGGAAAGCTTTGACTGGAGTTCAAGGAGTGAATTTCAGGTTTGCTATTTTTGGCTCTGAGCATTTGTGTGTGGTCTGGTTTTCTTCCCTTTAATCTTTGCGGGGTGAAGCATTGCACATTTTCTTGCACAGATTTGATGTCATGTTTATGCACTTTGCTAAAGTACAGCTTTTGTTTTTTTGTTTTGAGTTTTTTTTTTTTTTATTGTGTCCTGATTTTTTTTATTATGTCCAAGAAGGAGGAGAGTATGCGATCATATTTTATATGTTGAGGGTTTCTGTAACCTATAAAATTTCCCCTTAAGTAGAAATTTGTAAAATAAGCGTTTGATAAATCGAACACCAGATTTTTTTTTTTTTTTTGTAATTCTAGTCCTTTGGATAATTTGCTCAACACCAGTCTTTCCTCCTACCACTAGGCCTCGAGCAGCGGAACGGTGTACGAAGTGTGGTCTCAGGAGGTCAGTTTTAGGGTGACCTGACGTTTCCGGGGGTCACTTAGGACTCCTCACCCTTCCCCATACCCTTCCCCATACCCCCCCCCGCCTCCTCCATCCCCTCCCTCTTACCATTCTTGGAGCCTCTGGTAGATTCCTTGTTTTATTTTTTTTATTTTCATTTTTTTGCTTCATAAAAGGTTCTTGTCGTTATTAATTTAAAAAGTATATACTTCATTGTTGGAGTTTCAAACTGACCAGTCAAGGAAATACTTACAATTGGCTCCAAGGAATGTATTCCGATTTGACGTCCGCGTTATATCTGAATAGTAATACTTGTCACTAACACCATAATATCACTTGACTGTCCAGTACCACTAAATGAAATAGGGGTTGCCTCCGTAGAGTTTTGTGACTGGCCGGGAGCGCCGGCGTAGTTCTCCCGTTCGCTAACTGGGATTAGAACTTTTTTGATTTAGGAATTAGTGTATGAATGAGTAATATTAAGAGGTTTGAGGCATTGTATTATAGTGTATTATAATGTCACGTAACCAGGTAGTGATTATAAGATTTTTTTTCTTAGAGTAAAGGTTTTGCTCAGTGTAATTAGGTAAGACTTGCACATAGTAAAAGCTCGATAAAGCATTGTGCTCTTGGAGAATTAGTTGCAAGGCGTGCATGTGAAGGTGCTAGTGCATGGGAGTATGCATGGGAGATGGTGACTTTTGGTACACATGAAGTTAAAATGCATGTGACATTGCAAAGTAATGGTTTGGTATGTGATGCAATAATTGAAGCCCTTCTCTGAACTACGCATATATATATTACACACACACATATATATATATATCATATATGTATACATATCCACATTTACGTGATATATGTAACATTCATAATAAATATGCAAATATGTTCATACTCTCACTAATGATTTAACCAATTACAATGCCATCGTTAGTTCCCGCGTGTTCAGAACATGCTTGCGTTTGCCTCCCTGCTTGTGCTTGACTGACACACCCTCCTGAGCGGAAAGTAGCCAATGCCCTCATGTCGGTGCCTAGATGCATTCTACTCACGTAAGATTCCCCTGTTGCCGCTGTTCAAGATTGGCATCTGTGACTTGCTGCCTATCCCTGTGTTGTATCCCGTGGTGTTGGGGGATTCAGGCGCGCCGTTGGAGGTGGTCCTGGTAAGTCATCGCCTGTGCTTTGTCTTTGGGCTTCCCCTTCGGCGCCTCCGGACACGGGCGCTCGCTCGGGGCGCTGCGCCTGAGCGAGGGCGAGGAGGGGCTCTGTCGACTGTTTTTTTTTTTTTTTTTTTATCTAGTTTTTATTATTGTGCTATTTTGAGGATCTTTTTTCTGTTTTTCATGACTCTTTTTGTCTCTGATATGCATTTTTTAATAAGAAGCTGGAAAGATTTTTTTATGGGATTTGGGTTTAATGTCATTTTTTTTAGAAGTTACTTCTCCTTTTGGGATTATAGTTTATTGCCTGTCTAGGTTTATATTTTATCCATGTAGACATCTTCATACCAGAGGACTTTAGAACCCAACTGAAGACAGGTTCATTTTTTTATGATTAGTATTTATGCTTATGGATTTCTGCTTGCCTCAGCTGCACTGTTTTGAATTTATCCGTAATTGCATTTCATTCATTCGCTTGCCGTGCAAATGGTGGCCAGTCAGTCAATCCGAAATCCATGGCCCTTTTTCTCTATATTAACGCGTTCTGTTATGAGTTCTGCTTGCCTTGACTTTGCTTTCTCTCGGTGCAGGACCCAACCGTGCTGCGCCACCGAGCTCTGCGCCAGTACTCCTTTTTCCAGCTCCACGTCCACCTGAAGCGCGGCGAAGACCTGGTGGCCCGTGACGCCTGCGGTAAGCTCCTCCCCCAATACTCATCCTACCAATCAGGAGACTCCGCGAGAGCAGGTAGTGACCAATCGTATCTTGCCATGTGTGTGATCTAACGAATCAGCGTGCGCCAATACAAGTTGCCAGCATGGATGTTTTCTCACACACCTTTGCCAGGAAAACACCTCTTCTTAACCCACGTGATTAGACGTATTTGGAGGTCGTAGTCTTTTTAGAGGGAGATGGTTGTGGAAAGATGCATTTAGACTTTAGAATAACGATATGAACCACTTTTAGTTTTCAGTAAAAAAGAAGGTTGCTTCCTGTTCTCTTCCTCCTCCTCTTCTCTCTCTCTCTCTTTCTCTTGTTTCT
>NW_020871236.1:215738-240738 GCF_003789085.1 Penaeus vannamei
TACTTTAGAATAGAATAGATATACGTTTACGAAAAGAGTTACGAAAATGTAGATGGATAGATAAGATAGATATACGGAGTTGAGAAAAGAGATAGATGAGATGAATAGATAGATATATATGGAATTAAGAAACTATAAGTTGATGGAAGTTCCGAAATAGCTTTTTTTTATATATATCTTAGTGTCATATTTTTAATGTTCTTTTCATTTTCTCCATTCTTCGCCATTACTGCTCGCCGTATGTCCTCCATTATTTGAAATTATACGAAATCCGGTTCATGATTCCTTTTGTCTTTGTTCTCATAACATCCCTCATTTGATGTGAAAATTGTGTAATTTCCTCTGAAGATGCTCTTTATCTAATTTCCCTCTCTTCCTCTTTCTCTCATTTCTCGCTCTGTTTCTTTCGTTGGTTCCTGGTTCCTGCGCTCTTTCCTTCTTTTTTTTTCTCTCCCTCCTCCTTTTATTTATTTATTTATTTTCCTTTTCTTCTTCCTCTTCTCTCTCTCTCTCTCTCTCTCTCTCTCTTCCCTCTCTCTCTCTCTCTCTCTCTCTCTCTTCTCTCTCGTCTCTCTCTCGCTCTCTCTCTCTCTTCTCTCTCTCTCTCTCTCCCTCTCTCTCTCTCCTCTCTCTCTCACTCTCTCTCCTCTTCTCTCTCTCGTCCTCTCTCTCTCTCTCTCTCTCTCTCTCTCTCTCTCTCCTCTCTCGTCTCTCTCTCTCTCTCTCTCTCTCCTCTCCTCTCTCTCTCTCTCTCTCTCTCCCCTCTCTCTCCCTCTCCTTCTCTCCCTCCCCTCTCCTTCTCTCCTCTCCTCCCTCTCCTTCTCTCCCTCTCCCTCCTCCCTTCTCCTCTCCCTGCCTCCTCCCTCCCTTCCTCCCTCTCCTCCCTCCCTCTCCTCTCTTCCTCTCCCTCCCTCTCCCTTCTCCCCTCTCCTCCCTCTCCTCTCCCTTCCCTCCCTCTCCACTCCGTCCCTTCTCTCCCTCCTCCCCTCCCCTCCCTCCTTCCTCCCCTCCTGCCTTCCTCCATGCAAATTTTCCTTCATTTCTGTTTGATTGCGTTCGTGATTGAGGAAATGAAAATCAGCATTTCTGTGGTATTTTTAGACAAAGAAGAAGGTATGACTGACATTACATTATTTTTTCTCTCTCTCTTTTTTATCTATTATGTTGGTAATACTATTTGGTGTCATGTTTACCGGTGAGCTTATTATGATGGATGTTGTTAAGGGTTGGGGGAGTTAGATTTATGGACGGATGTTGTTCGGAATTAAGAAATATCGGCTGTATTTTTTTTTTTCTCCCATCTCCCCTTTTTTTCCTCCCTACCTGCTCTCTGCCTCTCCCTTCCCTTCTTCCCCCTCCCTCCCCCCCCCTCCCCCTTCTCCCTCTCCTACCCCTTCCTTCCTTCCTCCCTCTCCTCCCCCTTCCCCTTCTCGCCTTCCTCCCCTCCCCGTCCCTCCTCTCCCTCCTCCCTCTCCGTCCCCCTCCCTCCCTTCCTCCCCTCTTCCCCCCTTCCCTCTCCTCCCCCTCCCCCTTCCTCCTCCACCTCTCATCCTCACCGCTCTCCTCCCCCCTCCCTCCCTCCCCTCCCTCCCCTCCCTCCCTCTCCTCCCTCCTCCAACCTCTCCCCCCACCCTTCCTCACCCTCCTCCTCCGTCCCTCCCCTTCCTTTCCCCTTCCTCCTCCTCTCCCTCTCCTCCCACCCCCCCGCCCCTCTCTCCTCCCTCCCTCCCTCCGTAACGCATGGCCCTGTCTCTCCTCCCCAACATAATGCCAATCTCGGGCGGAGTGAAGGCTGGTGGTCATGCCCGAGGGAGACATATCGCAGCAGTCGGGGAAGCGAAGAGAGGCGAAGGAAGTGGTACTCGAGGGAAAGGGGGGAGGGAGGCGGAGGGGTGTGGGGAGGAGCGGTAAGGAGGGGAGGGAGGGGGGAAAAGGGAGGGGTGGGGGGAGGGGGGACGAGGGAGGGGCGGTGTGGTAGGGAGGAGGGAGGGAGAAGGGGAAGGGCGTTGGGGCGGAGGGTGGGGAAGGGAGGGGGAAGGGAGTGGGTAAGGAGGAGGGGGGAGGAGGAGGGGGAGCGAGGGATGGGGGGCAAAGGGGAGGTTATGGAGGGTGTACTAAGGCTGTCCTCTCTTGTGGTTTGGAGTCGAGGTTGGGGGGAGTTGGGTTGGGTTTTGGTGGGGGAGGGGGGGTCTTGGTTGGGGAGGGTTCTCTATTGGTTACTCATTTTTTTTTCTTTCTTTCTGTCGTTCCTTCTTTTTGTCTTTATTTTTCTTCTCTCTCTCACCACCACCACCAATTTGATAATAATATTAAAAAAATATATATATTGTATATTATATATATATACATATATATATATATATATATATATATATTATATATATATATATATATATATATATATATATATATATATATCCTTTCCATCCCTCTCTCCTCTCTCATCCATCCACCCATGTATCCATTCAAGGATCTCTCTCCCTCTTACCCATCCTTTCTATTTTCCCCCACCCCCCCTTCCCCTCCCTCCCTCCCTCCCTCCTTCCCCCCTTCCCTCCTTCCCTCCTTCCCTCCTTCCCTCCCTCCCCTCCTCCCTATCTCTCTCTCTCCCTCTCCCTCCTTTCCCTCCCTCCTCCTTCCTCCCCCTCCCCCTCTCCCTCCCCCCTCCCCTCTCCCTCCCTCCCTCCCCTTCCCTCCCGCTCCCTCCCTCCCCCTTCCATTAACCCTCTTCCCAACCCGGCCTCACGCGTGTAAGACAGATACAAAGGCAACCCCTAAGACCGGCAATAAATGGTGTACGTGCTTCCCCTTCCGCCCTTCCCTCATCACTAAGGTACTCAGTCGCGGGGGACTTAAGGGGAGAGCTCCGAAACCCTAGCTGGCCGAGGAACCTTTTTCCCCTGAAGCTTTCCCCTTTCCCGGTTCCCTCGTTTGGTTCGTGTTATTAGGTTGTGGCGTCGCTAATTATGTGTTGGAGAGAGGGAGAAGGGAAGAGAGAGATAGGAAGGGGAAGAGGGAAGAAGAGGGATAGGGATAGAGAGAGAAAGGGGGGGAGAAGGAAGGAAGGAAAGAGAAGGGGGGTGGGAGACTAAGAGAGAGAGAGAGAGAGGGAATAAGATAATATTTGATGGTCAGTGTTTTATATATTTCTCTCCTCTCCACTCTCCCTTTCTCCCCTCTCCCTCTCCCTCTCCCTCTCCTCTCCCTCTCCCCTCCCTCCCTCTCTCTCTCTCTCTCTCTCTCTCTCTCTCTCTCTCTCTCTCTCTCTCTCTCTCTCTCTCTCTCTCTCTCTCTCTCTCTCTCTCTCTCTCCCTCCCTCCCTCCCCCTCCCTCCCTCCCTCATCCTCCCTCCTCTCCCCTCTCTCCTCCTCTCTCCTCCTCTCTCTCTCTCCTCTCTCTCCCTCTCTCCTCTTCTCTCCTCTCTCCCTCTCTCTCTCTCTCCTCTTCGGAAAGTGACAGCAAGAGTGAGCAAATGACAGCTTCCAACTTTGCTCCTTGACAAGTCGCAAGGAAGGAAAACGTAGATTTTAACGAGGTCATGAAAAGTCTCGCTCCACCTTAGCGTCGCTTTTGAATGAGATGCTTGTAAAGTTTTTAATTTTTTTCCTTTTTTTTTCTATTTTGTCTTTTAACTTTTTTTGGGGGGGGAGGGAGGGGGGGGTTACACCGTTCTAAATTTTTAGGTTTGTCGTTCATAAGTCGAAAAAGGTTTAGGTTTGTCTCCCCAGAGTTCTAATAGTTTTAAGTTTGTTTCCCTCACGTTCCTATAGGTTTATCTGTCACGTTACTATTATTTATAAATCTGTCGCGTTACTATTACGAGATCATAGGGTAAATCAGGCCAGTTAGAAGTATGTGCGTAGTATTTATTTTATTTGTGTTTATGTATTTTGTTTAGGCACGTCGCTCATTTATCGTGACATTTTTTATGAATTAGATGGATTTCTGTTTGTTTAATTGCGCGGAATCGTAGGCGCAGTGGGATGTGTCATCATAATTATCGTTGTTTACTGGTCTTCATTTTTTTCTTTTTGTGTGTGTAATTAGGTGGGTCTTTTTCTTGTCTTTTTTTTAGTGTCTTTCTTTTTTCCTTCTTTCTATCTTTTTTTTTTTGTCTTTCTCTCTTTCCTCTCTTCCTTTTTCTTTTCCTCCCCTCGTTCCTACGCCTACTTTTCGCCTTCTTTCTCTCTCTTCCCCTCTTTTCTCTCTTCTCTTTTCTCTCTCTTCCCCTCTTTCTCTCTCTTCCCCCTTTCTCTCTCTTCCCCTCTTTCTCTCTCTCCCCTTTCTCTCTCTTCTTTCTCTCTCTTCCCCCTTTCTCTCTCTTCCCCTCTTTCTCTCTCTTCCCCTCTTCCTCTTTTCCTCTCTCTTCCTCACCCCTCTGGTCCCTTTCCCATTCTCCCCCTCTCCCTCTCCCTCCCCCCCCTCCCCCTCCAAGAAAATAAATTTGCATACACAGTGTGGCTTTACCCAGACAACGTGTGTGACCACTGCCTTTAATTCGAACTCACTACTGTCTTATACTTCTATTATAAGATTTTTTATTTTTTTATATGAATTTTTCATATACATGTACAATGTACGCTGTGTTATTTTTTGCAAGTTCCTATTTTTTCCCCTTGTTTGTTGTTTACCGGATATGTTTACGTAATTTTGTGGCATTGCGACGCTAACCTGCTTACACGAACGCGACGGGGAAAGAGTCAAAGATAAATAAATAAATGAATGAATAAAAGATGATAATAAAAACTGCCTGGTATCCCATGCTATTATGCTACATTTCTGACGTCACACACTTATTTGCATACGAATTGCACCAAGGGTAACTGTTTGTGTTGTTGTTGGTGTTGTAGAGGTGCTGGGGGTGTTTACGTAATACGGGTGACATTGTTGTGCTAACCTGCTAACACGAACGCGATGGGAAAAAAACTGCGGGTCGTTTATGCTATATTTCTGACGTCACACACTTATTTGCATACGAATTGTACCAAGGGTAACTATCTGTGTTGTTGTTGTGTGGCTTATATCGACCAAGGGTACATAGATGTCCATATATATTTTTTTGTGTATCACGTTTCCTTGTTGTTGTTTGTCGCGTTCGAGTTGGAATGTTTAAAATTGGCGGGAAATATGATTTAAAACTCGTCAATTTTGCCTGCTTTTGGGGATTATTTCAAGCTCTTAATCTTCTTACCTTTTATAGAGTAAGTGGATTGGAAACTTTTAAGTTAGGCTTAGAGTTAGTGCGAGACTTATTAAAGAGAAACTTCATGGTTGGTACTTTCCGGCGTAGGGGAGAGGGGGGGAGGGGTATTGCCAGATTTAGCGAAGTCCCCCCCCTCTCACGGCCAACTCGCGTAAGAAAAGAAAACGGTTTCGTACCCGATGCCCATACCTTCCTGTCCTACATCTCGGACTTTTCTGGGTCACTATAATGAACTGCCTTCTAATTTTTTCCTAATTAGAATGGGTTTACACGTTCAAGGTCCCAGGTGTTTGTGACAGTGTGGTGACAACGACCTTTTTTAAGCACTTTACAAGGTCATTACCGCGTGGTAGAGTAGTTATGTTAATTAGATGAAGATTTGGTATGTTGTCAGATTAGCGAGGTTCTTTTATCAGATTGCGTGAAATGATTTTAGTGATTTCGAGGCGTGACGTTAATAAAACCGTTTTGTCACAGATACGCTTACAAAATATTACATTTGTTTTTTTTCGAAAGAGAATTCACATTTCCATGAACATCAATCATCACGATTTACAGTTTTAATTTTTTTGTATGTTGTGAAACGCTCGAGAGAAAAGAAAAATGAGGAAATTTTTGAGCGTTTAAAGAAAAGTTAACATGTTGACCTCTCTGTCGATATTAAACACTGCCGATATTAAATTCCATTTTGATATCGGCATTTTCGCTTTTGTTTTTAACCCCGCCAGTCATACAACATGATATTGCAAATTCTCTTAACGTGTTCTATGATGCTTATATTTTGGCGAGAATGTTTGCATATAGGATGTGCGTGCAAATGTAGTTATGTATATATTCATGTGTGCGCGCCGCCCCGTTTTGCTCTTAAGTCAAAATTTATGTTTACAGTTTTAAATTTATGTTGGTAATTTGGACAAGTGAATCAGCGCATTATTCACTTTTGTCGCATTGTATTTTTAATGCAAGTTAGATGCGATTTGTGTTGTGTTTATGCGAATAAACGTTTGTTTACATTTTCTCGTCTTAATTCATGTTTTGTTTATGCGAGAAAAAACACGTTTGTTTACATCCACGTCTTCACACTGTCTCATACTCCCTCCTCTCATGTTTTTTGCTTTTCACTTTATTGTTTTGTGGAATCGTTCATATTTTTTTTTTTCAAATTAGGGAGACCATGTTAAGGCCCCGCTCGGGGTTTAGCCGACAGGGCCTTAGGCGAGGGCCGACGGTTGCCGGTGGGAAGATGGCACGGTCAGTCTTGACCTCCCTTCTGACCTGTGGATTCTTGTCTCTGTGCGAAAGGGTCAGAAGGATACGATTACTGGTGTCTAAGTTGATTCATCTTGACCAGGCCTTCAGTGTGTCAGGTCATCCTTAAGAGGCAAATGAGAATGAGGTGGAAGGAAGCGGGAATTTTGTATTTTTCAATTCCAGTACCTGTTTTCCTTGATATTTATTTGCCTTGTGGATTATAGTTTACATCGGACCATTTGTCTTTTCCTGACTATGGGGTAAACTGATTCTTATTTTGAATTGGGTGGGGGGTGTTTTTTGCGTGGGGGCGGGGGGGGGGAGGTGCGTGCGCGTGTTTCGATTTCGCATTTTTCTTGGTGTAATGGAAAACTGCAAGCGGTTTTTCCCTTCGATGTGTGATCCTGTGGCGCTGGAAAACAGGCAATTTATGGTGTCCGTGCAAATACGCCGAAAGTGTTGTGAGAAGTGATGTAGTCATCCCAATGTTTTGGCAATCCTCAGCTTCTGCATGAAGAGACTGAGTTCAGGAGCCATCATGTTATCACGAACACAGAGGATGTGACCATGACGAGCGAGGGCGTGAGCGCGTCGCCGCCGCGCGATGGCGTCGGGCACGGCACTCTGCAGGTGACCATCAGCGAGCCCCTCAGCCCCCTCAAGCCCCTGCGGAAGAAGGACTCGGGCTCCCCTGAGCTGAGGAGCAGCAGTCCCCTGGGCCTGCACAAGCTCGGGAAGAAGGACCGAGTCGGGGGCTCCTTCGCCAAGGCCTTCAGGAAGGTCTTCAGGAGCCGCACGCCCTCCCCGAGCACCGAGGACCGGGAGGAGGACGGCGGCTCGGAGGTGGGAGAGGAGTTCAAGTGCGACCTGTCGAGCGACTCCGACGGCCATGACAGCCACCGCCTCCTCCTGCGGTCCCCGCGGGCAACCGAGAGCCAGGACTCGGTGGAGAGGCACGACCTGGCCGGCATGCTGCTCAACAGCCATGCCGTCACGACCTCCAACGAGGAGTTCATGTGCGAGTCGCCCAAGGAGTTTCTGTCGGTGAACAGCCCGGTCATGGGGAAGTCGCAGACGTATTCCGTGCTGTCCGAGGCGCTGCACCATGCCTTCGTGGAGGGCATGATATGCACGGGGACGGAGGACATCAGCGTGGTGACCTCCAGCGAGGAGCTGCAGTGCCAGGGCAGCAAGAGCGAGAACGACACGGAGCACAGTCGCTCCATCGACTACTCCTTCTCGTCCACGAAGACGTGCAGCTACATTTCCTCCGAGGAGTACGACGTGCACAGGAGGGATTCCGAGGCGCCCCTGACCAAGCGCTCCCTGCTGGTGCCCTCGGTGTCCCTCCGCTCGAGCAGCTACTCGGACCACTCCGACGGCGGCACCGACGACGACAGCAGCTCGCAGCACAGTCGGGACGAGCGGCAGGACTCGGCCTCGCTGCCCCACTCCGACCACAAGCTCTTCTTCGGCCACTTCTTCTCGTCGTCGCGCCGCTCCTCCATGGTGCCTCACGCGGAGGAGCACAAGGCGGAGGCCGCAGGCCAGGCGAAGCACAAAGACAATCCCGCGGGGAACCCTGGCGAGCACGGCAAGAGCCACAAAACGCTGGGGGACACTCTCAGCAAAGTGGCCGAAGTAAGTTGGAGACCCTGTCTGATGGCCAACAATGGCGGTGATTACGACCGCTGTTACCTTGATTGCTCTAGTATTTATGGTGTGTGTGCGCGCGCACACACACACACACACACAACACACACAACACACACACACACACACACACACACACACACACACACACACACACACACACACAAATTAATGGTTTATTTATATAAATACAAATATTTTGTCAGGCATTAGAGTAAAAGTTGGTATTATCATCCACATTATTTCAACATGTGGTCATTATTTAGCAAAATCAAATGTACAGTTCATATGTCTTTATTTACTCCTTTAATATAGAGTGGTAAGTTGGTTTTTTCCATGTTTAAATCAATATTGATTAAGACATGAATCTTTCCTCTCCTTTCTGCTCTTCACCTCTCCTTCCTCTGCCTCTAACTTTTTGCCTTGTAATTATCAAATCATTCAACACTTTTACAAGCTTAAGCAGCAACCTATTTAACACCCACGCAATTCCCACAAAATCTTCAAAATCTTCACATATGACCTTCTTTCCCACACAGTATTTGCAACGCGGAGGTTCGAGACTGGCCGAGCAGCAACGTCGCCTTAAGAGTCAGATATGGAGTTCCGTGGTTACTATCGTCCTGGTTGAAGGCAAAGAGCTCCTTCCTATGGATCCTGACGGCACTTCGGATCCCTATGTGAAATTCAGGTGAGGATGCGAGTGGCCATTATGGTACATTAGTTTTTAGCATTTATTACTGTTTTTTAATTTATATTCTTTGATTATTTTGCATTTATTTTTCTAGCACTTTTAGAATTTTTTTTTTTTTTTTTTTTCATATGTAACACATGAATTTGTAAGTGTACTGGCAATAATGGAAAAAATTCTTTGGACAAAGTGCAGAAATACTTTTCGGACTTTTAAGATGCTAATTAAGTATGATTTAATCAGATATGTAAACCTTCAGACTGTTACATAGTTTATAATCGCTTCTCCTCCTCTTCCTCGTGTTCTTTGTTATTTGAAGGTTTTTCTTACGACCATTCAAAGTATTGCTGAATATAGTTGCAGCTTCACTTTAGTTTTTAATGTGAGATTTTAATGCAATTTATTCCTCTCTCTCTCTTCTTTTTCTTTTTCCTTTTTTTTGTGTGCGTTCCAGCTGCATATTACAGCAACATCTTCAGTGATAAATTATCCTAAAATGTTAAATGCTTGTACATTCTTAACTATTTTGCATTAGTATTTTTTTTTATAAATCTATTCTGATGTATTTTTATTTTTCAGAACCTTGTTTTTGTATTAACATTATTACTCGCATCATCATCAATCATCATTAGTCATCATCATCAATCATCATCATCATCATCATCATCATCATATCATCATCATCATCATCATCATCATCATCATCATCATCCATCAGTCATCATCATAGTCAGTCATCATTCATCATCATGTTATCATCACCAATATCAGTCACCATCATCATAGTCAGTCATCATCGTCATCATCAATCATTAGTGAGCAGTTTGTAGGATGATATTTTTACTGCTTTTAATTTTTCATTTTATTTCGTAAAAGTATTATGGCACTTCATAAATCCACTATATATGATAGAATATGACATTCACCTTTTTTCCTACATATTTTAGATATATTATGAAGCATGAATGGCCTCTTGCAGTTTATTTTATGTATCGTTATTAATTATTTAATTTTATGGTTTTATTTGTCTCAGATAAATAATACTCGTTTATTTAGCATGTTTGATTTACGGAGCTGGTGCTTGCGTTTATGATTATGGTTAAAGGAAAGCAAAAACCCACCTTTTACCACAAATAACTATGCTTTTTTTCTAAAGTTCAATCTCTTGCATAACGTGAGACATTTACCATTACTATTTTTTTTTTTTGCTCCCAAATTTCCTAGGCTTGGCAATGAGAAATACAAGAGCAAGGTGGAGATGCACACGCTAACTCCGAAGTGGCTGGAGCAATTTGATTTCCACCTTTTTGAGGATCAGAGCCAGCTCTTGGAACTGACTGTGTGGGATAAAGATGTTCGGAGTAAAGACGATTTCATGGGAAGGTAAGATTTTGGCTGTGTGGCTTGTCTGTCTGGGGTCTGTAACTCCCATGTGTTGGATGTCTGTATCTCCGTTTGTTTCTTTTTATCTCTCACTTGCTCTGTAATCTATTTTACATGTACAGGTACATGTACATCTGTATTTGTATGTTTAAGCATGTATGTGCACTGTACATATGTACATGTGTAAATGTGCAAATGCAAGGAATGAGTGAGTGAATGTGTGAGAAAGAGATGATGAGTGACAGCATGTGTGAGAGAAAATATCAGAGTTGCAAAAGACAAGTGAAGAAAGAATTGAGTGACAGGTAGTCAGTCTCTTTACATAACATTACGTATCATATATTTTCCAAAAGCTTAGAATCATATGTTTTCACAACAGATGCACGCTGGACTTGACACAGTACGAGCGTGAGAAGACCCACCACATTTGGGCAGAATTAGAAAAGGGAGCCGGCTCCATATTCCTCCTCCTCACAATTTCTGGAACGACTTCTTCTGAAACCATATCAGACCTTCATTCATACCAGGAGAATCCCAGAGAATTGGATAATGTTTCCAAGAGATATGTAAGTATATATGTATATATATATGTGTATATAATGTATATATTTTTTTTCTTCTTCTTCTTCTTCTTCTTCTTTTATATATATATATATATATATATATATATATATATATATATATATATATATATATATATATTATATATATATCTTCTTTTTTCTTTTTTTTTTTTAAGTAGAAAAGGATATAATTTTAGATATATGTGATGATGTATGTATTGTATTTATGGAGGACACATTTAGCAAATCGTCTTTTTTCACATGGTTTATTCTTTGCCCTTCTAGGCCTTAACAAGATCTCTTCACAACCTGAAAGACATTGGTCACCTGCGGGTCAAGGTGTATCGGGCGCAGGGCTTGGCAGCAGCAGACATAGGCGGCAAAAGTGACCCATTTTGTGTCTTGGAACTTTGCAATGCGAGACTTCAGACACAGACTGAGTACAAGACACTCTCCCCCACATGGAATAAGATTTTCACCTTGTTAGTATTTCATTTCTGATGATTTATATAGGCCCAAAGAAGCAGTAAATGTTTATTGTATTTGGTGTTGAAAAAAGACATTGGAGCTATTTTGTTATATTAGTAAAAGTATTCATAATATTGAAAAGAAATCTTTTATATTTCCATTTGTATAACCACTCATTACAAATTGAGTCACTGTATTTCATACTCATGTTGATAAATTCTAATTACCTAATTTCCCTAATTTTTCAGCAATGTTAAAGATATCCATAATGTTTTGGATGTCACAGTCTATGATGAAGACAGAGACCACAAGGTTGAGTTTCTAGGGAAAGTCGTCATTCCTTTACTTCGGATGAAGAATGGCGAGAAGAAATGGTAAATGTTTGTTCTTTGTGCTTATATTTCCTTTTCTTTTCTTACTGTTTTCACAAGACATAATGATCATGATGTTTGCCTTTCATATTCATTTCACCTTTGATATATTGTGATTTAAAATGTTTGCTTAAATTTTGAAATTATTATTCCATGTATGTAGTTCATTTTATAATCTCTTTTGTTTTCCAAAAATAGGTATCCGTTGAAGGATAAAAAGCTACGTGCTCGTGCAAAGGGGAATAATCCGGAGATTCTGCTAGAGTGTTCTGTTGAATGGAATCCAGTATGTATTTGATGTCGTATTTAGGTGAAAAAGTAACCATTTGAAATATAGATTTAATAGAAAAATGATATGTGGAATCAGACCAAAGTTGTGATGTGAATGAAGCTTCAAAACCAGGAAAATTACCTAAAGGGTGGATTTAAGTGGGAAGAAAGTGGGATGAGAGGGGAAAGAACTGGGCTGAACAAGGGGAAAAAATCGTATTGAGTTGAAAAGAAAGTTGGTTGAGTAGGGAAGAAAGTAGCATATCCCTTATCTGGTCCTATAAGCCAGAATTCAGATCACATTTGACATATTTTCTGAATGAGAAGTATAAAACTAATAAACCATAGACCATAACTTTATCCTTAGTTCTTCCACTTTCATCAGAATTAGCTTTGAACATCATATACAAGAGTAGAAACACTCCAGTCACAATTCTTTTTTTTTTTTTTAATGGTTAAATGAAATCTCAACCTGTTCTCTGTACTCCAGGTCCGTGCTGCCATCCGAACTTTCACTCCAAGAGAGGAGAAGTACATGCAGACGGAACAGAAATTCAAGCGCCAAGTATTTATCAAAAATGTCAATCGCCTTAAGTCTTCCATCATGGATTTCTATGAGTTAGGGAAATTTATCAAGTAAGTTCTTTATTGGAGCATTTTGATAATGAAAGATGAGTTTATCTCACTTTCCCTCCTGATTTCTGTTTCTCTCTCTTCCTCTTTCTTTATGTCTCCCCCTTGCCTAACTTTTCTCCTTTACATCCTCCTCCCTCCTCTTCTTCCTCCACATCCTCCTCCCTCCTCATCCTCATCCTCATCCTCCCTCCTCTTCCTCCTCCTCATCCTCCCTCCTCATCCTTATCCTTATCCTCCTCCTTTCCTCCTCCTTTCTCCTCCTCCTCCTCCCTCCTCATCCTTCCTCCTCTTCCTCCTCCTCCCTCTTCATCCTTCCTTCTCTGCCCTCTTCATCCCTCCTCCTCCTCCTCTTCCCTCCTCTCTCCTACTCCCTCCTCAATCCTCTCTTCACCCTCCTGCTCCTCCTCCACCTCCACCTCCCCTTCCCCTTCCCCCCTCCTCTCACCACCTCTTCCTCCTCCTTCCTCTCCTGTCTCTCTCTCATCTCTATCAAGTCTCATATTAGTTTGCAATTCTGTAACACATTGTTATCATACCTCCACTCGTGTAGTTAGATTAATTAACAGCATATTTTGACAAAGTCTCTAACCTGATATTCCTTTCAACAGATCATGCTGGGAGTGGGAATCACCTGTTCGGAGCATCATAGCATTCATATTATTCATGGTCATAACATACTACTTCGAGGTCTACATGCTGCCAATCCTCCTGCTTATGCTCTTCCTCAGAAACTACATTGTAAGGGTTTTAAAGTTGTTTGGTTAATCCTTATTTTATGCTTATTTTGTATGAATGAATTCTTTTGATATAGTACAACATTCAGTTTATGGATTTATGTTTGAATTAGTATTTTTGTTGAGATATTGAGAAAAAATACTGTAAGTGACAATTGTGTGCATGTATGCATAGACACACACTTATAATGTATAGCAATGCATACATGTATATCTATTTATGCATGCAATACCATTGTTTATGGATCTGTTTATTTGTAATTTTGTATGTGCTAATGCATTTTTTAAAGAATTTCAGAAACGTGAAAACTGAATTTACAATGATTAGAAGTATTTGTTGGTGATATTATATTTCAACAATGCTCATTTATTTTTTCACGTCCCCCTTTAACAGGTAATCTCTATAGTTGGTAGTATGCATCGAGAAGAAGAGAGTGAACTGTCTGGAGATGAGGAGGAAGTTGATGATGATGATAAGGATAAGGTAGATGAATTATAGATATGAGGCGAATTTTGCATGCTTCTATTTGTATCTTTGTAGGTTGATTAGTTCAGTAGATCCAAAGCCAAAACACAGTTTGGCGTTAATATAAGAGTGTAAATGCATTTGTCCGTAGTTTCTAAACTTTATATTTATTTTACTGAGTAGAATTTAGGATAATGTTTATGGTTTTTAGATAGGCTTATGTGCCTTTTATTGCATGTTATAGAGAATAGTCAATAGAAGTATGTTCTTTTGTTTCTCTGTTTTTGTCTCTTTGTTAAATTGATTCATATTACAGCTAGAATTGGTGATTGGTCTCCTGTCTGAAAATTAAAATTCACAGTTACCACAAGGGATAGGCTATCCACTTTCCACCAAGATTTAATGAAGAATCTATCATTTGATTTTATATATGAATTCCTTTATCATACAAGCAAAAAAACATCTCAGATGTGGTAATAGACAAGAGCTGATGATTTAAGGTGGAAATCTTAATTTTTACATCTTGATTTCTTGATTGCTATTTTTGATCAAATATTGGTAAATGATTTATTTCTTCTAGTCTCTGAATATTTGTACATTTTTTATTAACTATACTTTTATTTTTTAACTGGTTTACTCTAGATAGTACTTTGTACAGAAGTGTTTGGTCTTTTCCCCAGTTTTAATGTGTGTTGTTTTGTGTTTTATTAATAATTCTTTGGTTGCTATTTTTTCCGCTTTGTGTGATATAGCAGTAGTGCTGCTGTAATGTGTTCTTAATTGTTTTAATTTTTTTTTCGCACATTATGGATATACTTTACCTTTAAGTGTTTTTACAGCATGACACATCGATTATCACCCTTTTCATATATACCTGGCTGTTTTTCCAGAATATGAGCGTAGAGGTAAGAAAAACAGAGAGTCGTAAGGAATGTGGAATTAATGCATCCCCTAATGACCTCAAAAGTAAGGTGAGGGAGAGAGAACTAACCTGTAACTAACGCGTGGAAGCTTTTGGGATCCAAGTGGTGCTTCTTTGGAATGCACTTCAATGCTTGCTTGCATTTTCGCTTCTTAACCCTGACTTGTGGATAACTCTGGTTTGTGGTGTATGGTAAGCAAAGGGATTGATGGCAACCCAGTATTTCAGTCTGAACAGAACGAGTTGCGGATTAAAGCAGTAATTTTGAAGTATAGTAGAATGCCTATTTCAAAATTACCATATATTACATATCTTGGATGTCTTACTACTTCCCTGTTTTTTCCGTATCTATTTCATTAACACGGTAAAGGTTGATTTTATATATACACAAAGGATTTTATGGGTGACTAATATGTATTAGAAGATGGATTTATTTCATGGAAAAAGGGATCTTAATGCTTGACTAATGTGTGTTAAATGCAAAATAGGAATCATATTTCCACACACTTGCACAGGCACACGCATACACACACGCACACACACGATAAACCGTAAGCATGCATACCCTCCAGCACAAGCACCATGCAGGTATACACACTCACACTTCTCCAATAAAGCAAAACACACGCACGCACACACACACACACACACACACACACACACACAAACACACACACACACACACAAGCACACACACACGCACACAGCATCACACACACAACACACACACACACACACACACACACACACACACACACACACACACACACACACACACACACACAACACACACACACACACACACACACACACACACGCACAACACACACACACACACACACACACACACACACACACACACACACACACACACACACACACACACACACACACACACACACACACACACACATGCACTCACTCACTCACTCACCTATACTTGCACATACACAATGCTTAATCAGAATATAATCCTATTTTGTAAAAAAAAAATAGTAAAAAGATTTGTTAATTGATTTTACTCTAATATTCAAAAGATGCTAGAATGGCCTTGGTTCTTTTCTTAATTCTTGTGAAAACTTTTTTCTGACTTTAGTTCTTTAATTTAGAATAAGGATGAGTGAGAGTTTGGGAGAATGTGAGGAGGAGGGAAAGAGTGAGGAAGAACAAGAATAAGAGAGAGAAAATGAGTGTGACGGAAGGAAGAGAGAGAGAGAGATAGAGAGAGAGAGATAGAGATAGAGAGAGAGAGAGAGAGATAGTACAAGAAAATGCAAGTGTGAATGAGACTGTAAGTATGAGAGAGAGAGAGAGCAATGAGAGAAGTAGCCTGAGGAATTAAAAAGAAACAAAGTGAAAGAGGAGATAGGGATCATTTGTATATTTGCTTCAATGTCTCGAAATTAGAGAGCAAGATCACCAAAAAGCCGAAGTGAAAGAAGAGCAAGAGAGAAGCTCAAGCACACAAATGTAGTGGAAGAGAGCGAGGTGAGAGCTTGTGAGAGTGAGAAGGTATGTGAATATGCATGAGTGTGAGTGTATTGTGGAATGTACAATGTGAGGGTGAGAGTGAGAGAGGGAAATAGGGACAGGAGAGAAGCAGAAAGAGAGTAAAGAAGAAAAGAAAGGAGAGCGACAGTGTTTATATTTGTGTGTATGGTACAGTGCAAATGTACAACTGGATATTGACAGAAAGTGTGAATCACTGACTGATTGTGAGAGTTTTGTACTGAATACTTAATAGCCAACACAAGACTAACGACTGACCAAGGATTATAAACATTAATTGACAAATACTCATTCACTATGGGGCAAGCTTGGATGCGTGAATTTAATGTACATTTAATACATTTTGGCTTATAATAAATGGAGAGAGCATTTGGTATGGGGAGCTAAAAACGGAATATTTTTAAACAGTTGATTTGCAGTTGATAATGGAATTTGCATTATGATGATACGTGATTGAATGCCACATGGAAATGATTGCAGGCGTCATAAAACTTTGATTGTATAGATAAAAAGATTTACGCATGATTTTAATTTTTTATGATTATTTATTATGTTTTTTGACAAATATTGATTAATTGAATATTCAAGATTTATAGATGTAAAGGATGTTTTTATTTTAATTTGTTTGATATGATTTTGAATTCAGTATGTTGTGTAATGTTCACCATAAATTAGAATAGATAAGGATATGAACCGTATTCATGTTGATAGATGTAGAAAAGGTATGAATGAGAATGAATACCTTCACAATATAAGAGATGTAGTTGACTGGTTTTGAATATTTCTTCATCAGAAATACATGTCTTTCTGATGGAGATATATTCGAAACCGGTCAAATACATCTCTTGTATTGTGAAGGTATTCATTTTCATTCATACGTTTTCTACATAGATAAAGGTATGCAGACATCGTTATCGTACATATACATTTATTTATTTTAGTATTCATTCCATTTGTTTACAGAAAAATATTGTAGAGTAAAATTTTATTTAGTTTATTTTGGGTAGTTGTATTTTTGTGCATTTTAAATACTTCATTCCGATCATGCGGTACATTCTTGCCCCTTCCTCCTCCCGTATCTGACTATCGGACCTTTAAGTATTGGCAATAAACCTGGTAAAGATAGTTGTAAAATTAGACGGCAATACTGCCACCTCAACGATTGGAATCCGCCGTGAGCCCCTAACCCAAAAGCACCAGGAAAGAGGTGCTTGGATCCCGCGGTCTCGGCAAACTTCCCCAACCCAGGAGTCGCACCTTTTATACCCCACTGAAGAAATGTGCAAGACAACGGGAGATCTGAAAGATTACAGCATTGCATTGCATTGCTTCTTTCAGTTCCCACTGTATGAAAACAAAGTTAAGTCACACAAGTCCCAATCAGAAGTCAACTTGTATGTGGTCTTCTGACTTGTATGTCATTCTTAGACATCTTCCCATCGTATAGATACATCATTAATCTGTGGTGACAAAATTAGAGCCAACATAGATTTCTCTATATGTAATTTGTTTGGTAGGAAAGAATGTAGGTTCTAGATGTCACAAGTATTAAGAATTTAGTATAGCTTTCATGGTATTCCAGGTGAAGGTTATCTAAGAATTTTAATTGCAATTGTAGTTGGAAATTGGTTGCACATTTAGCAATTTTACTTTTTTCTCTCTCTTTGATAATTGAACTGAAAGAAGGGTAAACATAATTTGCAGTTTATACAGTATTAGATTACTGTAAATGTTTTTAAAAATATTTAACTGTGAATTACAAGAATACTAATATTTTCAGGAAGAGAAGAAAACTCTCAAGGAAAGATTGCAAGTTATACAAGAGGTTACTCAAACAGTTCAAAATGCCATAGGTTATATTGCTTCCATCTTTGAAAGCTGCAAAAAGTAAGTTCATTATAGACCACATTGTTAATGAAGAACTTTAATATGGTATTAATGTTATTTTAATAAGTTTACTGCATTAAAAAAAGGAATATTACTATAAGGTATCTATTACAAGAATACATAGAAATGTAAAAGAACATTTTAATAAACAAAGTGTGTAGTGTATATCTTCTTGGTGATGGTGACGGCTATATCTGTGAAGACGTAACAGCCTATGATGTTTAAATATGTCGTGACTCACAGCGGGTGGGCTGGCTGTTCACAGCTTAGGCCTAGGCACAAAGTTTAGACTGTTGTTTAATGTTACCTCACAAAGCTGGCCCCATCACTATAGTTATATATACCAGCTTTCATTATGTTTTTTATGAGTATTAATATTACTTTTTTACCCTAACAGCACATTCAACTTTTCGGTGCCATTCTTGTCGTGGTTGCTGATCATGGTGTTGATGGTGGGCTCAGTAGTTCTCTACTATATTCCTGTTCGTTACCTTGTTATGATGTGGGGCGTCAACAAGTTTTCCCGCAAACTGTTACGTCCACACTCTATGGTTAACAACGAGGTTTTAGACTTCCTCTCTAGAGTGCCAGATGATGAATTATTGGTAAGAGTCCAAGAGGAGTCCATTGTTAACGTTTTCAACTCTGAAATGTTTTTGCATGGTGGAAGTAAGAGTTAATTTTGTAAGTATTCCTATGAGAAAGGTTGATATCTTTGTAGCAGTTTAAAGTTTCTTTTCTTTACAAAAATATTTAGAATCATTTTGGACAGAAGTTGATTATTTTTATATCACTGATAATACCTAGAATAATTAAAGTGCTATAAAGTAATTTCTTGAATACGCCACCTGCTCTACATTTGACATTCCATATTCCAAGGAATTAAAGACCTTATATATTAGATTAATGTGTATTTTATGTAATAGAAATATGCTATATTATATTTCATTGACAAAATTCTTTAGTATTTTCTCATAATAAACCTGTTTTGACTTCCAGCGGGATTGCCGTGAGTTACGCCCAATACCTCAAAGTCACGACGAGAAGAGAAGAGACCAGAGGAAAAAGAAGGTGGCGTAGTTCCCTGTATCAGGGACAGAGGATATATAAAGTACTTTTTTTCAGGAAAGTAAAAACAAAAGTTGTGGCGTATCTTCACCACAGAGATGCTGGTTTTCTCTTGAAGTAAAATGAATGAATAATCAAATATCAAGATGATTGAAAGCAGTGACAATTCCTTTCACTTTAGCGACCCTTTAAATATCTAGGACACTGTTCAAATATCATTACATACTAGATAGAGCAAATGATGTGAGAGATTTTTAAAAATCAAATTAGTCATGGCAGTAGCTGAATCATGTAGGGAAAGCATTTAATCACAGCATCATCATGTTGAGACATAGAGCTGGAATATTTCCAGAGCAACTGCCAGATCTGTTAGAAAACTAGGTCTTTTTTCAAGAATTACAGCTATTGTGTACAAGAGAATTTCTAGGCTAGAATCCAAACATTCTTATAGAATCTGTTGTCATCAGCATGAAAAGAATCCAAGGCATGTGCATTTGTATGATTGTATTTAAACTGTTGTTGTTGTTGTTGTTGAGAGTCTTTCATACGTCTTTGTATTGCCATTTTCGTAAAAGTTTTTGCAGAGATTTGTAGGAAATAATTTTACAGTGACAATTGAATGATACTTAATTGTGAAGAAAACTATTGACTGATTTTCTCTCAACTTATGTATTTTCAGTGTCTGCATAATATGCATATCTTGTTATTCAAATTTCATGAATAATATATCAACTTTAAGCATGATAAGCAGCATAAGTCCCATATTGAAATATACCTTGGATTTCTCTCTAGTTTAAAACTTGTTGCCAGGTACATGGGGAACTAGTCTGTAAATAAGCCATTTGTAAAGATTTTAGAAGTAGATTTCATTACATTTAATTTTTTTGTTTCCATTTTTTTAGAGGATTAAGAAGTATCGTTTTTTATACATTTTGAGGGATTGAAATTACCCCAAAGGTGTCCCTCTCTCCTAAGATAATTCTGACAAATAATTATCCCCACAAATCAACTCTTGAAACTATTAATTATTATTACAGGTAGATGTGAGGGGGGGCTCATATGTATGTAAATGTCAGACATAAAAATACAAATTTACACATGCACAAAAAAAGGATTTTTGGTGATTCTACATAGAAGCAGAGCACATTTTACTGACTTGTTGAATCTGCCGGTTTTAATTACTATATTTTATGTATATATGTATACACTTTGCCCCCAAGTGGTGCTCTTATATTATTCACATTCCTAGCCATTGATCATATTTTGTTCTGTCAATAAATGTGTTGCCCTAATTTTGTATCGAAATTGCTTACACTAATTATCATCCAGACATCCACACAATTTGAGAGTTAAAGAGCTTCTGTCTCGTGCAGTGTCCTTGTGCAGCAAAGATTTACTACATATTTCCTCCTGTTTTAAAAGAAATTTCTGTATGTAAGGCATAATGCACAGATATGCACAGCGTATACCCAAGAAGTTTTGGACGGTGTTGTGGAATTATGAATAATAGCACATGGTCTGTTAATACCTAACGGTGTCTGATGGTTTACACACGTGGGAAAGGATATTTGACTTTTGTTTTATAATAAATTAAACACTTAGCCAACACATGTGGCAAACTAATCTAATCACCAGTATTTTATCTTGTAAATTATGTGTAGGTATAAGGAATACCATGTGATTGAACAAATAGGGTATAACAAACAGTAAAAGAGCACAGTTGCATCCAAATACAGCATTTACATGTTAGTGTATTTGTTTGACTGATCTAGTCAGTGTAAAATATTATTTTCATACTACAGTGTGGTTTAAGTTACAGTATTTATAGTCACTATCCTATGGCATTGTTTTTATCGAAGTTGGGTTTAGTGTACTATTGATTGAAAACAAGAGTTGGATAAAAGATATCTGAGTATCATATCCAGCATCAGAAACCTTGTTAGTAACTCTGGTGAGGGGATTGCGTGTTATAGCATAATCTTTTTTATAATAAAATTTCAGTGTTGTCAGTTTGACATATTTACCTGTGATACACAAGGTTGTTAGGGCTTCAGGTGCATTTCTTTTCATATTTATCAGTAAAATATAAAACTTGAAATTCTGTATAGTTTTGGTAAAGTGAAAGCCCATTATTGACCAAGAAAAATATGAAATAAGTGATAAGTTTTCAGTTACAAACTTGAATTTCTTCCCAGAGTAAAATGTATATTGACCTGTGACTAGTAATGAGTAATATCCTACTCTTATAGCTAGATAATGGATTTAATAAAGATAGTTCATATTTTTACTTTCACACTGTAAATTCAGGTAAAAAGTGGCCCCATGTTTAGTAAAATGCATTAATACTTCTTTAAAGAAAGATTTGTTTAGAGAGATTCAGTTTGTAACTGGAAATAATATTGTTGGTTTGATCTGATATTTCAGTTAGAATTTCAAATTATCTGTATGGAACTTTCTCATTTGTACATGATATATATATCTATTCCGCCAAATGATTAGGTGTGATAGTTTATTTTCCGCGTTAAAATGAAAGCAAAAGGCATGAAACGAAAGGGTTTGTCTACTTCTACAGTAGGAGCTTGTGATTTGTGAAGTAAGAGAAGAGATGATATGGTTCATATAAAGGTGGCAGTATTGTAAAATAAAGTGAAGGATTATAACTGTGGCATTAAATTAAATTGTATGTTTTTTGTAAACTCTACATGCTTAACAAAAATATTTGCATAACATGATATAGTAAAAACCGTAAACTGATGTGAAGTCCCGGTGGAAAAAAAAAGTATTCAGTGAGAAAAAACAAATTGTATATTCAATAACTAATGCTCTTCCTATTTATTAAATTGCCATAGGGTTAGAAATTTTATCAATATATGTACAAGCATTTTGAAGAGCTAAGGTACTTCACTGAAAATGCTATGTCTCTATATGGGTATCATATTCCAACAATTCTATAATACAGTCAGGCCCTCTGTTTTCTCTCTTCCTTCCTTAGTATCCATGGGCTTGTGAGCTTCATAATACGGAAAATAAAATACAAGCAAAAATAACGTAAATTGACCACCCACCATACACTGAACTCTAAAAAGTGTCATAAAAGGATCTTTCTTGAGACTGATGAATAAATATTATTGAAAATTATTGGGAAGCATTGAAGTGCAACTAACAACCCATGGATTACTCTTGTGCATGACTTCCTCCACTGTGTTGTCCTCACTCCATCCATGCGGTGATATGATACGTGTTTGTCTGTTCGTTAACACCGATACCAATTGGTGCCACTGATAATAAACAGTTGTTTCATGTTCTATTTGATTATCTTAAACTTTAAATAAATATCTTTTATATGTATATTGTTTTATTTCCTAAGATTCGCATTTACATTTATACATATATATTCAAATAAAATAGCAAGTTATGAAATTAAAAAATTCTTTTTATGCATACTGTTTTATGCTTTCAAAGGTTCTTATTTACATTTATACATACATATTGAAACAAAAAATCAACTTCTATAATAATAAATATACAATCTCTAAAATTTATTGTACTATCGTGAACTCTCCTCCGCAATGTCCTGTTCACCTTCCTCATCTGCAGCCATGAGTCCAAGTTGTCTACACGTCCACATAAAATGGTCAGGTGGAGGAGCGGTAATGACCAGGTCGGACCTGTTCTTTTCAAAGCGGCTTAGTTTTATTTTTGAGAGGTGCAAGTGGCAAGGTATCATCTCTACTGCTTTGTCGGGCAGATTCAACCTTAAGAAAGTATCATCTGGTAAAGTCTGCAAATAAGAAAAGAAAAATAATAGTAATATAAAATAAAATTTATCATTGTTTCTAAAAACATAAAAAGGTAAACCAGTGCCTTGTACCTAAATAAGACTAGCTATTGGAATTTTCAAGTACTAAAGTTTAACAAACAATTTTTTTTAGGAATAACAGTAAAAGAAAAAAAATTGTCAGGCAATGTCTGTACAGGAACAATTAGTATATTAAAACTACTTGGAATATGAAAGCAAAACTTGAATGTGGTCTGCAATGCAAAACAAAATCTTCATAATAAAATTATCTCATAACAAATTGACTTGTAACTATGTTAGGTATTTTCATGCTTTTCAAAATAATGTTTGCGATCTGTGAGTAACCATAGTTGCTCTGGATGTAAACAAACAATATATTTTCATTTTTTCTCAAAAGGTTAATTTTCTTAATTAAGAAATATTCTTTTGGAGCATTTTGCAGCCAGACATGGAATCTTTATTGTCATTCTCAACAAGAAAGGCAGCAACAATGTACAAATTAGAAATTATCCACGGCTCAGTCAAAAGGTTAATACTTTAAAAGATTAATAGAATGGCACAAAAGTCTTACCTGTGGGACATACGATGTGAGATTCTGTTCACCAACAAGCACCTTTTTGCCTGCAACTGTTTTTACTCTACCCCCATAAAGATGGTCACCTAAGATTGGGCTGTAACTATACGCTAGCCATACTCTCAGGAAATGGTTCTTGGTGATATGAACATTAACCTGTTAAGAATTTTAAAAAATAAGATTAAATTCTTGTACTGATGAAAGACAAATTCATTAACTGAGGCAAAATGTACCAAAACTCTTTTACGAGTAAATTACAGTACAGTCTACCATACAAACCAGCTTTTTGGTTAACCTCTACAATCCGGATGACGAGCATCTCATGAAAAAATTTGGCTTGAGGGGTTGGTGACTTACTGTCATGAGAATTTTGTCTGAAAGCTTGGGTTGACAGGCCTTTGCACTATTCTCTTTGGTAAACAAGTGTGGAATGTGCCATCTGTGAGCCATGGCTGGAAAAGCACCAGCTCCAGGGTAGACACTATTTCCATACTCATGATCTTATTTCTGCTCGCCAAAAATGGTGGCACAGGTTGTATTGCAGAAAACTGAATATTGCAAAAAAGTTTAGAATGACACTAATAACATGTTATTTATCATCATCATTACTGCACTGAGTTAGGGACTACCTAAAGAGAGGATATGGAGTCTGTTCATGGAAAAGTCTATTATCATCTGGATAAAGCAAATCAAATGACACAGACATTGGAAAATGTTAAACGAGCTGAAAACACTTATGCTGTAAATGAGAAATTAACATTCCAAAGGGCAGGGAGTCTTATCACTGCCTTCAATCCACATACTCAACAGTGGCGCCACTGAAGTAAGCCTAATGCCTGTATTTTGGACCACGTGCAGGCAGTAAGCATCTGGATCCAACTATTACCACATTAAAGCATTCTTCAATTAATTCAAGAAATGAATGGTCTAAATTCTATAACAATAAGATTAAATGTAAGAATGAACACTTCACAATATAATACAATGGATATTCTTGCAGTTCTACAATAAATAACAAGTCTTACCTCAACAAGGGACATGTCTGATTCTTTACTGAACACTTTTGTTACATGTTCTACAACGGCCAGTTTTATTTTCCCGCTTTTGATGTCACTTTTAGCATACTCTTTCTTAATCACTGGCTAAAAAGAAAAAATGTAGAATAAGAAAAGTTATGGAAATCATTTCTATTAGCAAGCTATACATTTCCTTACATAAGTGTCCAAAATTTGCAGTACTCAAAATACGCAAATAATAACACTGAAACCCTCACCATATGCCCTGTGTTCGGAACATGCTCTAGGCCAAAGGGAACCCTCTTCGCAACAGCCACGGGTCTTGGCATTCCACACGTTACAGCCCAGTAGGTCAATGGAGGCTGCTGTAAGGCTTGCGACGATCTAAAACACTTCTTGACCTTTTCTGTGACATTGGGATCGGTACTCAGGAGAATTAGGCCACTGCTCCACCTACGAAGGGGAAAAGTCAATCAACATTTGAAGTAGTACTGTCACATGGTAGGGCAAATCTTTAGTAATTTCACTTTCGGTAT
>NW_020871236.1:243238-245738 GCF_003789085.1 Penaeus vannamei
TCCAGTGAAAGAAAATGTCATATTCTATTCTATTCATAAAGTCAAAATTGGAAGTCATAATTTTTTGGTCAAACTATCGATCATTTGAAAGTTGAAATATACCATTTCCCTGTGCTACATCATCTGAGAAAATGCAGTACAAAATAGAATGCCAAAGTTTCAAACACTTTGCTGACTGACAGAAAAACAAAAACACAAAATTAATTCATTGAAAGCGGAGATTTTTGGAAATCCTCTCTGCAGTTATCCAGAAAATGCATTATAAAAACACTACATCACTACAACAGAATGAATATACGAGAAACATTACATAAAGAAGGGGAGGAAAAATACTTACCATCATTATACACTTCACTGTTTTTCAAATGCAGAGCTAAGTCCTTTTTACTCTGCCATGGGTAGAGTTTCTTGAAGACATGCTTTTTCACAGTGTCGTTTTTACCCTGCAACAAGAATTGTAATACCAATAAATTCAACAATATAAAAATCATGGTATCAATAAAAGATCAATTACAAATGGAAAATTGATAGATAAATGTAAACAGTCGCTGTGCGCCAAATATCTGATTCCCTGAAACTAAATATGAACTACCTCCTGATATGTCTACACTGTCCATTGAATACTAAATAAATAAAACAAATTTTAATCAAAACTTTCTTTTACAAACAAATTGTTGTCCAAATAAAAGCAAGATATCACATAATATGACCGAACAATGATATGCCCCAGGACACAATAAAATTATTCTCACCTCCAGCAAGCGCTTTCTCAAAGTTCTTCGTTCCTTTTTGTCGAGACCAAAATTGCCTGTAGGATACCTGGGTTCCGTTTTCTTAAATGAAGATTTGGAAGCAGTGGCCATGTGTTGAGAGGCAATCCATCTGCCCTCAACGGAGAACCTTCCATAAAGATTTTTTGTTGAGTAGCAAAACATCTTGGCAAAAACCTGCAAATAAAAATAACAAAAGCCTCCTTATTCGAGGAAAAGAGAAAATGCATACAAGACAAACAAATGCATGGTGAAATAAGAGAAGACTTTCACAAATTTATGTGCGCTCACTAAAAACATGAATACAAATAGAAGGATGCTCCTATTGACCCTAGACCAAGGAAGTTAAGTCACTCTGGTGTCAACCATGGTACTTTTATAGTACTTTCAAAGTTGCTGAACTGAAATAGATATCCTGAATCATACAATCAAGTATTCCTTCTCTTTCTTCCCTTTTTCTCATAATCATGTTAGCTGTGTTCTATCTAACCCCACCTGAAATCTGGTACAAAACCAATTGTGGCAGTGTTTCAAGCAATCACCACCTCCACACTTTTGGTACCTCAACAAAAGCCGACACTTCTACTTGATCTAAAATTCTAGAATGATCTTGCACATACCTTAGTAACAATGGTTAATGTGTACCATATACCCACTGCAATGACCAGAAACCTGTCATAAATCTGTTTATTTACAAGATAACAATACCTAGAAAGAGATTGTAAAATTTAGCTGAGTTGGTCCTTAAAATATTAACATTTCTTTTTCTATACTCCTAAATGTTTTGAAGGGAGTCACAGCACATTATTATTTACTTAAACCAGCTTGTGCTGATTACACTAATAACTTATAATCGAAAATAACTGATTCATTTTCATAAAGAAAGATTTACAATTATGATTTAATGTTTTATTGAACACAAGCAAAATGAATGGCCATTTAATATTGCAATGTTTCAATATTTGTGACTTTAATTCATTGAACAGATATAGATTATAATATTAGAATAATTGTACATTCATTTAATTTTAACATAATTTAATTTAACCCCAAGTTTTCCCTAGAACCTTTCCTGTCCTCCTATGTTATCGGTTTGGTGCTAATGGTGGGGGTAATAATACCAACATATATTTGCAACATTGTAAAGTTTCCACACAATTAAAATGAACCACTGCCACAATAATAACGATATAAAGACGTTACATTTCGGACTCACCAAGACTTAGTAATATGACAAAAGAAAAAAATGGACAGAATAAAGTCATACAGGAACGTAGAGTCGATAGAAAGACCATACAATTAAGAAATTAATTAGGTAAGCAAGAAAACTCACCATGGACCAATCCAAGTTATCAATATGAACAAAATCTGATCATAAGCGATTCAGATAACGATAATTTACAAAATCCTCATTTCTCATTTCCTAACCAATTCCTAAATGAGAAACACAACATTCCAGACGCATTAAGTTCAGTTATATTCTATATCAAAGGCAAGAACAACCAAGACTTACCCAAAATGAACAACCTCACTCCACACGTAAGTCAGCTGTGTTTGTTTACATGTGGGACCGGCTGTCTAGTTCGGTTTGTTATATTTGGAAGGTTTGTAATATATGGAGAAAATGAGGGTTTCTCAATACCTTAATATGTTTTTGTTAAACTGGTGAATGAATTCAGATGTATAAGTAATCAAGGAAAGGAAACTAACACGATACATGGTAAATAAAA
>NW_020871236.1:248238-253238 GCF_003789085.1 Penaeus vannamei
CTCTCTCTCTCTCTCTCTCTCTCTCTCTCTCTCTCTCTCCTCCTCTCTCTCTCTCTCTCTCTTCTCTCTCCTCTCTCGCGGTCTCTCCTCTCGTTCGTCTATCATCTTCGTTTCGTCTTCTCTCTGTCTATCAGTTTCGTTTGGTTCTCTGTTACTTTCTTTCTTTCTTTTATTTGTTTCTTACTTTGGGTTCCTTATTATTGTTATTATTATTATTATTATATAATTGTCATTATTACTATTTTTATTCTAATTAAAATTTTATCATTATTATCATCATTACTATTATAGTTGTTATTATAATATAATTATCATTTTCATTATTATTATACAGTTATTACATTTATGTATGAGTAGTAGTATCAGTATTACTTTAATTTTATATATCACTTTATATACTACTCGAGTGAGTGAGTATTATCTTTTTCCATTAAATTAACTACTATACTATACGTATACTTAATATTGTTAATATATTATCATTATCATATTATTAAAAGGACTGCTGAGCCGTACACTACCAGTATTATGGATTATCATCCTCATTATGCTAGATTAGTAAGTAGTAGGCAACAAACAAGTGATTACCATTGTTATAATTAGATCAATGTATATGTTACGTGTGATCAATTTATTTAGGGATTCTATTATTATCGGCTCAAAGATTGTCTTTTTTGTTCGGATTCGATGTCATCCTAGATGTGATTATTACACGTGACGATATTGTTTATTTAATGTTATTGCGAATTATTTCTTGTTTGACAGTCCACGCCTTATGTATCTATACCATATGTTTCATAATTTTGGCAGTGATTTCACTTATCATTTGTATAGTCATTCTTTATGTATCTCTACTACTCGGAATGAGTTTGTTATGATTCACATAACGCCGATATGTTTATCTCAGGACTAGGGGAACTTCTCCACTAGTACGTACTATTCATTTTTAAAACATTAAATTCTACTTTCGCTCCGCGCGTTTTTCGCCTTCTCGCCTCTCCGTCTCTCGTCATCGCTTCTCTCTTCAACTCCTTCGTAGAACAGTCCGTGCTCCCTTCGCCCCTTCATGTCCCTCTATTCTCGTTCCTTCTCTTCGATCATCCTCTCGTCTCTTCGCTCTTCTCCCTCGCAGATCGGCTCTCCAGTCCCCTCCTCTCCTCCGAACCTCTCTCAGATGACTCCTCCGTTACCTCATCTCGTGTAACTCTCTCTCTCCCCTGCCACCTCTCATCTCCTCCCTCCTCCCGATCACGTCGTCTCTCTCCCTCCCTCAGATTCCGCCTTTCCTCCCGTAACTCTCTCTCCCTCGTCAGTCATCATATTCTCATCGTAATCTCACCTTATGCTATCCCAGTCATTTAATCTATCCCTACTATCTAAAACCCACCCACCTATCCCTCTATCTAGTCTCATAAATTATCCGCACATGCTATGTATTACACTCTCTAGTTTATACTCTAATCTATCGATTCTATCTATCCGCTATCCTATCTATCTACTCTATGCTAATCTATGCTATCTATCATATTCTATCTACCTAATTCATACATCTATATTAGTTCATATAAAATTCTCTCTCTCTGCTCTCCCTCTCTGCCTAATCTCCCACCCCAAGTCTTGTCTGTTGTCTGTCTCCTCGTTCTAAATTCTTTTTCCTGAGTTCTCTTTTTGTCTCTTTGTCTCGCGGTCTTTGAACAGAGGTCTCAGCAGCTTCTCTCTCTTCTCTCCTAATGTGTGTGTGTGTGCGTATTGCGTTGTTGCGGTGTCTCAATGGGCACAGTTTCAACCAGTTAACAAGACTTAAAAAGAACTAGCAAAAAAAAAAACCACGGCATTGAATTTAACGATATTCCAGCGACAGAAACCAGCCAGTCCCTGAGTTGCGAAGGCGAATGGGTGGATCGCTTTCAGTCGAATCGAGAAATATCAATTATCTTTTCTTGGCGGTAGAGGGGAGGGGGGGTAGTTGATTGTTTATCTAATTAATCGCTTGATTTGTTTGTTTTCTTTTTATTTATTTCTTTATGTGTAGGCGAGTAGGAAGGAGGAGAGAGGGAGGTGAGAGAGAGAGAGAGAGAGAGAGAGAGAGAGGAGAGAGAGATGAGAGAGAGAGAGAGAGAGAGAGAGAGAGAGAGAGAGAGAGAGAGAGGAAGAGAGAGAGAGAGAGAGAAGAGAGACAGACAGGAAGCAGAGAACAGAGTGAGAGATAGAGAAGAAAGAGAGACAGAGTACGAGGGTACGAGACGAAGAGAGAGAGAGAGAGAGAGAGAGAGAGAGAGAGAGAGAGAGAGAGAGAGAGAGAGAGAGAGAGAGAGAGAAGAGAGAGAAGATGAAGGAGCGACATATAGGATGTATCATCGCCGCGCAGGTGGCTTTGCATCCCCGGGCAAGACACCTGCAGCTGTTGAACGAACACACAACATCATTTTCTTCAAATACTCCGAAATTCCACCGATCAAACTGATCAGCGAACATCGAAATAATGCCACATCTCCTGTAATTCCGGAACATCTGCTTATCGCATTCCAAAGACGTTTTTCACTGGCGGACCGTGAACATTAAGAACCCGCGTTGAGAGCAAACCGGAAGTCAATCTCTCTCACGGAATAGAGCTACAAACCACCTACTTATCAATGAAAATACCAATCATCTCCTTCATCATAAATAAGCATCAACATCATAGATACAAAGACATTTGATAAACCTCATCAACATCAAAGGGATTCCACGATCTCCGCGTAAACTCGAGGTCCGTGAGAGTTAGGGAAGAGGTCACTCAACTGACAGGAGAGACAAAGATTGTGAGGTTTAGCAAGTTCACTCAATCACATCAAAGTGAACATGTTAGTCTGTGTCTGAACTCAGACTAAGGTGGGCGGGAGCCTAAACTTGCGATGTTTTAGTGGTGTTTTGAATGAAATTAGTGTCTGGTGTTATAAAAGTGAGATTTTGTGGAGTGGAGTGGATCGTCTCTCTTGAATTGAGGTTTGCGTATGTGTTAAAAGATTGTTTCATGTGAATTACTTGTTGATGAGTGACGCAAGTTTGTGATGAACAGAAAAAAAACGTATATTGTGTAGTGGATACTAATGTGTGTGGTGAAGAGTGTTATTAAACAACAACGGGATTTATATAAGGAGATTAAAAACAACAACAATTATACATCACGAGGAGGTAAGTGTTTTATTACAAATTAATTTCCATTTAGACCTTTTTGAGTAAGAAATGGTTATTTATTTCATAATGACATGCAATGCTGACACTGAAATGGTATTTGAATATTCCAAATATGGCAGTACAGTTATTGATGTTATTTGCATCACAATTATAAACAGCAACAACCAAACCGTAAAGGGAAAGATATAATGAATATGTAAATTATCATATCAATAATGATGGCAATAACTAAAGCAACAGCAATGACTAATAAATAACAATAACAATCATGATGATGATAATAATAATAATAATAATAATAGTAGTAATAATGATATTGATAATAATAATAGTAGTAGTAGTAATAATAATATTAATAATATTAGTAGTAGTAGTAATAATAATATTAATAGTAATAGTAGTAGTAGTAATGATAATAATAATAATATTGATTACTATAATACTAATTATAGTACTACTACTACTACTACTATTACTACTAATAATAATGATGATAGCAGGAACAATGGTAACATTGATTATATAATTTTCATTACTAATTATGATAATGATATTGATAATGCTGATAGTCTTTTTGATAACAATATCAGTAAGAATAATAATGTTGCTGACAATAATAGCATTTATGATTACATTACAATAAAAATGATAATGATGACAATTATGGTAGTTATGATTACAATAATAATAAGAATAATGATGATGACAATAATAGTATTTATGATTAGTATTTATTATTTATGATAACAATAATAGTATTTATGATTAGTATTTATTATTTATGATAACAATAACAATAATAATGTTGATGGAAATAATGGTATTTATGATTACAATAGAATAATGATATGACAATAATAGAATGTATGCTTAGTATTTACTATTTATGATAACAATAACAATAATAATGTTGATGGAAATAATGGTATTTATGATTACAATAATAGTAAAATTGGTCATGATGTTGCGAATAATAGTAATGGCAAACAAACAAAATGTCTCTTCCAAATTAAGACACAGAAAACCATGTAATATTAGCAACTCCCGCACACGCAACCCCACATATACGGTTCAGGTGTAATATTATCTACTCCCTTTCCTTCCCCCTTCTCCCCTCTCTCTTTATCCGTCTTTCTCCCCTCTCCTTTATCCGTCCCTCCCTCTCTCTTCCCCTCCCCTCTGTCCGCAACATTTTCCCCTCTCATAATCCTTCCTCGTCACCCCTTTTCCCCCTCTTCCTTTCTTCCCCCCCCCCTCCTTCTCTCCCTTTCCCCCTTCTCCTCAGCCCGAGATCAACCTCAGCTCCCTTGTCCTCTTTCTCCCTCAGGTCATCATTCACCTCCTCCTCTACCCTCCCTTACCTTAACTTTTCCCTTCCCCTCCTCCTACATCTTTCCCCTTCCTCCTTCCCCTTCTCGTCTCTCTTCCCCTACCTTCCGCCTTCCCCTCCTCTCCCTCTACATTTCCTTCCTTCCTTCCTCTTCTCCCTTAACCTCTTTTTCCATCCCGTCCTCTCCCTTCCCCCTTCCCCTCCTCTTCCTTCTTTACCTCCCCCCTTCCATTTACACTGCCCCACCTCTTCTCGCACTCCCTTCCTTTCTTTCCCCTATAACCTCCCTCCCTCCTTTCCCCTCTACATTCCCTCTTCCTCTCCCCGCTCCCCTCCTCCTCCTATAGCCTTCCTCCCTCTCCTCTCTATACCTTCCTCCCCTCTACCTTCCTCTCCCCCTTCCCTTCCCTCCCCTCCTATACCTTCTCCCTCCTCCTCCTCCTCTTTCCTCCTACAACCTTCCTCCCTCCTTCCCTCTCCTCCTCCTCCTCCC
>NW_020871236.1:258238-260738 GCF_003789085.1 Penaeus vannamei
GAGAGCAATCGGAGCGAAGAGGAGGAGAATGGGTGATCCCGAATCGAGGGCGCTACGAGCAGCCAAGAGAAGAGAGGATAAGACAGAGGTAGAGAGAAGACGAGGAGAGGGGCAGCTAGGAGGAGAGCAGGAAGAGAGAAGGGAGAGAGAAGAAAGAGAAGATAATGACGATGAGGAGGGAGAGGGACACGAGCAGATATGATGGAAGGAGGAAAGCAGGAGGAGAGAGGTGGATATAGAGAGGTAGGAAAGAGAAAGAGAGAGGAGAGAGAAGAGAGGGATGAGAGGGAGTAGGCGGCGGAGGTGAGGTGAGAGAGAAGAGAACCTGTGACGATGAGAGAGAAGATGAGAAAAGTGAGATTGAGAGAGACTGAGAGAGAAGAAGGAAGGAGAGAGAGAGGAGAGAGAGAAAGAGCGGGGGTATGAGGCGAGAGAGGGGTGAGGAGAGAGAGGGAGAGAACGAGAGAAGAAAAAAAGAAGCGGGTGAGGGGCGAGAGAGGAGCCGGTGGAGAGGAGGAGAGAGAGAAGAGATCGGGGAGGAAGAGAGATGAGAGATGGAGCGGGAAGGAGGAGAGAGAGAGAAGAGAGAGAGAGAGAGAGAGAGAGAGAGAGAGAGAGAGAGAGAGAGAGAGAGATGGACGAGAGAGATGAGAGAGAGAGAGTGACAGAGTAAAGAAGAGAGAGAGAGAGAGATCGAGAGAAGGAGGAGAGAGGAAGAGAGATGAGAGAGAGGAGAGAGAGAGAGAGTTAAGAGGAAAGAGAAAAGAGGGGAGCAGAGAGAGAGAGACAGAGAGAGAGAAGAGAGTATGAAGAGAGAGGAGAAGAGAGGTGCGAAATGCAATCATATTGTCAAGAAGTGAACAAAGGTAATCATCATCCTAGTGTCCTTTGTTGTCGGGGATCGTGTGGAAACCAAAGCTTCGGATAAATGAACCCGAGTTCGGATGGGTGTTTCGAAGCTTTGAACCAAAACACGTAAATAAAACACCTCGAATAAAGGATTTACTCTCGAGGAAACACCCAGAAGAAATTATTCCTTGCTTTGAGACTTACGAAAATTGTTTATATGAACCCGTGCGTGAACTGAGACAATCATTACTTCAAAAGAAATGAGAGAAAGAAAAAAAAAAATTTATATCGAAACCCCGATTGAGACCCTGCTTCTAACACTAAATAATAATTAATGAATGTAATATTGATAATTAATAGAAAATACTAAGAATAATAAAAATATATAAGATATAATTTGATCATAATAGCTTGTCCTCGAAAAAAAAAAAACTCCACACGGCCTTAGCAAACCGTTTAAAATAATAATAAATGATAAATAATAAATAGACAAAATGAATTAATAAATATGATAATAAAATTTAACCAAAATATATCATAGCTCAGCAAAACAGTAAAATAGATGATAATAATGAATAGACATTTATTATATTATAAATAAAATAGGCATTTCAAATAGCTTGTCCTCGTGCAAACACCTCAACCATGCCTCACAAAACATTAAATAATTATAATGATAATGGTAATAGAAATAACGTGAAACAGAATATATTGTAATAACATTTAATTAAACATACCTTGGTTCTTTTTGTCTCTCGTACGAACACCTCCGCGTCTCGGAGCCCCAGCCAAAAAAAAATAATAATGATGATTATAATAGAAATAAATAACCAAAAAAAATATATTATAATTATATTATATAGACCAAAAAAAGATATAAAAATAAATAACCAAAAATATATTTATGATTTATTATATAACCAAAAAAAAAAATGATTATAATAAGAAATTTAATAACCCAAAAAAATTATTTATATTATATTATATAACAAAAAAAAGATTATAATAGAAATAAATAACCAAAAAAATATATTTATAATTATATTATATAACCAAAAAATGATTATAATAGAAATAAATAACCAAAAAAATATATTTATAATTATATTATATAACTAAAAAAAATGATATAATAGCAAATAGATAACAAAAATATTATAATTATATTAATAACCCCCCAAAAATGATTATATAGAAATAATATCCAAAAATTATTTTATTAATTATATTATATAACCAAAAAAAATTTGATTATTAATAGAATAGGATAACCCAATAAAATATATTTTATAATTATATAATATAACCCGCCCAAAAATGATTATAATAGAAATAAATAACCAAAAAATATATTTATAATATATTATATAACCAAAAAAAATGATTATAATAGAAATAAATAACCAAAAAAAATTTATTAATATATTATATAACCAAAAAAAAGAATTATAATAGAAATTAAATAACCAAAAAAATATATTTATGAATATTATATAACCCCCAAAAAAATGATTTAATAGTTAGAATTAATAACCAAAAAATATATTATAATAGAATAAATAACTATATATAATTTATTAAAACAAAAAAATGATTATAATAGAAATAAATAACCAAAAAGACCACGAATAACATTAATAAAAACCATATA
>NW_020871236.1:265738-268238 GCF_003789085.1 Penaeus vannamei
AACCGACCTGGCGAATGGGAAGGGCGATCGTCTTTGTTTTTGTTTTTTTGAGTTTTTAAGTTGTTTTTTTTATGGTTATTGTGTATGATTTACTTTATGATTGTTGTATACGTTTTATTTTATGATTGTTGTACGTGTATGACCGACCTGGCGAAAGGAGGGCGATCGTCTTTTGTTTTTGTTTTTTTTGAGTTTTTTTAGTTGTTTTTAATGTTATTGTGTTATGATTTACTTTATGATTGTTGTTTACGTTTTATTTTATGATTTGTTGTACGTGTATGACGACCTGCGAATGGGGAGGGCGATCGTCTTTTTGTTTTGTTGTTTTTTTGAGTTTTAGGTTGGTTTTTTTATGGTTTTTGTCGTGTGATTTACTTTGTGATTGTTGTTTACGTTTATTTTGATTGTTGTACGTGTATGTAACCGACCTGGAAGGGGAGGGTGATCGTCTCTTTTTTTTTTTGTTTTTTGAGTTTAGGTTGTTTTTTTTGGTTTTGTGTGTGATTACTTTGTGATTGTTGTTTACGTTTTATTTTATGATTGTTGTACGTGTATGACCGACCTGGAGAAGGGGGGGGTGATCGTCTTTTTTTTTTTTTTTTTTTTTTTGAGTTTTTAGGTTGTTTTTTATGGTTATTGTGTATGATTTACTTTGTGATTGTTGTATACGTTTTATTTTATGATTGTTGTACGTGTATGACCGACCTGGCGAAGGGGGGCGATCGTCTCTTGTTTTTTTGTTTTGAGTTTTTAGGTTGTTTTTTATGGTTATTGTGTGTGATTTACCTTATGATTGTTGTATACGTTTTATTTTATGATTGTTGTACGTGTGTAACCGACCTGGCGAAGGGGAGGGCGATCGTCTTTTGTTTTTTTTGTTTTTTTGAGTTTTTAAGTTGTTTTTTTATGGTTATTGTGTGTGATTTACTTTGTGATTGTTGTATACGTTTTATTTTATGATTGTTGTACGTGTTCTAACCCGACCTGGCGAATGGAAAGGGTGATCGTCTCTTTGTTTTTGTTTTTTTGAGGTTTAGGTTGTTTTTTTTGTTGGTTATTGCTGTATGCGATTACTTATGATTGCTTGCATACCGTTTTATTTTATTTTGATTGTTGTAACGATGTATGACTGACCTGTGGACGAAGGGGGGGGGCGATCGTCTCTTGTTTTTGTTGTTTTTTTAGTTTTTATGTTGTTTTTTATGGTTATTGTGTATGATTTACTTTGTGGTTGTTGTTTACGTTTTATTTTATGATTGTTGTACGTGTATGACCGACCTGGCGAAGGGGAGGGTGATCGTCTCTTGTTTTATTTTTCGTTTTTTAGTTTTTAAGTTTGGTTTGTTATTTTTTGGCGCGCAGTTTGGTTTTATTTTTATTTCTGTTTTATGAGGGCGCATTTTTTTGTTATTTTTTTTCTGTTTTATGATTGTTTTGTATGTTTTACTTTATGATTGTTGTATATATTTTTTTCGTTTTTAAGTTTGGTTTGTTATTTTATGGCGCGCAGTTTGATTTTTATTTTTATTTTGTTTATTTTGTATATGTTTTTTTCTTTATGATTGTTGTATGTGTTGTATTATAGGGATAGTCTTGAATGTATTCATTATTAGTATACAATAATAATAAATATCAAATTACGAACGTTAATACAGTAAACAAAATTATTAAATTGATAGACAAACTTGTACTTAAATACCATTCTATGCTGTATAACGAGTGGTTTCGCATCAGAATTTCCTATTTTTTTTTATTTAATGTAACCGAAATGAATAAATAAACAGAAAAATGAATAAACGGAGGGAAAGAAAGAAAAGAAAAGAAAGTAGTGAGTAAGCGTGTCTACCAACGAAACGATTATATGGTTGACTTCGATCCCGAGGTATAATAATTCACAGTTTTTTTTTTTTTTTTTTTTTTTTTTTTTTTTTTTTTTTTTTTTTTTGTCCATTAAGGTATTAGCGTAGATAATGAAGGGGAGACATGAAAGTTTTTTTTTTTTCTTCTTTTTTTTGGCAGATGGAGACGCGTGTATGTGTGTGCAGAGAGAGAGAGAGAGAGGAGAGAGACGAGAGAGAAGAGAGACGAGAGAAGAAGAGAGAGAGAGTAGAGAGAGAGAAGTGTGTGTCTGTGTGTGTGTGTGTGACACTGTCATGTGTGTGTGTATGCATGTGTGTGAGTGTGTGTGTATGTGTGTGTGTGTGTGTGTGTGTGTGTGTGTGTGTTGTGCGTGTGTGTGTGTGTGTTGTGTGTGTTTTGTGTGCATGTGTGTGTGTACTGTGTGTGTGTGTGTCTGTGCCGTATGTTGTGTTGTTGTGTGTTGTTGTGTGGTAGAAGTAGCTTGATAATTAGGTGATGTAAGCAAAGGAGAAGAAAGAATAGGGAAAAGAATGGTGAAAAAAGAATGATAGGAGTAAAGAGGAATGGTGATAATGTGATAATGACTGTAAGGGTGATAATGGCAATAGTGGTATTAGTGCTGTGGAAAGGAAAATTGGAT
>NW_020871236.1:273238-288238 GCF_003789085.1 Penaeus vannamei
GTGTGTGTGTGTGTGTGTGTGCTGTGTGTGTGTGTGTGTGTGTGTGTGTGTGTGTGCGTGTGTGTGTGTGTGTGTGTGTGTGTGTGTGTGCGTGTGTATTTGTGTGTGTGTGTGTGTGTTGTGTGTGAGTGTGTGCGCGCGTGTGTATGTGTATGTGTGAGGCGCTTGCGTGTATGTATCTTCGTGTGTGTATATATGTATGTGTGTGTATCTATGTGTGTGCGTGTGTGTGCCTGTATATTAGTAGCTTGATATATATGTGTAAGGGATTGGACAGACTGTGACTTTTTGTTACTTATAAACGACTTAACCTACACTGTTATTATGACTCGACACTATTCTGAAATGCACCTGCTTCTCCCTTCTTACTTATACTTTACTTTGTTTATTCTTCCTGATCTCATCTTTTCTACAATCTTTATACCTTCCTACTTTTATTTTGATGTATTTTAAGTTGTTTTATTTTTTCTTTGTTTTTCTTTTGATGTATTTTAGATTTTTTTAAATCTTTTTATCTCTTTATTTGCGGTTATTTTATATGGTTGTTTAATGTTATTTCTTATGCATTTTTTTCTTCTATTTTCCTTTTTCCTCACTTTATCTTGTCGTTTGTGGGTGTTAATTAGGTAAATTAGGGTGACCTCTCGTGTGACCTGATCTTGTTGGTGTTTTCTTGCGTTTTCTCATTTTTTTTTTTCCTTTTTCAATTGATTTCTTGCTTTCTGTCTCTCGTTCAGTCTCTCGTTCTCGCTTTCTGCCTTCTTTCCACCCCTTCTTTCCTTTATGTTCTCTCTCTCTGTCTATCTCTGTCTCTCTTTCCTGTCTCTCTCTGTCTGTCTGTCTGTCTCTCTCTCTCTCTCTCTCTCTCTCTCTCTCTCTCTCTCTCTCTATCTATCATATCTATCTATCTATCTATCTATCTATCTCTCTCTCTCTCTCTCTCCTCTTTCTCTCCTTCTCTCCTTCTCTCTACTTCTCCCCTCCCTCCCTCCCCACTCTCTCTCTCTCCCTCTGTTCATATTTTATCCACATTTCTAACCTGTTCTTGTCGACGCCACTTAGTGACCGTAAAGAAGAGAAGACATAAGAGTGTGTTGTGAAGGACAGGAAGAAAAAAGGGAAAAGACACAGAGAGAGAATTTGGATGACATTTCTTTCCCCTCAGTTAGAAATAGAGGGAGAGGAAAAAAGAAGGAGAGAGAGAGAGAGAGAGACGTGGGAGGGAGAGAGAGAGAGTGGTGAGCGGAGGAGAGAGAGAGAGAGGGAGAGTTAGAGCAGAGAAGGTGGGAGAGAGAGAGAGAGAGTGGAGAGAGAGAAGAGAGAGGTGGGAGGGAGAGAGAGAGAGAGGCGAGAGGAGAGAGGTGGGAGGGAGAGAGAGAGAGAGAGTGGAGAGTGAGAGAGAGATGGGTGGGGAGGGGAGAGAGAGAGAGAGAGGTGGGAGGGAGAGAGAGAGAGAGTGGGAGGAGAGAGAGAGAGAGTGGGAGGAAGAGAGGAGAGAGGTGGGAGGGAGAGAGAGAGAGAGGTGGGAGGGAGAGAAGAGACGAGAGGAGAGAGAGAGAGGTGGGAGGGAGAGAGAGAGAGAGGTGGCGAGGAGAGAGATGCGTGGGAGGGAGAGAGAGAGGTGGGAGGGAGAGAGACGAGGTGGGAGGGAGAAAGAGATGGGGGAGGGAGAGAGAGAGAGGGGGGAGAGGAAGAGAGGGAGAGAAAGAGGTGGGAGGCAGGAGAAAGGTGGAGGAGAGAGAGGGTGGGAGGGAGAGAGAGAGGTGGAGGCGAAAGAGGAGAGAGGTGGAGGAGAGAGATAGGTGGGAGGAGAGAGAGAGGTGGGAGAGAGTGGGAGAGAGAGCAGAGAGAGAGGAGAGAAGAGAGAGAGAGAGAAAAAAAGAAGTGTAGAGAGAGAGAGAAAGAAAGAAAAAGAAGTGAGAGAGAGAAGAAAGAAAGAAAGAAATGATGGAAAGATTAGAAGGTGAGAGAGAGAGAGAGAGTGAATATAAAGAAAGAGAAAGAGAGTGAAAGAAAGAAAGAAAGAGGAGAAGAGAGAGAGAATAGCAAAGTACGCTAGGGTGAAACCACACCGCGTACAGTATTAAAACAAGAGACGACAAAAAAGGAAGAAATGTCCTACAAGGCGCTGGGTCTTTAACGAAGAATGTGTAGAGTGAAAAGAGGCGATAGGATGAGAGGAGAGAGAGAGAGAGACAGACAGACAGACAGACAGACAGGAAAGAGATAGAGATAGAGGAAACAGGACAAAAAGAGAGAGAGGGACGAGAGAGAGAGAGAGAGAGAGAGTGATATGGAGAGACATACAGGAAGAGAAGAGAGAAAGACAAGAGAGACAACAGACAGCCAAGAAAGAGAAGAGACGAGAGAGAAGAGTGACAGAGACAGGAAAGAGATAGAGATAGCAGGGAAACAGACAAGAAGAGAAAGACGAGAGAGTGATAGGGAGAGACATACAGAGAGAGAGAGAGGAAAGACAAGAAAGACAGACAGANGGAAAAGGGGGGGGAAGGGAAAAAGGGGGAAAAAAGGGGAAAGAAAAGGCAAAAAAAATCCTGTGGGGTTGGTAAAAATATTAAAATGGGTTGGTGTACATGTAAACCACAACGCAACACACAAATATATATCATAACAATATTCACCAATTTTTTTAAAATAAGCTACCTAATCTAATCTATTCTATCTTATCCCTTTATCCATAATAATACATACAAAACACGCACAATTTTACCGTATACGCCAAACCAACAAAATAGAAAGAGAGCGAAGAAGAGAAGAGAGAGAGAGAGAGGAGAGAGAGAAGAAGAGAGAGAGAGAAGAGAGAGAGAGAGAGAGAGAGAGAGAGAAGGAGAGAGAGAGAGAGAAGAGGAGAGGAGAGAGGAGACCAGAGAGAGAGAGACAGACAGACAGACAGAACGAGAGAGACGAGAGAGAGAGCAGAGAAGAGAGAGAGACAGAGAGAGAGAGAGAGAGAGAAGAGAGAGAGAGAGAGAGAGAGAGAGAGACAGAGAGAAGAGAGATAGAGAGAGAGAGAGAGAGAGAGAGAAGAGAGAGAGAGAGAGAGAGAGAGAGAGAGAGAGAGAGAGAGAAAGAGAGAGAGAGCAGAGAGCAGAGAGAAGAGAGAGAGAAGAGAGAGAGAGACCCAGAACAATACACAAGACCAGATTTGGCGACTCAGTTAATCAGTGGCAACGTTAACGATCCCGCGTTGCTCTCGCAACCACACATCTCTCATTCTCTCTCTCTCTGGCTTCTTTTCTGTTTTTTTCTTCTCTCTCTTCTCTCTTTTCTCTCTGGTTCTCTCCTAAATCTCCTCTTTTCTCTCAGTCGCTTTTTTCTGTTTCTCTCTCTCATCTCTCTCTCTCATTTTCGCTTTCTATTCTGTTTCTCTCTCTCTCTTTACATTATTATTATTAAGACATTTTCCGCATATGAAAGCTTAAACAAACGAGCTGGAGAGATAGATAAGGTCAGTAAATAGACAAATAAATGAATAGGCAGATAAATTAAATGATAGATAGATAGATGATAGAATAAATGAAGAGGTAAATATATGAATTGAAAAGTAGATAGATAATAAAATGAATTAATGAAAAATGTAGATAACCGGATTTACATAAAGTATAGACAAGTAGATATGCAGGTAAATCAATAAATGAAATAGAATAAATAGATAAGAGAATAGATAGAGAGATAGGTAGATAAATTGATCGGTAGCGAATATATAGATACGTAAGAAGGTAATCGAAGTAAATATTCAAATGGACTGAAATAAATAAATCAGATTAAATAAATTGAATCAAAAGAATTAAATGCTAAAATGTAACGCATAATGAATCAGAATAAAAGCAATATAAAATAATCGTTACGAATAAATGAATGTATGAACAAACAACTGAATAAAAGAGGTAAATAAACCGCCAGATAAACATGGAGATAAAACAAACACAAACTTAGAAATACCAAAACATGGAGGAATCTTTTGATGTAGGAAAATTTATTACATATTTCCCTCCTCTTCCTCCTTTTTATTTTATTTTCCTTTTTTCTTTTTTTTGTCTCTCTCTCTCTCTCTCTTTTTTATTATTTCTCTTTCTTCTTCTCTCCCTTTTCATGACCGCACACTGCTTGATGAATTTGAAAGGCTTTAAGCGCCTGGCTCCTCTTGAACTTCGCATTTCTGGAATACTCTCATAAAGAAGCGGCGGGAGAGAGAGAGAGAGAGGAGAGAGGGAGACGAAGAAGGGAGGGAGTCCAGAGGGGGGGGAGGACGGGAGAGGGAAGATAGGGAGAGAGAGAGGAGGGAGGAGAGGGAGGGAGAAAAAAAGAGGGAGGCGGCGAGAAGAAGAAAAGAGAGGGCAGAAAAAAAGAAGGGACGGGGAGGGAGGACGAAAAAAGAGGGAACGGGGGAGGGAGGAAAGGGAGAGGGAGAAGGGAGGGAGAAAGGAGAAGAGACGGGAGGGAGGGAGGGAGAGAGAAGAGAGGGAGACGAGAGAGAGAAAGTCAGAGGGGGAGGGAGATAAAGCAGAGAGAGAGGGAGGAGGGAGAATAAAAGGAGGAAAGGGGAGAAAAGGGAGAGAGAGGGAGGGCGAAAAAAAGAAAGGAGGGGGAGGGAAGAGAGAGAAAAGTGAGAAGGGGGAAGGGAGAGAGGAGAGAGAGAAATAGAGACGAGACGAGAAAAGAGAAAGAGAGAGAGATAGGGAAGGAGACAGACAGAAAGAGTAAAGACGCGAACAACAACAACAACAACAACCTAGCGAGGACGATACTCGAACGCTGAAAACATAAACAGAAAAAAAAACCCACAAAGCAGAATCCAGTAGCACTCCCCGGCCTCCTCCTCGCTCGCCCAGAGGAGGAAAAGGGAATCCCATCCCAAGAAAACAATAAGCGATTGAACCGAGGCAGAGATTGTGTTTGAGAATCTATACTCTGAGATTTAGAGAGAGAGAGAGAGAGAGAGAGAGAGAGAGAGGAGAGAGCGGAGAGAGAGGAGGAGAGAGGAGAGAGGAGAGAGAGAGAGAGAGAGAGAGAGAGAGAGAGAGAGAGAGAGAGAGAGAGAGAGAGAGAGAGAGAGAGAGAGAGAGAGAGAAGAGAGGAGAGAAGAGAGAGGAGAGAGAGAGAGAGAAGAGAGAGAAGAGAGAGAGAGAGAGAGAGAGAGAGAGAGAGAGAGAGAGAGAGAGAGAGAGAGAGAGAGAGAGAGAGAGAGAGAGAGAGAGAAGAGAGAGAGAGAGAGAGAGAGAGAGAGAGAGAGAGAGAGCAGAGAGAGAGAGAGAGAGAGAGAGAGAGAGAGAGAGAATCCCCCTTCTTTTTTTCTCTCTCTTTTTTTTCTTTCTCGCTCTCTCTGCCCCCCCCCCCCCCCTCTCTCTCCTCTATCTATCTGTCTCTCAGTGCAATGTTCCAGCACCGATACCTACATTATATCACTGTAATATTCACATGTCTGGAATGAGCAGAAAATAGCCTCTCATGCCAGCCTAAACTGAGCCTTATATCCCGATTTGCATTCAGCGTTGGATCGGGTGGACTGCGCTAGCGAGGGGCCTTAGGTATCAAAGGGTTAACGCCGATTCCTCAGAGCAGTAAGAGCTTTTGTTTAGGTCTATCGTAGACACGTCGGGGAATTGGCTTTCGCTGAACTGCTAATCTGTGGCGGTTACGTGCTTGGAGTGCTTTGCTTTCCATAAGAATATAGATTTGGTGTTTTCTTGGTCAGTTTTATCTTGATTTGTATTTTCGTATGTATGTGTGGGAAGATTGTCAGCTAGCGATAACGGTATAGAACAGTTCAGATTATCTGATTTCCATTAAAACTCTTCATTTTGATAAGTAAAGTTTTTTTTTAATGTTATTTGACCTTAACTGACCCTTGGCGATTCAATTCATATCCTTATGGTGTCACGGTGTGGTATATACTATTCACATCCACAAGTCTGTATGTGTGTGTTTGCATTTGTGTATGTTTGTGTGTATTTTGCTTGTGGTGTTTGTTTGTGTTTGTGTTGTTTGTTTGTTTGTGTTTTTGTTGTGTGTGTTTGTTTGTTTGTGTGTATTTGATTGATTGTGTATGTGTTTGTTTGTTTGTTTGTGTATGTGTGTTTGTATATGTTTCGTTTGATTGTGCATGTGTTTGTTTGTTTATGTTTGCTTTTCTCTTTGTATGTGTGTTTGTTTGTTAAAGCGAACTGAGAAGCGAAGAAACATCACATCATACTGTATTATAAATATTATATATATAAGAAATATTGAACGACACGATGTTATCTCTGGCCACCGTGAGCTTGCATACAGAACGAATCTTTCAAAATTCTTTATGACGAAAATCCTATTTTCTTGACCAGAGAGAAGGGAGTACATGTCACGGCCACACTGTCTTTGTATGGACGATTTTGGGTTGAAAAGATATTGCGGGTGTGTGTGTATGGAGGTTTGTGTGTTGTGTGTGTGTGTGTGGAGTTTGTGTGTGTGTGTGTGTGTGTGTGTTGTGTGTGTGTTGTGTGGAGGTTTGTGTGTGTGTGGAGGTTTGGGTGGTTGTGTGTGTTTTGTGTGTGTTTGAGGTTGAGTGTGTGTGTGTGTGGTGTTTGTGTGTGTGGGTTTGTGTGTGTGGTGGTTTGTGTGTGTGTGTGTGTGGAGTTTTGTGTGTGTGTGTATGGAGGTGTGTATGTGTGTGTGGTTTGTGTGTGTGTGTGTAGGTGTGTGGGTGTGTGTGTGTGTGGAGGTTTGTTTGGTGTGTGTGTGGGCAGGTTTGTGTGTGTGTGTGTGTGTGTGTGTGTTGTGGTTTGAGGTTTGTGTGTGTGTGTGTGTGGAGTTTTGTGTGTGTGTGTGTTGTGTGTGTGTGTGTGTGTGGTGGAGTTTGTGTTGTGTGTGTGGAGGTTTTTGTGTGTGTGTGTGTGTGTGTGGTTGTGTGTTGTGCGAGGTTTGTGTGTGTGTGTTGTGTGTTGTGTGTGTGTGTGTGTGTGTGCGTGTGGGATTTGTTTTGTGTGTGTGTGGAGGTTTTGTGTGTGTTGCGTGTGTGTGCTGTGTGTGGAGGTTTTGTGTGTGTGTGTGTGTTTGTTGTGTGTGTGTGTGGAGGTTTGTGGTGTGTGTGTTGTGTGGCTGAGGTTTGTTTGTGTGTGTGATGTGTGTGTGTGTGTAGTGTGTTTGTTTGTGTGTGTGTGTGGAGGTTTTTTTTTTGTGCTGTGTGTGTGTGTGTTGCTGTGTGGAGGTTTGTGGTGTGTGTGGAGGTTTGTTGTGTGTGTGGAGTTTGTGTGTTGCTGTTATGGAAGGTTTGTGTGTGTGTGTGTTGCGAGTTTGTGTGTGTGTGTTGTGTGTTGTGTGTGTATGGAGAGGTGTTTGTGTGTGTGTGTGTGGAGGTTTGCGTGTGTGTGTTGTGGTGTGGAGTTGTGTTGGAGGTATGTTGTGTGTGTGTGTTGTGTGGGGCTTGTGTGTGTGTGTGTGTGTGTGTGTGGAGGTTTGTTGTGTGTGTGTGTGTGTGTGTGTGTGGAGGTTTGCGTGTGTGTGTGTGTGTGGAAGGTTTGTGTGTGGAGGTTGTGTGGAGGTTGTGTGTTGTGTGTGGGAGTGTGTGTGTGTGTGTGTGTGTGTTGTGTGTGTGTGTGTGTGTTGGAGTTGTGTGTGTGCTTGTTTTGTTGTGGTGGAGGGTGTTGTTGTATGTGTGTATGGAGGTTTGTGTGTGTGTGTGTGGAGGTTTGTGTGGTGTTGTGTGTGATGGTTTGTGTGTGTGTATGGAGGTTTGTGTGTGTATGTATGGAGGTTTGTTGTGTGTGGTGTGAGTTTGTGTTGTGTGTGTGTGTTGTGGAGGTGTGTGTGTGTGTCATGGAGGTTTGTTGTGTGTGAGTTTGTGTGTGTGTGTGAGTTATTTGTGTGTGTGTGTGTGTGGAGGTTTGTGTGTGTGTGTTGTGTTTGTGTGTGATGTGTGTTATGGAGTTTGTGTGTGTGTGTTGTGAGGTGTTATGGAGGTTTGTGTGTGTGTGTGTGGAGGTTTATGTGTGTGTATGGAGGTTTGTGTGTGTGTGTGTGTGTGTCTGGAGGTTTTGTGTGTGTGTATGTTTTTTTTTTTTGTGTGTGTATGGAGTTTTTCTGTGTGTGTCTGGAGGTTTGTGTGTGTGTGTGTGTGTGTGTGTGTCTGTTTGTGTATGGAGGTGGGTGTGTTATGGAGGTTTGTGTGTGTGGTGTGTGTGTATGGAGGTTTCTGTGTGGTGTTATGGAGGTTTTTTGTGTGTGTGTATGAGGTTTGTGTGGTGTGTGTGTGGAGGTTTGTGTGTGTGTGTGTGTGAGGTTTGTGTGTGTGTGTATGGAGGTTTGTGGTGTGTGAGGTTGTGAGGTTTGGGTGTGTGTGTATGGAGGTGTTGTGTGTGTGTGTGTGGAGGTGTGTGTGTGTTTATGGAGGTTTGTGTGTGTGTGTGGTATGTGTGTGTGGGAGGTTTGTGTTGTGTGTGTATGGAGGTTTGTGAGGTTTGTTGTGTGTGTATGGAGGTTTGTGTGTGTGTGTATGGAGGTTTGTGTGTGTGTGTTGTGGAGGTTTGTGTGTGTGTTGTGGAGTTTTGTGTGTTGTTTATGGAGGTTTGTGTGTGTGTGTGTGGAGGTTTGTGTGTGTGTGGAGGTTTGTGTGTGTGTATGGAGTTTGTGTGTGTGTGTTGGAGGTTTGTGTGTGTGTGTATGGAGGTTTGTGTGTGTGTGTGTATGGAGGTTTGTGTGTGTTTGTGTGTGTGGTGTGGAGTGTGTGTGTGGTTTTGTGTGTGTGTGTGAGGTTTGTGTGTGTGTGTGTGGAGGTTTGTTGTGTGTATGGAGGTTTGTGTGTGTGTGGGTTTGTGTGTGTGTGTATGGAGGTTTGTGTGTGTGTGTGTGTGTGTGCTGGAAGTTGTGTGTGTGTTGTTTGTGTGTGTGTGGTGTGTGTGTGTATGGAGGTTTTGTGTGTGTGTGTGTTTGTATGTGTGTGTATGGAGTTTGTGTGTGTGTGTGTGTGTGTTTGTGTGTGTGTGTGTGTATGGAGGTTTGTGTGTGTGTGGAGGTTTGGTGTGTTTGTGTGTCTCTGTGTTGTATCTCTGTGTGTTTGAGTGTGTTTATGCGTGTGCTATTATATACGCAAATAGTTGTGTTTGTGTGTTTGTATGTCAATATATTTATAAATGTATGTGTGTATGTGAGGGTGATTATTCGTGTGCTTTTATATAATTGTATATTTCGTGTCTGTGTATGTGGGTTTGTATATTTGTGTTTATAACTGTATGCGTGTTTGAGTGTGTGGTTATGTTTGTTTGTATGCTTATATGTGTGTTATTGTTTTTGTATGCTTGTTTTTTAGTTGTGTTTATTGAAAAAATATTGTTTTTGGAATGAGGAATAGGAATAAACCGTTAATGATTGTATGTCAGATGAATAACGCAATATTCGTTATGCGTTTTCGTAGGATTGGAAGTCTGAAAACAGGATTCGGATCATATCTCGTAGATTTGGGTATTTGAGTAGGATTAGGCTATTGGTTCAGGATCTAGAATGGATGAGCTTAGTAGGAATGGCTGTTCAATCTAGGAATTGGAATACTATACTAGGAATGGGCAGTTTTGGAATTGGAATGGGATGGTAGGAAAGGATGTTCAGAAAAGGATTAGAAATGTGCTTGGTAGGATTGGAAGTTCGAGGTAGGATTGGAGACATGTTTGGTAAGGATAGAGATATGAGGTAGGATTCGGATGAGGAATGTTTGCTAGGATTCGGTGTTCGAGTTAGGATTAGAAACGTGTTTGATAAGATTGGGAATTCGAGGTAGGATACGAAACACGTCTGTTACGATCGGCTGTTCGGGTAGGATTAGGAACATGTTTGATTGGCTGGAGGATTCGGATCGTGTCTGGTCGGTCATATTGGGTGTTCGGGCCAAATACAAGAACATGTTTGACGTGAATTGTGTCGTTCATATTTGACAGGATAAGATTCGAAAATATTTGACGGATTGTGTTCATGGTAGGATTTGGAATATATTGAGAGGATTTTGTGTTGTTCATGGTAGGATTCGGAACATATTTGAGAGGATTTTTTTTCATGGTAGGACTCATATATTTGTCAGGATTTTGTGTTGTTCATGGTAGGATTCGGCTCAATGCTTCGTAGGATTGGGTACTCAAGACAGGATTAGAAGCATGTTTAAGAGGATTGGATAATCGAGAGGCGGGATTAGGAACACCCTTAAAGACACTGATTGACTGATTGTTCGCTAGTTCTGCCTCGTCAACAATAATGGTCGTTAGCAGCTCATTCGTCTGATTGTCTGACAGGAATTTTAATTGTCTCTGGAGGTTTTGTGAAAAAAGAGATGTATGGAATAAAATTTACGAAAGACAATCTTATGTTACTTTTTTATGAGAGTATCTTCACTATTTAGTAGATTATATTAATTATTATCATGATTGTTATTGACATTATTGTTGTTATCATCGTTATGATCAATATTATTAACATTATTATCATCACTAATATCATTATAATTTTCATTACTATTATTGTTATTATTATTGCTGTTGTTATTATTATCATTATCATTATTATCATCATTATTATTATTATTATAATTACCATATCTTTTCTTCTTCTTTCTTCTTCTTCTTCTTATTATTATTATATCATTATTATTATTATCAATATTTTATCCTCATTATTATTATTCAATATTATTATCATTCATTATTACTATTATCATAATCGCCATTGTCATTACCAATAATATTGTTATAATTCTTTTAAATCAAAATTTGTTTTATCTTCAACACAGGAATTTTCCGTACATAACATCGTTAAATAGAGAGAGAGAGAGAGAGAGAGAGAGAGAGAGAGAGAGCAGAGAGAGAGAGAGAGAGAAGAGAGAGAGAGAGAGAGAGAGAGAGAGAGAGAGAGAGAGAGAGAGAGAGAGAGAGAGAGAGAGAGAGATGAGAGAGAGAGAGAGAGAGAGAGAGAGAGACAGAGAGAGAGAGAGAGGAGAGAGAGAGAGAGAGAGAGAGAGAGAGAGAGAGAGAGAGAGAGAGAGGAGAGAGAGAGAGAGAGAGAAACAAAGAGCAAGGAAACTGGGTTCAGAGGTACTTACATTTACTAGCAGTACCATTGGACTCTCACGGGTACTATAAGCTGACCCTTTCATTCTCCCTCTCTTTCTCTCTCTCATTTTCATTCTATTTTCTTCTTTTCTACTTTATCTCTCTCTCTCTCTCTCTCTCTCTTTCTTTAATAGTTTTTCTCTGTCTTCCTCATTCTCTCACTTTCTCTCTCTCTCTCTCTCTTTCTCTCTCCCTCCATCCCTTCCTCATCTTTCTCCCTCCCTCTCTCTCCCTCTCTCCCTGCTCCTCTCTCTCTCCTCCCTCCCTCTCTCCCTCTCTCCCCTCTCTTTTTCCCTCCCTCTCTCCTCTCTCTTCCTTCCCTCCCTCTCCCCTCTCTCTCCCTCCCTCTCTCTCTCCTCCCGCTCCTCCCTCCCTCCCTCTCCCTCCCTCCCTCCCTCTCTCCCTCTCTTCCTCCCCCTCTCCCCCTCTCTCCCTCTCCCGGGGTGTCTCTCCCGTGTACAGAGCACAGAATCCACACGACTTGGCAGGCAGTTGGGCAGCAACCGTCAGCTCAAATTGGCTGACGAGTCGTTTCTTGGAGACGAAAAGTTTAGAGGTCTATATGGGTTCACCTTTTCTTTCTCTTTCTCCCTTTTTTCCTCCCTTTCTTTCGGTCTAAAAGTGGTTCAGCTTCCTGGGGGGGGGGGGTGTTCAAGATGGGGTGTATGGGGTGGGGTGGGTGGGGTTGGGTGGGTTGGGGGTGGGGGGTGGAAGCTTGTCAGAGATTTATCTTATTGTTTTATCTTTATCAGTATTATATCTGTTTATCTTAATTTGTCTATTTCTTTCATACCTATACTATATATCTAGATATGTATATGTATACACACACACACACACACACACACACACACACACACACACACACACACACACACACACACACACACACACACACACACACACAATACATATATAATATATATATATATATATATATATATATATAGACAGAGAGAGAGAGAGATCATACACACTAATTAGACATCAATACATAAACCAAAAAGAAAGAAAATAAACCTCAATGTCAAGTCCAAAGAGTACACAGTAACTGGCAACAAACGATTTTTTTTTTTTTTTTTTAGGTCAGTTCCCGGTGGTTCAGAGTCCTTTTTCAGAAGTAAAAAAAAAAAAAAAAAACTTTTCAATTTGGAACTGATACCGGGTAATGCATCATAGTTTAGTTTATTTGTGTCTATCTGTCTATCTTAATTTCCCCATATATCAGCCTCTCTGTCTGTCTGTCTGCTTTTGGTTCTTTTACTTTACTCTTTCTGGCGATCTGTGTATCTCTTTCTCTCCTCTTCCTCTCTTTCTCTCTCCCTCTCTCTGTCTGTCTGTCTGTCTGTTTGTTTGTCTGTCTGTCTCTCCCTACCCCCTCTCTCTCTCTTTCTCTCTCTCTCTCTCTCTCCCTCTCTCTCTCTCTCTCTCTCTCTCTTCTCTCTCTCCTCTCTCTCTCTCTCTCTCTCTCTCTCTCTCCTCTCTCTCTCTCTCTCTCTCTCTCTCTCTCTCTCCCTCTCTCTCTCTCTCTCCCTCTTACTTCTCCTTCCCTCCCTCCCCCTCCCCCTATCCGTTATGTGCTGCATAACTTAAATGAAACATCACCCCATAACTCCTCCATATTCCAAGTAACATTTACCCTCTACTCTTAAATCTCTTTTTAATTAAGTCTCCCCTTAATTCACGTTTTCCTCTATGTTAACTCGGAGTCAGTCTACGTTTTCTTTTCCCATTACGGAATCTAGGTCAGATGAGACTAAAACCCCGTCTCTGCTTATATCTTATTTTCTTCATTATCATATTAATAGTAATGTCAACATTCAACATCCGCAGCCTCTTGCAGCATCGTTATCTTACCGGATTCATTTGCGAATCTCATTCCGTTGTAATATGAGATGGTATCTGCGTGCAATGAGGTGCAGTGTCGCATCTGAGTATCACCTTTCTCTGTACTATTGCAGTGTTAATGAATAGTGTAGCAGTAATAATGGTACGGATAATGATGATGCTAATAATGGTAATAATGGGAGTAATGATAATGTGTTATAATTCTGTTTCGTGAAATATAAGAATGGGGGCAAGGTGTAAGGATTTAATTCGTTCGTGTATATTTCTTGAGAATGCAGGGCTGTTGGAGGACTTTGGGGCTCTCTGAAGAAACGCATCTTTTTTTAGCCTTCTTCCTTCCTTTTTCTCTCTTTTTCTTCTCCCTCCCTCCCATCTCTCTTCTCTCTCTCTCTCCTCTCCTCCTCTCTGTTTCCTCTCCTCCACCCCCATCCCCCCTCTCTCTCTCTTTCTCTCCTCCCCACCCTATCTCTGCCAGCTCTTTCCCTCCTCCCTTCTTTCTCCCCCCTCCCTCTCTCTCTCTCCTCTCTTATCTCTCTCTCTCTCTTCCTCCCCCCTCTCTCACTCCTCTCGCCTCCTTCTCTCTCTCTCTCTTCTCTCCTCTCTCTCCCTCTCCTCCTCTCCCCCTTCATCTCTCCTCTCTCTCTCTCTCCTCCCTCTCTCTCTCACTCTCACTCTTCTCTCTCTCAACCCTCTCTCTCTCTCTCTCTCTCTCTCTCTCTCTCTCTCACTCTCCTCTCCTCTCTCTCCTCTCTCTCTCTCTCTCCCTCTCTCTCTCTCTCTCTCTCTCTCTCTCTCTCTCTACTCCTCTCCTCTCTCTCCTCCTTCTCTCTTCCTTCTTCTCCCTCCCACCTCCTCTCAGTCCCTCTCAGTCCCTCCCCCCCCACTCTCCTTCCCTCTCAGTCCCTCTGTCTCCAAAGACACCCAAACTCCCCGTTTTCCCTTAAAGAGTACCGGGAAAAAGCTGACGCGGCAACTCATAAGCAGATTTTTTCCTCCTTCTAAGAATCTGTGTTATTCTCCCTCTGCAAATCAGGTTGATTCATCTAATGCTAATTTTGAAGCCAGTCATCCGCAAGGCCGGCTAAATGTCATCACGATTATATTTGCAATTATCAAAATGATAACAAAATACAGCAAAACAACAATAACATCAATAATAACAATAACAATGATGATAATAATAATAATAAAATGATAATGATAATAATGAATATATAATGATAATAATAATATAATAATATAGTATAATAATAATAATAGATAATGGATGATAATGATGACGATGATGATAATGATAATGACAACTATATCAAAATTAGAAATAGGAACAATAATTATAATGATGATTATGATGATAACGATGCCAATGATAATTCTAATGGCAATGATAATAATAATTATGATGTTTTCCAGCTCCTCTCTGCTTTATTTGCAATTGTTCAAAATGAATCCTACAACAATGACAGTAATAGTAATGATTATGATGACATAGTAATAATAGTGTACTACTACAAATGCTACTTGAAATATTGATCGATAATGATAACAATGATAACAATAGTAGAGATAATGATTATGGTAATGATAGTGCTGTTAATTATGAAAATGATAGCAATAATAAGTATGTGGATCATTACTATAATGATAATGATTATCATCACAATCACAAAAAATCAAAAAACGAGACGAAAACACACCAACAATCATAATAATGTGAGTAATAAATGATGTTAATGAATAAACAAAAACAACAACAGCAACAACAACAAAGTACTACAACAGAAACGATTGCAAAATTCACAAACAATTTGTCCAATATCCCCATGTTAATTAATAGTTAAGCAGTTAAGCCAAATGGTTTTGATTAACTAAATCGTAATGCTACAGATTATCGTTCTATGCACAGGCATTCGAGGAAAATTCTAGGGGGGGGGGGGGGGGGTCGGTGTCAGGGGGGGGGGTCGGGGTCAGGGGGAGGGGCAAATCAGTGCAGTGTGTGTGTGTATGTTACAAAGATTCATTCCATGTAGTTTGGGTGTGTAATACGGACGCGCGCGTATATATATGT
>NW_020871236.1:290738-305738 GCF_003789085.1 Penaeus vannamei
AGTGCACAAAAAATGAACCAAAAAACATAAACAAATTAAAAAACAAAAACAAAAGCAAGACACAAAAATCAAAGTTAAAAACAAAATCAGAGACACAAACGAAATCAAGTTGTTTATCATTGTGCAAACTCCGCACGTTGGCGAGCGCGCGACGCCGATCTCCTCCTCAGGCTCGGAATATCACGCCGGATTTGGCTGCTCAGGGATCTTCGTCCGCGGTGTCTCTCGGGAATCCTGAGGTGTATGTTCTCTCCTTTTTTTCTTTCTTTTTTCTTTCTTTCTCTCTCTCTCTTGTGTCTCTCCTCTCTCTCTCCCTCTAACTCTCTCTCTCTCTCTCTTCTCTCTTCTCTCTCTCTCTCTCTCTCTCTCTCTCTCTCTCTCTCTCCTCTCTCTCTCTCTCTCTCTCTCTCTCTCTCTCTCTCTCTCTCTCCTCTCTCTCCTCGTCTCTGCTCGATCTCTTCTCTCTCCTCTCTCTCGTCTCTCTCTCTCTCTCTCTCTCTCTCTCTCCTCTCTCTCTTTCTCTCTCTCTCTCTCTCTCTCCCTCTCTCGTCTCTCTCTCTCTCTCTTCTCTCTCTCCTCTCTCTCCTCTCTCTGCTCTCTCTTTCTGTGTGTGTGTGTGTGTGTGTGTGTGTCTTTTGTCCTGTGTCTAACCTGACTGTCTGTCTAAATTATATTTTTTCTAAGTACTGGTTTGGATTGCAATTATATTGAATTTATATTGTTTATTTTTTGTTCATTTGTCTGTTTATGTGTGTGTGTGTGTGTGTGTGTGTGTGTGTGTGTGTGTGAGTGGTATGTATGGTGTGCGCCGTGAATGTATTATTGTTTGCGTGCGTATGTGTGTATGTTCCCCGTGCACATGTGTTCGGCGACGCATCAGTTAAAGCGAACGAGCCGCAGCCCCTTCGCCGGCGACCGCCCGGGAGAAGGCCCGAGATGGCATCGAGCGCAGTGCCATTAACAACCGCCAAGAAATTGAGTAAATAAAACTCTGGCCGCGGCACATCTGCTCCCGAGACCAGCATGGCGGCGACAACAACAAATGACCCCGATAAAGAACATGATTATATGAGAGTCGAAACGAAAAAAAAAAAAGAGAGAAGAGAGAGAGAGAGAGAGAGAGAGAGAGAGAGAGAGAGAGAGAGAGAGAGAGAGAGAGAGAGAGAGAGAGAGAGAGAGAGAGAAGAGAGAGAGAGAGAGAGAGAGAGAGAGAGAGATGGAGAGAGAGAGAGCATTGTAAATATAACTTGTTTTCTACTGTTGCAAATCTTCAAAATTAGACCCTGAGGATGAAAAGGCACCAATTTCTCCCGTGGGTTTCGGGGTCCTCTCTCCCGGGTCTCTTGCGAAATCTGGGCCTGAAACGGACGCGAAGTCGGCCATAACTCTGGGTCAAGTGTTACTCGTTGAGGACACTGGCAAGCCGCACCACACTCCTCTCTTAATACAGGGGAAACAGCAGTCGAAACGATTATCATTTCATGGAATAAAAAAAGGAGAAAGCATACGAGAAACAAATATTCCTTTTAGAACCTATTCGCATCTAAAAAAAAAATCCCCAAATCTCTGTCCAAAAATTTATGAGAATGCATTCCCCGCCTTCCGACGACGAGTCCGCACGCCTCTTCAGCCGCTCCGGTCGTGTCAGCATCGAGGCAAATGGCGATATTCAACCAGATTCTCCAGCCATTGTCCTTGCGCAATGTTGGGGATCCAGCCGTGAGAGCAGTAACGTTGACCTAATGAATTACTGCGAAGAGCCCCCCTCCCCTCCCTAAGCCCAGACCCGACGACCTGCGAATGATAATAATAATCCCGGGAGGCGTCGAGCGTCAGGAACACCCATCGAGGAAGCCCATACATAGGCTTCGAGGCTCGAATTCCGTCGAGCGTCAGGAACACCCATCGAGGAAGCCCATACATAGGCTTCGAGGCTCGAATTCCGTCGAGGGTTTTCAGAAGGCGGGTCTTGAAGCCTTGGAGGTTCAGGGTGCGTCTGGGCTTCCTGTGTGATGCGGTCCGGTTACAAGGACGCGGGCAGAACGGTGAAGGTTGATTAGTTTAGAGGAAAGGGGGAAGGGAGAAGCGTCCCGCTGAGGGAAGGAAGGGGAGGTAGAATACAGAGATAAGGAAGAGGAAAAGAATAAGAGTGTGAGAGAGTGACTGAGAGAGTAAACAAGAGAAAGAGATATCAACTGAAAGAAAAAGAAACAAGCAGACAGCCAAAATATATATATATATATATATATATATATAATATATATATATATATATATAATATATATATAGATATAGATAGATAGATAGATAGATAGATAGGAGACAGACAGAATAGATAGATAGATAGTGGGAGAGAGAGCTAGTAAACGAGGTGAGAAGCAAAGAAAGAAAGAGAGAGCAAACAAAAGAAGCAAGAGAGAGAGAGAGAGAGAGAGAGAGAGAGAGAGAGAGAGAGAGAGAGAGAGAGAGAGAGAGAGAGAGAGAGAGAGAGAGAGAGAGAGAGAGAGAGAGAGAGTGAGACAAGAGAGAGACAGAAGAGAGAGAGAGACAGACAGACAGACAGAGAGAGAGAAGAGAAGAGAGAAAGAGAAGAGAAAGATAGACAGATAGAGAGAGAGAGAGAGAGAGAGAGAGCGAGAGGAGAGAGAGAAGGCGCGACTGAAATCCAATTACCCTTAACCTGTTTTCCATCAGCGTCGCGGCAGATAACAACGACGGCCTATCTCACTCTCCAGGAAAATGATAGCGAATAAAATGCTCGGAAAGATTCGCTCAAATAGAAAATCCTCGCGGTAAATCCTTCGCTCGGTTCTTTTTTTCTTTCTTTCTTTCTTTTCTGGGGGTGGGGGGGTGGGGGGGAGTGGTGGGTGGAGGGGGGGGTAAGTGAGTTTCGATGGATCTTAGGTCTCAGTGTTTTTTTTTTTTCATTTTTGATTTATTTATCTGTGTATTTTTTTTTAAAAATTTTTTCTATCTATTTAGTTATCATTATTATCTATTATCTATTTATTTATTATTATTTGTTTTAGGAGGTTATATAATATCATTTAGTTTTGTTTTATTCCTTCATTCTTTAAAGGATTACAAGATTGAAAATTTGTTGTAAACCTATTTATTTTTTCCATCCACGCTATCTACCCAATCGCTTTTTTCGTTAACCATAATTCCTTAAAAAAGATACTCGAATATAATAATCCTTACAAATACAACAACGATCAAAACAGCAAAAACCTACAATATAAACAACTGCAAACAACAACAGGATCTCAGAACCATAAACTAAAAACAATCAACCAGAAGAACAAGAGAACTTCTATCACCACCACTACAACAAGAACAACTAAATCAATTAACAACCTTAATAACTATAACCCACCTACAACCTCCCACAACCCACTCTGACCCACCTGGAACCCCTGCTACGTCTTCTGCTGCGCTTTCTATTTTTCTTTGTCCAGTGTTCCAAGGGATGCATCAAAGTTTTCCCTTCTATCTCCCCCTCTTCCTCGCTCTCTCTCTCTCTCTCTCTTCTCTCCTGTCAATCTGTCTGTCTGTCTCTCTCTCTCCTCCCTCCCTCCTCCCCCCCTCTCTCTCTCTCTCTCTCTCTCTCGTCTTCTATCTCTCTATCAAGAGAGGGAGACCACATAAAGGAAAACAGCTAAATCTTCATATTTACATCTATCTATCAACATATCTCACATCCTTACGACGCTCTCTACTCTACAGAAAAAACAAACGATCATAGATCATAATATTAAAAAAAGAAAAAAGAAAAAGAAAAGGAAACAACGATCATAGATGCCACTAATATTAAATAAAAAAAAAAAAAAGAGGAAAGAAAATACCTTACCGTTTATTACTCGGAAATAATCTGGGCATTTCTTTCGACCTGCTTTATGCAAAGGCGTCCATTCCTGCAATATATGCAACGATATTATTAAAAGCTTTACGAGGCTCTAACGATTTTCAATTTACGAGGCTCTCAAGCGGCCTCTGAAATAAAGCAAAAGCAGTAACTTTATCTATACTTTATTGTGATTGTTGTTGTTGTCGCTGTATCTATAAGGAGTTGTAGGTGAACTGTTAATATATATTTTTTTAGATATTTGTAGTATTGATGTTATTATAATCATTGAAGTTATCCTTACTAGTATCATTATCCCTATGATTGTCATTAGCTTAATTACTATCGATGTTATTATCCTTATAATTCTAACAACCAATTTCAAAATCATCATTGCTTCTATTGTTGTAAAGTATTCTTGTGATAATCATCTTCACAATCATCAATACTATAATCTCCGCTACCATTATTATTAACATAAGAGCCATATTGAAACTATGTTAGCTAGTTAGACATACATATATTATGTACAATTCATAGAAACAGTACACACGACACACACACACACACACACACATACACACAAACAGCACACACACACACACACACACCACACAACACCAAACACACACACACACCACACACACACACACACACACACACACACCAACCATACACACCACAACACACACATACACACAAACCACACACACTACACACAGCATTCATATACAACACGACACCGACACTACAACAAACACACACATACACAAATTCAATACAGACAGACACACACATTCCACATCAACCAGACACACACATTCACATACAGACAGACACACACATTCCACATACCAAGACCAGACACACACATTCCCACAATACGACAGACACACACATTCACATACAGGAAGACCCACACACTTCACAATACAGACAGACACACACATACACACAACAGACAGACTACACACATTCAACTACTACAGACAGACAACAGCACCATTCACATGCATACAGACAACACACATTCAACATACAGACAGACACACACATTCCATACAGACAGACACAACACCCCCAAAAATTTGTTCAAAAAAACCCCCAACAGACAGACAACACACATTCACGATACAGACAGACACACCACATTCACATACAGACAGACACACACATTCACATACAGACAGAACACACACACATGTCACATACAGAACAGACACGACACACACGTACAAACAGACACACACATGTCACATCAGCAGACAGACACACCACAGTTCACATACAGACAGAACAACACACATTTCAAACGACAGAACACACACATTCACATACAGAAGACACACACATTCACAATACAGACAGACACACACATTCACATACAACAGGACACACACATTCCACATGCAGACAGACACACCACATTCCACATACAGATCGACACACACATCACATTACAACAGACACACACATTCACATACAGACAGACACACACATTCCACATACAGACAGACACACACATTCACATACAGACAGACACACGACATTATAACATACAAGACAGACCACACAACATTCCCACATACAGACAACAACACATCTCACATACAGACAGACACACAACATTCACTTAACAACAGAACACAACATTCACATACAGACAGACATATTCCTTTAAAAGAGGACAACATGTTTTCGAGTGCGCCACGAGCGAAACCATCAACCATAAATCACCCTAATCTTTTGTTATTTATTTCTTTACTATCGGTGTGCGTTCCATATCTTATGAATCATATTTTGTATTTAATCCATGTTCTGAGTTATTTACTTTGTTTGTAATTTGTTCGTATTTTTCGAATTCTTCCGTGTTTTTTATACACGTACTTTGTATTATTTAGTTTCACGTTGTTTCTTAAACCAGAATCTGTACAATTTTATTTACATTGTCGAATTGACCCTTTTGTCTGGTTATTTCAGCATTGACTGATGAAGGAATGGCGGAATTCGAAACGGCATATGAATTCATAGAGGTATATATATATATATATATAATATATATAATATATATATTATTATATATAATATATAGATATATATAATATATATATATTATATAAATCATACCATTCGAGTCAGTGTACAGTTCCAAATATTTTCCCCATCTTTCTCGCCAAATTGTTCCCCATATGGCAAAGTTTGAAAAGTATTTATATATTTGCAATTTCATTTAGGAACAAATGAAACACTTTATGCCTACCATTTGTCATCTGCAATTGCTATCAATATAAAGTCTGACAGAGAAATACATTTGTTGATATGATGCAATTCGATTTTTTTCTTTTATTTTTCTATTTAACTTTTAATTTCCAGTTATGGCAATAATGTTTAGTGGGAAAAGTATGGTAAGTTTCGAGAGATAATGAGAGAGAGAGTTGATGAGAGAGAGAGAGAGAGAGAGAGAGAAAGAGAGAGAGAGAGAGAGAGAGAGAGAGAGAGAGAGAGAGAGAGAGAGAGAGAGAGAGAGAGAGAGAGAGAGAGAGAGAGAGAGAGAGAGAGAGAAAGACAGGAGAGAGAGAGAGAGAGAGAGAGAGAGAGAGAGAGAGAGAGAGAGAGAGAGAGAAGAGAGAAGAGAGACAGACAGACAGAGACGAGAGAGAAGAGAGAGAGAGAGAGAGAGAGAGAGAGAGAGAGAGAGACAGAGAGGAGAGAGAGAGAGAGAGAGAGAACAGAGACAGAGAGAGAGAGAGAGAGAAAGAGAGAGAAAGAGAGAGAAGAGAGAGAGAGAGAGAGAGAGAGAGAGAGAGAGAGAGAAAGAGAGAGAGAGAGAGAGAGAGAGAGAGAGAGAGAGAGAGAGAGAGAAAGGAGAGAGAAACACAAGCTCACCTGTTGCTCTCGCCTCCTTTCAACAGAATGGCATTTGTTTACTCGCTTCTCTGTGTACCCTCACGGCCTTTTTTGCTTTCTTTTGTTTTGCCTTTATTCTCTTTTCTATTTTCTTTTCTTTTCTGTTATCAGTTTTCTATGTCATTCTTTTGTTAACCCTATATTTCTATTTTCATTTATCTTATTTCTGTATTTTTTTCCACTTTTTAATTTCTTATTCAGCTATTTCACTCCCGCATTCTATTTCTGCCCTATTTCTCCTTTCCTTTCTTTCATTTCTTTATTTCGTTTTTCATTAATTCTCTTTATCTCCTCAATTCAATTCTAGCTCTATTTCTTTCTTTCTTTTCTATCTCTCTCTTCCCTTTTTTATTCTGATTTCATTTTTCTACCTAGCTCGTATTCTTTCTTTATCTATTTTTCTTTTCTTTATTCTGATTTAATTCTTCTACCTAGGTCGTTTTCTTTCTTTATTTTTCTCTCTTTCCTTTCTTTATTCTCATTTTCTTTTTCTACCTAGTTCGTTTTCTTTCTTTCTTTTTCTCTCTTCCCTTCTTTATTCTCATTTCATTTTTCTACCGAGCTCGTTTTCTTTCTTTACTTTATTTCCTTCTCTCCCCTCTATTATCATTTCATTTTTCTACCGAGCTCGTTTTCTTTCTTCTTCTTGTCTCTCTTCCCTTCTTTATTCTCACTTCCTTCTTCTTCCTTTTCATTTCCTCAAGGAGCTTCTGGTACTCTGGTCCTTCTCTCCTGCGCCTCCATTTCCGGCGGGGAATTCCCACCTCTTCAGCCATCACTAATTATGTTTATATCTTTAAAAAAATCTCTTACGTGGAAATTATGTTCATGTTTTGGGTTCCCATGTTTTTTTTTTGTTTTTTTTTTTTTGGGGGGGTGGTTGTTATTATTATTTTTTATTGTTTTCCTATTTTCTTTCTTTTTTGGGTTGTTATTATCATTTTTCATTGTTTTTCTATTTTTCTCTTTTTTTTATTTGTTATTATTATTTTTTTTACTTCGTTTACTATTTACTCTGTAACCAGATAGTGAAGGTCGTTTCAAGAAGATGAGAGGAAGGATGTAAGAAGAGGGGAAAAGAAATTGAAGAAAGACGATGAAGAGGAGGATGAGGATGAGGATGAGGAGGAAGAGAGAAGGGGAGGAGGAGGAGGAGGAGGAAGTGAAGGAAGAAGAAGAAAAAGAGGAGGAAGAGGAGGAGAGGAAGTGAAGAGAGGAGGAGGAAGAAGAAGAAAAAGAGGAGAGAGAAGGAGAGGAGGAGGAAGAGAAGAAGTAGAAGAAGAAGAAGAAAGGTAAGAAAACAAAGATAAAGCGAAACAAATGAGACAAATAAGAAGAAGTACAACAAAACAAAACATAAAAACGAAATCACCAACAGTCCTATACATTTGTCCTCCAAATCCCCCTCCCCTCCCCCCCCCCACCCCCCCCTCCCCACAACCCCTAAAAAACAGAAAAAAAGGAAAAAAAGGAGAGACTACGATTCAGAGACGAGCCCCCGACCTCCTCCCAGCTGATGCTCGTAAGAAGAATTCTCACAAAAGGAAACTAGGAGCTTTAGGCGAGGAAGCCAGGGGCGCGAAGGCAGCTCGTAGAGAGAGAGAAAGATAAATAAGAGGAGAGGGAGAGGGAGAGAGAGAGAGGGGCACCGAGAGAGAGGAAGAGAGGGGAGGGAGGAGGGGGGGATGGAGAGAGGAAAAGGAGGGGGAGGGGAGAGAGAGGGGAGGAGGGGAGGAGAGGGGGGAGGGGAGGGGGGAGGGAAGGAGAAAGAGAGAGGAAGGAGGAGAGGAAGGAGAGAGAGAGGATGCGGAGGGACCGGAGAGAGAAGAGAGAGGAGGAAGGGAAAGTAGGGGGAAAAAGGGGAGGGCGGCGGAGAGAGAGAGGGGAAGGAGGAGAAAGGGTGAGGGAGGAAGGCGCATATGGAGGAAAAATGATAGGAGATGGGAGGTGCGAGAGAAAGAGACAGAAAGAGAAGAATAGACAAAGTCATAGACAAAAACCATACAGACAGCCTAATAGAAAACAACAAAAATAAAGAAAAAAACCAAAACAAAAACAAACAAAAACAAACACAACCACCTAGAAAAAAGAAAAATTAAATTACAGCAAGTCTCAGTATTTGGCCATAAAGAGGTCGCCCACTCTGCTCCCTCTCGGTTCGTCGCGCACAAGACAGCGCAACCTGGTTTTCAATTACTTTTCTTACTCCAGAAGATCTCTTCTGCTTTCTCCATTTTGTCTTTTTATCCTTTTCCATCTCCCTTCTTTCTCCTTCTTTTTCCATCTCCCTCCTTTCTTCTCCTTTTCCATCGCCCTTCCTTTCTCCTCCTTTCTCCAATTCTCCCTTCTTTTCCTCTTCTTTCTCTTCTTCCTCTTCTCTTACTATTTTTCTTTCCTTTTCTTAACTCCCTTCTTTCTCCTCCTCTTTCTTTCTCTCTTCCTCTTCTCTTACTTTCTTCTTTCCTTTTTCCCATCTCCCCTTCTTTTTTTTTTCTCCTCCCTTTTTTTCTTTTCCTTCCTCTTTTTCCTTCTTTCGCTTTTTTTTACCCTTTTTCTCTTTCCTTTCTTTTCCTTTAATCTTTTTTTCTGTTTCGGCCTTTCTTTTGATATCCCCCTTTTTGTTGCTTTTGATTTTTTCGTGTTTCTTTATTCTAATTTAAAACTTTTCCCCTTTCTATTTCGTCTTTTTCTTCTCCGGTTTTTTCCNATATATATATATATATATATATATATATATATATATATATATATACTATATATATATATATATACATTTATATATTATATATTATATATACATACATACATACACACACACACAAACACACACACACACACACAATATATATATATATATATAATATATATATATATATATATATACATACATACATACATATATATATATATATATATATATATATATAGTATATATACATACATACATATATATATATATATATATTGCATACATATATATATACATACTATATATATATATAATATATATATATATATATATATATATATATATATATATATATATATATATATTATATATAATGTTTCACCTACTCATTAGTGTTTTTAATTTGTGAGGTTCACCAACGGCCGCAAGAAACTCCGTTGCGTTACTTTTTCCGGTGAACGGCACGCAATGCCGTTGTCTGCAGCAGGTACGGACATGACGGCAAGGGCGGTGGTGGGATCTCCGTAGTGGGCGTTTGCTCACAAAGAGCTAATGGCCAAAGCCGTAGTACGAATAACAGTGCATGCGAAATATGTGCACAGTTGAAATAAATGCAAAATATGTTATTCATTATAAATATGATAAGCTGCAGAAAAGCAGAACAACCGTGTATCTTGGATGGCATATTCATGATTCCGTTGCTAGCTGGGGAAAGGATTCTGGGTTGGTTACGCATTGCCTTGGCCCGACAGCTGTTCACCGTGGACTGTAGTGCCTTATCCGCTTCGCAGTTCCTCGAGTACTCCTACTGAACGCACAGCCGATAACTCAGAGCATTAGCGGTCATCCATAATTTTCATTATCGCGAGCCTACAAACCGTACGCGGGGTGGGGAGGGGGGGGGTAGACCAGGCGTACACTTTTTTGAATATGAATAATGAAGATCCGTCAATGGGCGAATCGGCGGCTGCCGTGATTCAAATTTCGCGCCATGTCGGTATTGCTAGCAGGACTGGCCTCTATTGCGTAGAAGCATTTCTGCCATTTTCTAAACATTAGATGATAAAGATAACGGATATAATAATATAATTGAACCATACACTATCATAAACGGATGAATATTAGATTACAGTTACAGTGCGTGCGGTCAGAGTCTGTTGATTATAGGATTCCCTGCATTACTTACTTGTTTATTGCACTGCATAAAACAATATACATTGAGTACATCATTAAGCCAATAATGTAAGAACACAACAAAATAAAGTACACCCGCATCTCTTTATAGAAAATGTTAGATGCATATAAAAAAATGCTCTATTGAACCAGTAAACTTCATTTATCTAAAACGGATACGACTATTCATATTGAGTGTGTTGCAGAACTGAAGGTTTAGTCATTCTATGGGACTTTGGCTCTGTCTTTGGTGATGCTCAGCTGGAAGACCCAGCTGAAGTGACCGAATGAAATTTCCGTTGCCAGTTCATACCAGGATGGTCTGTGATTTTTATATTTGCTTTATTTAAACGGGGAAATATCTCAATAATGATTTAAACACTTTTCATTTGCATTAAACTATCTGTAGTCAGAAAAAGAACAAAATACAGCATACGGAAAATAATCCGTTCTTGTATTGTCCTGTTGTCACACTTTTGATTTCAACACAGTGAAAGAGCAATATAACAAGACAGGGTTTTATTTTGAATTCATATAATTTTCTTAGAATCACAAAATAAGAACACGTAGATAGGAAGATCTCGATCCATCATCATTTTTCGTCTGCTAACGTACACTTTTGGAGGGGGATTGCTCAGAAGTCGACGCTTTGTCGACGCGATATTGATGAAAATTATGGATAACCCCTTAATGGAAAAACATTTGTAGAATCGTATTGGTTTAGGATACAACAATAAAATACTTCATAAATCACAGTAGTATCTATTATTCTCTACAAATATACAACTTCCATTATTCTTCACTGTAACTCCACAATAATAAGGTCTAGAATCATGTGACTAGCATCACTAATAATATCACTAATTTAACGAATAAGCCTAAACTCAAGAACGCTACCAGATATCGCTAGCACTCATATCACTAACCACCGGATATTCTTTTTTCATTTCATCTTGAGATTTACATATAAATCCTGAAGTCAGTCTACAAAATTTCTGTACAGGACTAATTTATATGATACATTCCTCATTTATCAAACTTGCATTTGGTACATTGTTTTGATATTTACATTGTATATGGGGTTTGCATATCATTTGACACCACCTATATCAAAGAAACAAAAGAATAAGTTTTGACTTTAATATCTATTTCCAAAAAGATATTAGTATTTTTATTATACATCTTGGGTCAAATAATCGTTTTCTTTTCCTATCTAAGAAAAAGTCTTTAAGTTAAATGGTGTAAATGTGTAATGAGTTTTTACTTCGAACGAAACCCCAATATGAGGTTTATCTTACAAAGTTGTTTTATTCACCATGGCCACACACTATACATGGATTCTTTTCTTAGATTCTTAACCAAGTGAACAGTGAAAAGTGTCCCACAATGATTTACCTTTTGTCACATAAAACCCTAGGAATAATTCACGGGTTTAATGGCCAGGATGGGTAGCCAGATTTTAAATTGGCGAGACAAATGTTTTGATGTTACAAGGAAGTATATACATTCCAAGATTTATTAAAGTTCTCCCAATAACTGATTTGACTGTATTCGAAGGCAGGTATTCTGTGGATGTGGAGACTGTCTGAAGAAGTGCGCCTAGATTAATTTGCACAGTAAATTATAAATAAACGCCATTCCATATCATTCACACCCATTAAGAAGAAATCATGGATTCCATAACTTTGTAGTCACGAGCGGTCTATTTTAACCATGCACTAAACATTGCATAGCTAAGACGGGCCTCTTTATTTAACATGCTACATGCCACTTTCCCACATCACAGAAGACAGCTGGCGTCCTTTGTAACCCGGGTCAGTGCTTGTGTAGTCCCTGGGTTGTGATTCTGTGCATAAACAGCCACGCGTCAGAATCTGAGTCGTGTGCATTTCCTAGAGGTGAAATTCACTTCACAGTTTGATTTTCACTTTGACTGATTGCTATTATAATGTTCCATTGTAGGAACAATACTACTTTCATTTACAAATATATTAAAAAGGTAAAGTAAATAACAGCATACGCAGGTGAATCAGCCCAGACAGGGAGTGGAGGAGCGCGGAGGGAGTAACAGAGACTATCAAAAAGGGGCGGGACGCAAGACTTTAAAAGGAGCTCGACAAGGCGGGAGGCGGGGGTCACGCTCTAGGGCTGATGTCACAAGGGGCAGGGCGGGCTGTAGGACACCGGGGACAGAGGTCAGGCGTCCGGCTGGGGTCACAAGTGGCACGAGGGGCTGTAGGGCAGCCTGGTGAAGAGTCCTGCTGTGGTGATGAAGCAGGACCGATCGACGGGTGGCAGGAAGTAAGGCGGACAGCAAGTCGGAGCCACCACGCTCAGGGGGTCAACGGGGGAGCTGCGACCCCCTGCGCTTCCCAGCAGCTCCTTCTCCACTCCGACCCCAGCGCTCTGCCGGAGCTGCTCCAGGCGCATCTGATTCTGCCGCTTCCACTTGGTCCTGTTCGAGAGGGCGGTACTGAACGTCAGATGGGGACGAAAGGCTTGTGCTTTTATTTCTTACAGTGGATAGGTGAAGCGCAATGTTCAGTTGTTCGAGTGTATGTGTAAATGTATGTGTATGTGTGTGTGTGTGTGTGTGTGTGTGTGTGTGTGTGTGTGTGTGTGTGTGACGTAAGTGTTACTACATAGCAGTCAACACCTTATCCCAAAATCATAAACACATATTGAGCAGAACATAACTGACTCCCTTCTCCCTCCCCCTTCCTCCCCCCGCCTACCCACCTGCGTTCTGGTACCACGTCTTGACCTGGGTCTCGGAGAGGTTGAGGGCCTCGGCGACGTCGGACCGGTCGGCGACGCTGAGGTACTTCTGCACGCGGAACTTCCTCTCGAGGTAGGCCTAGCTGCGCATGCGTGAAGGCCGTGCGGCGTCGGCGGGGCTTCTTCTTGTCGTCGTCTCTCCGCGCGGCTCCGGGTTCGCCCTCGCACGACTGCTGGAGGGGGGGGGGTAAGAGAGCGGGGCTTGAGTGCAGAGGGGGGGGGGGGCTAGAATTGCAGTTTGCGAACTTCAGAGAGTCACGAACCACTTGAATTTTTGCATCACCAAATGCGTACCCTTTGCAATTTTACTAGATTCTAAGAAGCATTCTCAGTGACAAACTAAACTGAAATTAATGATTTACTAAATCTTGCAAGACTTCTAGCGTCTTGGTAAATAAATGAGCTATTTAAATTCAAATGAAAAAAATAACAAAATGTTAGACGTGACTCGCGTACACCTAGTATTCCTGCCACGTATCCCAATTTGGAAATTTGTGTTGAGGGGAACAAAGGCGTTTCCACTTTTGATAAACTCATCTATAACTCAGCTGGTAATCATTTCCATCTATATCATCCCTGACTGATCAACACCGCTGTCTACGCAAAATGGCCGACCGGTTCTCAAGACTCACCATCGCGCCGACGTCATCGTCTCCGGGGCCTCCGTGACGTCACCTCCGGCAGGCGAGGGCGGGCAAGACGTGTCCTCCGCGGGCGGGCTCCCGGGCGTGCTGCCGGCGGTGGAGGGCGTCGTCTTCTTCACCAGCGACGTAGGCGTAGCGATGACGGCGGCCGTCGGCGAGAGCAGTAACGCGGGCGGCGCGGGCGTGATCAGGGGAAGCGCTTGCGTGGGCGCGGGCGAGCCGGCGGTCGTGGAGGAGCTTGGGGAGGGGGCAGGGTGGGGGTGGGGCGGGGTGGGGGTCACGCCCTCCGGGCTGCTGTCTGTGGGGGTCAAAAAAGAAGAGTTATTCTACAGTCGTTCATATGAGGACACGAGAAAAACTACATTTAACATCAAAATTAGCATCTAGTAAGGTTATCCTGCTGACACAAACGCTGGTAAGTGTACCATTTTAAAAACATTTAAGAATACAATACTCAAATGTATGTATACCTGTGTACCCCTATGCCTCGGCTACGACCATATTCTAAATTATGTGGATTTTTTCACAAACTGTGTAACTACCAAGAAAATCATGTTTCCTTCAATTCTATACATTCTTCTCTTCTCCTCCTCTCCCTCTCCCTCTCTCTCTCGCACTCTCACTCTCACTCCCTTGCACTCGCCCTCACTCTCTCGCACTCTCTCTTCTCTTCCTGCTTTAATATAGTTATATATACTTGTATTTCATTCTGTTGCAGATATGATGTTTCAGAAACATCTATTACGTTGTTTAATCATTCTCTTATCTATACATTTTCCACATTTTTCACAGCGAACTCTGGTCTCTATTTTTCCGTTGTAAAGGACCGTCAGTGGACATCAAACAATGCGATTTCAGTCATATTTTGCGTCACTTTTTTGTTATTCCAACTTCTTTTGATTCGTGATTACTTTTGCACGCAAACATAACGAATTGTTTTAAATGGGTGTTGTCTCTTGCTCTCG
>NW_020871237.1:0-15000 GCF_003789085.1 Penaeus vannamei
TTCCTTGCTTTGTTCTACTAATTACATTGTTTTTTTTTCACTTGTCCTGATTAATAGTCCTTGGTTTTGGTTTCCTCATAAACTGCTTTGGTTGTTTGTTTTCCTGTTTATTTAGTTTTTTTGCTTATTATAATTTTACGTGGTTGTTTCTCAGTGTTATTGATTGTTTGGTTGTGTTCTGATTCCTATTCTGATTTTGTCCTTAATCTTAGTCTGGTTTGTCCTTAATCGCTGTCTGGCTGTCCTTATTTGTGGTTCGTGAGGGTTGTTTCTATTATTCTAGGTAGTTTTTGTGCTTTTGTTTTAATTCTGCCCTAATTGTCCTTGTGTTCTCGGTGTTATTTGTTTGTTTGTTTCTTGATGTCCCAAATTGCGAGTTCGTTTGGTTTGTTTGTCCTAATTTCCTTAGCTTAGTTTGTCTTGATCCCTATTTTTTATATTTCGAGTCTGGTATGTTTTTTTCCATACTCTTCTTTTTCCACACCTACTACTATCAGGTTGTTGTCCTAATTTTTCAGACTGGTTGGTGTCCTAATATTGACTGGTTGTCCAATTCCTATCAGGTTTGTGTGTCTATGTATTTGTCAGTTGTCTGAATTGTTGTCCTAATTTTCCTATTGGATACTACATCAACACACACTTAATTGCAAGTTTTTGAATTGCTCTGGTTATCATTTTTAATAAGCAACCTTTTTTTCTTTTATTGGAATATGTTCGTTTGTCCTCTCATTTTGGTATCTGATATTCTTCAATTAAAAATGTTATATTACAGTGTATATTTTTAATAACAACAACTATAACAGTTGTTTTTGATAAGTATATTTACAGTAATATATTTTTTTCATACACAATACACTAAGTTTGTTTTTTGATGGAAATAACTTACTGAAACATAGTAATTTGAAGTATGCTAGCGTTATTTCCTCGTAGCAAACTAGAATCGATTATTTATATGACTTTAACTAGGGGTAACTGTGCAATAGATTTTATACAGTTCATCTTGAGATTAATGGGAAGAAATGAATTATTTCAATTCTCATAATTTTGCTTTTTCTAAGTTATTCAAAATCAACTTATCTTAGATTTGTCATTATAAGATATTACCATATACGGCATCATTTATCAACTTTCCCTATTTCCATGTTTCTCATATATATGTCTGGTTCGTCTATCTATTACATTACTCTTATTTCATTTTTCCATTTTTCTTACCATTATGATTTTTAATATGATTTTAGTGTCGAGGTATGAAGGGAATGTTCGTTGTCGTTGGACTTGTATGTTTTATGATATCATATAAGCCAGAATTTCTCAAGAGTCTCTCACTACTAAAAATAGACGATAAAACGGCTTTAATGATTTTGACAGACCGGAAAAGAGCTCGATCGCAATGCTGAGCAAGCACGCAGTCTCACTATCAGTAGTAATTGAAATATAAATAAATAATAGGCACGTGAACTGATCAATGGACCAAAATTGGCACAAGTACACCTACACAGCTACATAAAGTTTTGGACCATAGCCAAGTTTCTCACTTTTAATCATAGCCCAGAATAGCATTTTAATTATAAAATAAAGGCATTTAATTACAAAAAAAACAATAATATAGGTTTTTGACTTATAGGCCTACCTTTCTCACTGTCTATATAAAACATAGTATTAGATAAATAAACAATAGATGAAATATTATAATAAGTACGTATATTAAGTCTTTAACCATACGCACTTTCTCCTGTAGCTTTATGTTAAAACTATGATAAATAAATAAACAAAATGAAAAAAAAAAGTTTTGATGCTGAATAAAGCCTGATCCTACTCACTTTATATAAAAATAGATATTTAAATTATACAACAAATTAAAAATAATATTAATTAAGTTTTGACTATTAGGCGCACTTATTCGACGTGTGGTTTATATACAAATTATGTATGAATTAGAATAAATGAAGATTGTGACGATGATTCGCGTGTTGACGCATAGCGCACTGTTTCTCATTTGATCATATTATAAACTCTAGAAATAATATGAAATACATTAACAAAACTTAAGATTGAAATTAAAAAAATGAATCGGAAATTGATTGAAATCTTATTGAATTAAAGGCATAAATCATCTCTGTGAGAGTGATCTTCAGGTAGATCCGTATACTGTATATCCAATATAAACTTACGGGATACCAACAAGAAAACTACGAATGTCGCTTGATACTAAATTATTTATATAAATTTGTAACCTCACATGAAAACATACTACGTAACTTCTTTGCGTGACTTCATTATAGACAGTGCCACATTAAAACACTCCCAATAATGGATCAGCCATTGTCCGTAACCCTCGTTGTCTACCCAATAAACCAAGATAGTATAAGCATATTGTCATTTTATCTCTACTGTACCTTTCTATTCGTTAATTGTCCAGCAAACTTAAAAATAAAAATAGATAATTAACTAATAGATTCCCCAGGTTTTTATACAACTGTATTTAAAACAAGATATATAGGAGAAAAAAAAGATTCAATGAAAACACAATATAATGGTAGAAAAAATTTGAAAAGATCATATTGTATTTTCTCATTCTTCCCTTCGTTAATGCCTGCCACCCCCACAGTTTCTATTCACAAAATGAATTATGATATTTAATATTTAATAAATAGTTATTCCCCTAGTGCTTAACAGTTATTTAAAAAAACGTAATAAAAAAATACAAGAAAACACATATATATGGGTAAGATAAAAACACAAGAATATTATAAGCATATTTTTTTATTTTCTTCATTTCTTGTTCCTTTCATATATCTATGCACAAATCCACACAAATAAAATAATTGAATTTCACATATTATATATAAATAAATAAATTCGCCACAACTTTCAGCATCGTGTCCTCTTACCCTTTCTATTAACTTACACTTTCATTCATCACACTTCGCTTCATCTTCTCTATCCTAGTCGAAGGTAGAGAAACGAACTTCTTCATTGTAATCCGCTATTTGAGTGGGTCTATCTGATATGGAAGTCTAGTGAGAGTGGTCTGATAACCGCATTTTCTGCAAGTCAATCGCATTTTATTATCACTTATCTGGTTTCTACTTCATTAATTAAGCTTTATTTAACAAAATTGTCTCTTCCTTTGTCTTCTTATTAACTAAATCCGTAGAATTATTGTGTCATAGATAGATATGTTATATAAATTGTATCAGATTATTTCTCGCAATTTTGTTATAAGTAGCTATATCTTAACTATACCACTCGATTGTGGTATATTTCCGTATTATTCTATATCCACAACTACCATATACTATATCCATTTCAGTGCTTAACTATACTCTCATATCTATCCACCTTACGTATACATTTTTATAGACCTTCAACATCTATGCCTTGTAACTTAGTCTTTGTCATTATACTTCTACTATTCACTAGATTCTTTGTTGTTTTTATCGGTATTGAGCCATTACTAGATTTATTCTTGTATACCGAAACTAGCAAAGTAACAGCTTTGCCTATATGTTTCCATACTACAACTTAACTATTTGTTGTCTCCTAGCCCATACGCACATTCTAACTACAAGCCACAACGCTATGCAGGCAACTAGCTTTACCAGTAACCCCTATTTGACAACTAACGTTTTGTGTTTAGTATGACTAGCCATAGATCACAGTTCTAAACTATATCCACACTATACAGTAACTGCTTGTTACATAACCGCTACTGCTGTTTACAGTACTGTTAGTCTTTCTGTATATACCAGTGGCCATGATCAAATTTCGAGCTATAGCCACCAACTATGCTTATCTATACCAACAACTATGCTTTGTAACTTTGACTCTGCCGACTAATGCCTAAGCTACATAACTAGAACTTTTAGTTATATTTGGACCGAAGCCATACCACATGAACTATAACCACAACCATGGCTTAACTATACGGACGGATTTACTGTGCTTAACGTATTACACAACTATGCTTAAGCTATAAGCCACAACTTATGCTTAACTTACCGTATCTATATTTTATGCTTATATCTATTTACCCCACGCATGCTTAACTATTCCACAACTATGCTTCCTAACTAACTCTTGCCATAACCGCTACTTACAACTACCTTTTTTTAATACTATGCCACCCGACAGTTCGCAACTACACCATGCGAACACCCCTCGCCCACACCCACAACCTCCGCCGTCCTGTCTCCCTGTCGGCTGTCCTGCTTCCTTCCGTGTCCTATCTGTTTCATACCTGTTAATGTCTTCTTACTTATTATGGCTAGTATATACAGGGTCCGTATTACACTTAGTATCTATCTTCTTTTTTTTTTTTTTTTTTTTTTTTTTTTTTTTTTTTTTTTGTTCACACACTATGCGTATTGGTATTTCAACACTGTACTCTTTTGGGGTGTACTTATATATGCTGTATGTTGCATGTTTTGCGCTTGGGTAGGGAAGAGGGAGAGGGGAGATGTTTGGTGAGATGGTGAGAGTGGTAGAGTGCTAAGTCATGGGCTGGAGAGGGGGAGGGAGAGGGAGAGGGGGTGTGAGGAGAGTAGAGGGGAGAGGGAGGGAGAGGGAGTTAGCGTTGGGATGAAGGGGCCGAGGGGGTAGAGGAGCAGAGTCGGGGACAGGGAGAGGGAGATGGTGGGAGATTAGGAGAGGAGAGGGAGAGGGGAGAGGAGAGGAGAGAGGAGAGATGGGGTTAGGGACGAGGGTGGAGGAGATAGAGGAGAGAGAGATAGGGGGAGGGGGAGAGGGAGAGGGAGAGGGTTGTGTATATGTGATTGTATAGAGGGAGAGAGAGATAGGGGGAGGGGGAGAGAGGGCGAGAGGGAGAGGCGGTGAGAGGCTAAGAAGGAGAGGGGGATTCAGTGGGGAGTAGTGAGAGTAGGGATCTGAAGGGGGAGCGGGAGAGGAGAGAGGGAGTAGGGAGACCGATGGGAGTAGGAGAGAGAGTAGGAGAGAGGGGGAGGGAGAGAGGAGAAGGATAGAGCGGGTAGAGGAGAGAGGGATGTAGGAGAGAGGTGAGAGGGGGAGAGGAGAGAGGATAGGGGAGAGGAGAGGTAGAGGGGGAGGAGAGGAGAGAGGGAGAGGGGGATTGCTGGTGCAGCTTCTCTGGCGACTTAAAGTTATTTTTCCTGTTGATCATACTTCTCGATACCATTTTTTCTTCTCGGCTTTCTCAGGGCTAACTCAAGTGTTTTTTTTTTTCCTCTCATGATTTCAGTTTGCCCGATACATAATGTTCATTGTGTATTCTGTTTTTCTTTTTTTTTTCTTTTTCTTTGCTTTCGTTTCTTTTCTTTGGGTGGAGTGCTTCTTATCAAAAGATTATTAATCTTTTCTGTTATTGTTTCGTCCATCTGTCATGATTTCCTCTTTCTTCTCAAACCCTGCACGGCGTTTATTCAATTATATTTTTTATTTCTTTCTCTCTCCTTTATCAAATCTTAAACCGGTGCTTTTCCTTTATCCCTTTCTCCTCATATACCCACCGTTTCTATTATCTTATTTATATTTCTTCGTTCTCCTTTATACAATTCTCAACGGTCTTTGTCTTGTGGTCCTGTATCTCTTCTCTCAATACTCCATCCTCCTGGGGATTCTTGATTTATGATTTCTCTCCTCCTTTATTCAATCTACTAACGTGCTTTTTCCTCTTATCCGTCTTTTTCTTGAGGATATGTTCGGTTGCCAGCAATTTACTTGGGTCGGCTTCATTCTTATTTTGATATATATTGTCTTCGCGCTTCCTGGTTTATATCAATCTTAACTGTGCTTTTCCTTAGTGCATGCGTTTTTCTCTCAATATACTCCACCGTTCATTCTCTATTTATTTTCTCCCTCCTTTAAGGTCACCTATGGTGACGCAGTGCTGTATAGTGTCCCTTATCCCTGTGTCTCTCAAATACTCCAAGCCGTTGATTTGCTATGGTCTTGATTTTATATTTCCTTCTCGGTTGATCCCTTGTATCATACCTAACTGGTCTTTTTCCGTGATTCTTTTTTCTGCTCATAATATCGTGCCATCGTTGTCGATTCCTATTTATTGTGTCGTTCGGTCTCCTTTATCAATCTAACTGTGTTCGTTTTCTCCTTATCGCTCTTTTCTCATAATACTCCACCGTTGTGATTTTATTTATATTGTCTCCCTCTTTATTCACCTACGTGCTTTTTCCTCATCGGTGGGCGTTTCTGCTCAAATGAGGTGGGCCGGGTGGCCGTTCCATTGTTCTTATTTATATTCTGGTCTCCTTTAGTGTGCGACTGTCTATTACGTGCCTTGTCCCTTAGTCCTCTTGTCTCTCATATACTCCACCTGTGTCATCGGTCCTTATTTATATTTTCCCCTCCCTTTATCAATCTAAACGTGCTTTCCCTTATCCTCTTTCTCTTCAAACTACTCTCACCGTTCATTCTTTATTTATTATTTCTGCCCTCCTTTATCAACCTAGACGTGCTTTTCCCGTTATGCCTCTTCTCTCAAATACGTTCTCTGTGGTTCATTCTTTCGATTTATATTTTGGCGTCTCTCTCCTTTAATACAAGTCCTAACGGTGCTTTTCCCTTTCTCGGTGTCCTCTTCGCAGAGGATACTCGGCCAGCCGTTGTCGAGTTCTTGATTTGATATTTCTCCCTCCTTTTATTTCAGATCTAATCTGTTATGGTTTGCTTTTCTCTTTTATCCTCTTTCTCCTCAATACTGAGTGAGTGTCTTATTATATTTCTCCCTCCTTTATCAATCTATACGTTGCTTTTGTTCGCCTGTTTGTATCGCTCTACTCTCATATCTTATTCTCTCATTTCCGTGTGCTATTCTTATGTTAGTATTTGCGGTTGGCTCTCACTTTATTTCATATTCTACGTTGCTTTTTTCGCTTTTCTGCCTGTTTGATTTTCTCTTCAATGTATGCTGGTGGCCACTTGCATTCGGTTCTTCCTTTATTGGTTTCTCGCCTCGCTTGTTTTTATCTTAGAGCCTAAGCGTGTCTTTGTCCCCTGAGTCAGTCTTTTCTTTCGCGCCGTGGTTCTCTCTGTCGAAATACTCTCACCGTTTTCATTTCTTAATCTCTTATATTTCTTCTCTCTCCTTTATGCACCTAGTCGTGCTTTTCTGCTTAATCCTCTTTCTCGTCAATAGGCTTCCACCGTTCATTCTTATTTATATTTCTCTCTCCTTTATCAATCTAACGTGGCTTTTCGCCTTTATCCTCTCTCTCACATACTCCGAGTCCGTTCATTCTTATTTATTTTCTCTCTCCTTTATCAATCTAACGTGCTTTTCCCTTATCCTCTTTCTCTCAAACCCTGCACCGTTTATTTTTATTTATATTTTCTCCCTCCTTTATCAATCTAACGTGCTTTTCCCCTATCCCCTTTCTCTCAAATACTCCACCGTTTCATTCTTATTTATTATTTCTCTCCTCCTTTATCAACCTAACGTGCTTTTCCCTTATCCCTTTCTCTCAAATACTCCACCGTTCATTCTTATTTTATATCTTTTCTCCCTCCTTTATATTCAACCTAACGTTGCTTTTCCCTTATCCTCTCCTTTCCTCTTCTAATACCCTGCATCCGTTCATTCTTATTGTATATTATCTCCCTGCCTTTTATTCAGTGCTAACTGTGTCTTTTCCCCTTATCCCCTTCTACTCCTCAAACCCTGCAGGTTCGCGTTTATTCGTTATGTGGTCCCAATAATAAATTTTCAACCTAACGTGCTTTTCCGCGGTCCTTTTCTCTCTCATATATCTACCACCGTTTCATGAGGTCTTATTGGATTATTTTATCCTCTCCTTTATCAAACGAACGTGTTTCCCTTATCTTTCTCTCACTCAAATGCAGTCGCAGACCAGTTCAGTCTCTTATTTATCTTTCTCCCTCCGTTTATCAACGCGTAACGTGCTTTCGCTTATCCCCCTTTCCTTTCAAATTACTCCACCGTTCATTCTTTATTTTATATTTCTTCGTGTTATAACCTACCGGCGAAGATACGTGCTTATTTGCCTTGATCCCTTTCTTTCTCAATCACGCTGTTCATTCTTATTTATATTTCTCCCTCCTTTATCAATCTAACGTGGCTTTCCCTTATCCCCTTTCTCATCAAATCACCGTTCAGTATCTGTTCTTATTTATATTTCTCTCTTCTCTAGTGTATCATTCTGAGCCACGTGCTTTTCTTTAATTTCCTCTTTCCTCTCAAATTATTCCACCGTTGGCATTTGCCCTTCTTTATAATTATATTCTCCTCCCCTCCTTTTCAACCTAACGGCTTTTCTCCCTATATCCCCTTTCTCTCACACATCTATCGTTCTTCTGATCTTCAATTTATATTTCTCCTCCTTTATCAATTCTATCACGTGCTGTTTTCCCTTCATCTCTTTCTTCTCAAATTACTCGCGATCCGTCATGTCTTTATTGTTTATTATTTCTCTCTCCTCTTTATCAATTCTTCTTTCCTTAGATGACGTACGTGCTTCTTCCAGTCTAGCTCTACACTTACTTCTCACTCTTCTCGCTTCCAAATTACCTCTTTTCCACGTTTACCCCGTTCCATCTCTTCTTTATTTTCTTCTCCTTTATCAATCTATACGTCCGCTTTTCCCTTATCTTCTCCTTTCTCTCAGTACTCCACCGTTTTATTTTGGTTATTTATATTTTCTGCTGCTTCCTTATCCAACCTACGTGCATTTCTGTTCTCGGCCACTTGTCCGCCTTTTTTCTCCTCCATACCCCTGCACGCCTTTCCTCTCATTTCTTATTTATATTCTTCTCTCTTTATCAATCTACGTGCTTTTTTCCCTCTATCTCCCTTTGTCTGGCTAAATGACGTAACTCCTACCGTTCATTCTTATTTGATATTTCTCTCTTTCTCTTTATCCACCTAACCGTGTTCTCTTCTTATCATACCCCTTTCTCGTCAATATCTCCACCTGTCTCTATATGTCTTATCTTATATTCTCCCTCCTTTGGATTTCAACCTAGGAACGCGTCTTTTCCTTCCCTTTTCTCTTCACCATTTACTCCACCGTTCATTCTTATTTATATTTCTCTCTCCTTTATCAATTGCTAACGGCTTTTTCCCTTATCCTCTTTCTCGTCCAAATATCCCTCCATCTCCCGTGCTTATTCTTTTCTACCTATTTCCTTCCCTCTTTGATCAATTCTACTGCTTTGTCCCTTGCATCCCTGCCTTTCTCCTCAAACCCCATGTAAGCTCGTTCATATCTTATTCTTATATTCTCTTTCTCTCCGTTTTATCAATACTTAACGTGCTTTTTCTTATCCCACCTTTCTCTCATAACCTACATGCAACCGGTTCCTATCTCTATTTTATATTTCTCCCTCCTTTTATCAGACCTAACGTGCTTTGTCCCTTATCACCTTGTTCAAGAATACTCCACCGTTCGTTCTTATTTTTATTTCTCTCGGTCCTTTATTCAATCTTACGTGCTTTTCCCATCTTATCCTCTTATTCTCTCAATGCTCACCGCTCACCAGTCTCTATCTTATATTCGTCCCTCCATTCAATCCTACGGATGCTTTTCCCGTGCATTTTTTCTATTCTTATTTCTCTCTCTCTTTATCGAGACCTAACGTGCTTTCCTTACACTTAGCGTAGATTAGCAGAGTTCTCTTGTCTCGTGCTGGCGGCTTGTGGTTGTACGTCAAAGGACTATCGACATTGCTATGGCGACGTAAGGACCTCGATCCTCCTCGCACTATTGTTACTTCTACCGACGCCTGAAACCATGGAGCAGAACGATTTTTAAACATTTATTTCAAGCATCTAACGCCTATGAATAATAATAGGACAACGGGTAAGGAGAGAGAGTTGGAAACGTTCAATAGAGTCATGGATACGAGGACGAGAAGGAAGGCTTTTAATAACCGGAGACTGTGAAGATAAGCAACAGGGTAAAGAGAAATTCAGTAGTAATCACAGCAATAATTGGTATATCGACTAGACCGACGGACATGAATATAGGAGTGAATATTAGAGGAAGGGAATAGCGGAAATGACAGTGAAGAGGCAGAACAATCATGTATAAGCAGAGCTTTATATATACGCAGCTCGGCTAGAGGAGTTAGAACAGCAGGTACAGGCGAGAATCATTTAAATGCTAGGCCCTTTTCGATGACCGGGGCTAAGCTGTCCACGGCGCGTCTATGCATATGACAACGGGACACAGTAGAGGTCTGGAGAATCAGTTTGCAGTCGTTTTAATAGCTCCTATGAATTAACAGCAGTAATAGGAGTAATTGGTTTGAAGCGGGCTGAGTTGTGGATAGCGCTATTGAATAACAATCAGTAAGGATGGAACTCATTGCAGCTTTTAGAGGTACCGGCTATGAAATCATATAGTAGCGCAGAGACAGGAGAAATCATGTGTAACAAGGCTTTTAACGCACCCGACCGGCTATGATACTAACAGAAGGGAGACATCAGTTTGTTACAGGCTTTTAACACTCGTATACTATACAATAATCCATACAGTAAGGAGATGCTAGTTTCACACGCTTTTACACGGGGGGAGGGTGATGATACAGAAGATGAAGGGCAGGTTGGGAATCATGTATTACAGCTGTTGATTAGACACGAGAGTGGAATAAACAAACAGGTAAGGAGAAGTCAATTTAACCATGGGGGGGTAACAACTAATGGGGAAGCAATACGCCCAGAGGGGGCCTAATGAGAGATCAGAGAGGAACACAGGTGAAAAGGGGAGAGGATCAATTCTTACAGGGCTTGTTTTACACACCTAGGTGAATACAAGACAGTATGCGAGGCGAATCGCTGCTACACTTTGGTAACCACCCGCTTGTATAAAACAACAGGTCAAGGAGAATCCGATTCTTATGGGGCTAGTGTCTGAGTCTACGCTAATTGGAGCAGCCGCTCTATCTACTGTTAACAGAGCTGATTTAGAGGGAGTGTAGAAACCACGCGTGACTCTGAAATTACGAGAGGAACAACGGGTATAAAGAGCAAGCACGTTATGACAGTTCAGGTTTCTAGCCTTCATACGTAAAATACCCCAACCTCGACACTATGCAAGGCGGATATCACACTAATATACGACAGACTAGTTTAAGGCGAGAATCATTTATCAGTTCTTTTTGATATTAAACTCCAAGGTATCAACAAACTATATCGCACACTGTACGTAAAACCTGAAGAGAAATGTACTCCTGACTGGCCAATTTACATCTTTTAACATATATTGTGTATTACTCGATATGATCCTTTAATCTCATAGTTATCTCAAACATCAACAGACTTGCAATGCAAAGATAAGTCGTAAACCAACCAACGAAGCAAATTCTCTGTTTACATTCTGGACCATGTATCCCTTAGATTGTCTCAGACCACCTTAAGAATACTGTAACAAGAAACAACATTTTACCATCCCTTTACATCATTCATACTTCATGAACATTCATAGCACGTGCAGGCGCTCATAAAATAACAACAAAGCTGAACAATCAACAAGAGAGAGAAGCGCTATTAGACACGCTTGTTGACATACATCGGGTCAACATGACAAACATCCGCGGAAGGGAAAAGTAACATACAAACGAGCATACAAGCTACCACAAGAAAGATCACCATTGTACCACTATACGCACCTTCACCTTTGACATGACATGTCACAACCGAGTCTGACAATTTCAGTTCCTAGAAGAACGTAAGGACAACAAAACATTCAAGGCCACAAGAAAAAGCATTTAGCGACCTGTTGTGACAGATGTAATGTGACGATGTATAGAACATACATCCACCGTCAACATCAACTTTATCCCTCCCACCTCTAGAAAAAATAAACTGACAAACCTAAAAACAACAACTATAAGATGCAATTTACACCTAATGTTACACATTTTATGTTGGGTACTGACTAACTCAACACCCCATCATAACTTAAAAAAGAGGACAACAAAAACAAATTCTTAGACAAACAACGTAAAATTTAATTTGTATATCACATTCATGGTAGGTATTGTAATAAACATCAACTCTCAACATCAACGCGACCCATATTTAAAATGATTATCAATTATAAACAACACATAACAAATCCATATTTAGATTAGAAATAAAAAAAATAACACTAGGTTTTATTGTCGGTAGAATAATTGGAATAAGTTGAGACTTATGCCTAAACATTGAAAAAGAGATGACCGGGCATCACTACGTTAAGAAAGTAAGGCAGATCATTTTAGCGGTCTGGTCTTTACCACATTCTACACAGATTGTAAAGAAAAGAAGGAATTGCATCGACTAACGTGTAAGATGTAGAGGAAGTTGCGGTTGGTCTTACACACATCCCACATGCATTAAGTATAGGAAGTGAAATAAGAATTTGCTCATCACACTACACGTACAGAAAAGTGAACAGAGTTACCAGTTAATTAAGAAAGTTGCGGTTGGTCGAAACGTTCCAGAGAATACTTGGTTCGGGAGAGCAAGAGAATTTCATGTCAACACAAGCGCAGAAATGCGTCTTATAGAAAAGCGTCACACGGACAATAAATAATTAAATTCGCCCTTCAGAGAGTATTGGGCGTATAGTTGTGTAAGTCGCCTTATGGCTTCTCCTTGATTAATAACAGAAGAAGAAGAAGAAGACATGATAGAAAGTGAGATTTAGGAGCGCACAAGAGCACCAAAAAAGAAGAAGAAGAAGAGGGGATAAGACGAAGAGACGAAGAAATAGAAGAAGCAGTTTAAGAAAAGAGAAGAGAAGTCAGAGATTAACGATATAATTATTAATAATGCCAATAATAATGGGTCAACAATAATTATAATAAAGAAAAGGCTTTAAAGACGATAGATTCGAAATAAAAAAATCCTAAATAAATAAATTAAAACAAGGAAAAAGAAACAGAAGAGGGTAAGAAAAGAAGAAGAAGGTGAGCATTACGTTTGCTGAATCCAGAGGCGTGCCCACAGATGGCCGGAATGGTTGTAGGTCCCCTCACTTCATAATGGACTATAGTTAGTGTTTTGGTTGTAGTGTAGAAGGTGAGATGGGAGGAGACACAAGTGACGGGGAGAGGAGATAGGAGAAGGGCACGGGTCAGGGAGAGACCGAAGGCGCCGGTGCCGCAGTCCCAACTTACCCACGCAAGGACCACCACTTCGAAGAGAGGATATCTTGAGTAGAGTGGATTGTTGTGGAGGATGAAGGGATCAGTCCAGGCAAGGCCATCTCTAGAGGCCAGTAAGGATGAAAGAAGGTATAGAGATATGGGGATGATAAATGAACAGAAATAGAAGACGAGGGTAAAAATGGAGAGGCGAGCAAGTGTATTCAAGCGACGTCGACGTAAGATCGGCCCGCCGGGCAATGGTCGAAAGCGGCCTGGCCTGGTGTCATAGATTGTGGCATTTCTGTCGCTGAAGGAATCGGTGAGGGGAACGGCGGGATGTCGCGGAGGAAGGCGGAAGGTAGGATGGAAGGTCGCCCGCGCGAGTTAAGGCGGGACGGCTAGTGATGACGAGATGAGTGTGGTAGCATGGAGTGAGGGGTCGGAGTGAGAGGACGTGGATCGTATTGCATTGTGGCATGGAGATAGGTGGTAGGTGTGAGAGGGTGGTGATGTTAGTGAGGAGGAGCAGTGGTGGTGTGGGTAGGTAATGGTTGAATGAGGGAGAGGACCCTTAAGGTTGTGGGAGGTGTAATGTTGGTGAAGGTATGGTGTGAGATGGGGTGTAATAGTTTGATGAGGGTTGCTGCGCTGAGTAGGAGGTGAATGGTTTGTTGAGCCGGTGTGGTAAGTGAGGTGATAATGTTGCCTGGAGGGGGTATGGTGTGGGGGTGTATTGTATGTGAGGGTGTGGTGCGGCGGTGTAGTGTTGGTGAGGGGTATCTGTAGGGTAGGTGTTAGTTATAGTTGGTCGCAGAGAAAGACTAATCGAGTGTGGGTGGTGAGATGGGTGTGGTGAGGTAATTGGGTGGGGTGTATGTTGTGAGGGTATTGGTGGAGGAGTCATGGGTTTTGGGCGTGGTGGTATGGCGTTAGTGAAGGATGATTGGGTGGCGGTGTAGTTGTGGAGGGGTTATACTTAGTTGCGATGGGTTGGTGACGGGGTGTATGTTGTGAGGGGTATACTGTTTTATGGGGAAGTATGGTGAGGGGTTGTATGTTGTGGAGGGGTATAACTTTTTATGAGTATTGGTGTGGGGGTATACTTTTTATGATATGGTGGAGGTAATATACGTTGGAGTAGGGTTTTCTGAGTAAATTGGTGTGGGGTGGTAGCTTGTGAGGGGTATACTTTTTATGAGTATGGTGTGGGGTGTATGTTGTGAGGGGTATACTTTTTATGAGTATGTGTGTGTATGTGTGGCGGTATACTTTTTAATGAGTTGGTGTGGGAGTATGTTTTGAGGGGTATACTTTTTATGTATGGTGAGGGGCTGTTTTGTGAGGGTGTAGTGAGGGGTATACTTTTGTGAGGGTTATACGTTTTAAGAGTACGGTGAGGGGTATAACTTTTTTATGAGTATTGTGAAGGATATACTTTGTGGAGGGGTATACTTTGTGAGGGTATGGTGAGGGTATACTATACAAGGTATGGTGAGAACATACTTTATAAGGGTATCATTTGTAAAGATATAGTGCAATGGTTATAGTTTATAAAGAGAAGGATATACTTTGTAAGGTAGGGTGAGGGTATACTTCAGGCAAGGTATGGTGAGGGTATACTAACAAATGGTGAGGGTATACTTCACAGAGGTAATGGTGAGGGTATACTTCTTCAAAAGGTATGGTGAGGGTATACTTCAAAAGGTATTGGTGAGGGTATACTTCGGTATGGTGAGGGTATACTTTACAAGGTATGGTGAGGGTATAGGGTATGGTGAGGGTATACTTCAAAAGGTATGGTGAGGTATACTTCAAAGGTATGGTGAGGTCGGGTATGGTGAGGGTATACTTCACAAGGTATGGTGAGGGTATACTTCAAAAGGTATGGTGAGGGTTATACTTCAAAAGGTATGG
>NW_020871237.1:20000-24199 GCF_003789085.1 Penaeus vannamei
CTCCCTACTTTCTCCCTCCTTCCCTCCATCCCTCCCCTCCCCCCTCTCCTACACCCTCCCCTCCCCAACATCCCCACCCCCTCTCTTTCCCCGCCCCTTCTCCTAACCCCTCTCCCCCACCCCTCTCTCCTAACCCTCCCCTTCCCACTCTCCCTCCCTCCCTCCCTCCCTGGTCTCCCTCCCTCCCTCCCCTCCCCTCCACCCCCTTTTCCTAACCCCCTTCCCCACTCCCCCTCTCCCCACTCCCTCCCTCCACCTCTCCCCCTCCACCTCCCTGTCTCCTCCTTCCCTCCCTCCTCCCTCCCTCCCCATCCACATCCCCCCTCCCCTCCCCATCCCCACCCCTTTCTCCTAAACCTCCCCTTCCCCCTCCCCATCCCCCTCCCATCCCCTCCCCCTTCTCCAACCCCTCCCCATTCCCCATCCCTCCTCTCCCATACCCCCCCCTTCTCCTAACCCTCCCTCCCCCCCCCCCCCACCCTCCTCCCCCTTCCACTCCTTTCCTCCCTACTTTCTCCCTCTCCCTTCCCCATCCCCTCCCTCCCCACCCCCTTTCTCCTAGTCACCAGGGATTACACCAGAGAAGCACTCCCCCCCCCCCCCCCCCCCCCCCGTCCCTCAGTCCAGCATCACACACCTGCCACTCAGACGGTGATTCAGAAGGCATGACGGAAGATAATAAAAAGAAAGAAGGAAAAAAAAAGACGAAGAAAAAGGAAAGGAAGAAAGGGAGAAAAGGAGGAAGGGAAAAAAGACAGACGGAGTAAAAAGAAAGGAAGAAGGAAAGAAAAAGAGACAGACGAAGAAAAATAAAAAGAAAGAAAGGAAGGAAAAAAGACAGACGGAAGAAAAATAAAAAGAAAGAAAGAAGAAGGAAAAAGAAAGAAAAGAAAACAAAGACAGACGAAAAAGAAAGAAAGAAAGGAAGGAAGAAAAGACAGACGAAGAAAAGGAAGAAAAGAAAACAAAAGACAGACGAAGAAAAATAAAAAAAAAAAGAAAGAAAAGAAAAAGACAGACGAAGAAAAAAGAAAGAAAGAAAAGACAGACGAAGAAAATAAAATGAAAGAAAGAAAAAAACAAAGACAGACGAAAGAAAAAAAAAAAAAAGAAAAGACAGACGAAGAAAAATAAAAAAAAAAAAGAAAAAAACAAAGACAGACGAAGAGAAAGAAAGAAAAAAAAAGACTGTACGAAAAAAAAAATAAAATTTAAAATAAAAGAAAAGAAAAGAAATACAAGTTACATGTCGAGAAGTGACGTAGTTGGTATTTATTTATCGAAGCGTCACGTTTTCTTTTTCATTCCGATAGTTATTGGCATTATTCCTTCTCCTTCTCTTCCTTCTTGCGGCGCTGACCTGTAATTATGAAGGCTGAGTCACGAGAGAGACGAGAGAGAGAGAGGAAGGGGGGAGGGAGAGGGGGAATGAGAGAGGGAAGGGGGAGGTGAGAGGGAGAGGGAGAGAGGAAGGGGGGAGGTGAGAGAGAGAGAGAGAGAGGAAGGGGGAGGTGAGAGAGAGAGAGAGAGAGAGGAAGGGGGAGGTGAGAGGTAGAGAGAGAGAGGAAGGGGGGAGGTTTGAAGGAAAGGGGGAGAGAGGGAGAGGGAGAGAGGAAGGGGAGGTGAGAGGGAGAGAGAGAGAGGAAGGGGGGAGTGAAGGAGAGGGAGAGAGAAGGGGGAGGTGAGAGGGAGAGAGAGGAATGGGGGAGGTGAGAGGGAGAGGGAGAGAGGAAGGGGGAGGTGAGAGGGAGGGGGGAGAGAGGAAGGGGGAGGTGAGAGAGAGAGAGAGAGAGGAAGGGGGGAGGTGAGAGAGGGAGAGGGGGAGTGAGAGGGAGAGAGGGGAAAGGGGAGGTGAGAGGGAGAGGGAGAGAGGAAGGGGAGGTGAGATGGGAGAGAGGAAGAGGGAGGAGAGGGAAGGAGAGGAGGGGAGGAGAGAGGAGAGAGAGAGGAAAAGGGGAGGTTGAGAGAGAGGAGAGAGAGAGGAAGGGGGGTGAGAGGGGAGAGGGAGGAGGAAGGGGGAGGTGAGAGAGAGAGGGAGAGAGGAAAGGGGGGAGGTGAGAGGTTAGAGGGAGAGAGGAAGGGGAGGTGAGAGGGAGAGGGAGAGAGGAAGGGGGAGGTGAGAGGAGAGGGAGAGAGGAAAGGGAGGAGACTGAGAGGGAGAGGGAGAGAGAGAGGGAGGGGACTGAAGAGTACACAGAGGAGAGGAGAGAGAGGGAGGGATGGGATAGAGAAACAGACAGAACAGACAGAGAGAGAGGGAGAGAGAGCGGAGAGAGAGAGAGAGAGAAACAGACAGACAGATGAGAGAGAGAGAGAAAAAATCAGAGAGAGAGAGAAAACAAAAAAGACAGAGAGAGAGAGAGAAAAAGACAGACAGAACCAGACAGGAACAAAGAGAGAAAAAAAATCGAGAAACAAACAAACAAACAGACAGACAGAGAGAGAGAAAGAGAACCCACAGGGCGTGGCCAAAGGGGTCAGCCCGCCCACCCCTGCCCAGCGCCCTTCCTCCTCCTACACTTCCTTGAGAACTCCTGGAGACCTCCTGGTGGGGGGGGGGGGCGCCGTCGCAGGAGGACCCAGCCCCGGGGAGAGATCGGGGAGATCCCAAGTCGATCTGTTTTTGACCTCGCTTTTCTTATAATTTTCTCTCTCTTCTTCTTCTTCTTCTTCTTCTTTCTGCTTCTTCTTCTTCTTCTGTCAATGGGATTTATTTATTCCCCGCGCTTAAACCGGGTGTGTGTTCCGAGAAAAGAGAGAGGGAGAGGGAGAGAGAGGGAGAGAGAGAGAGAGAGAGGGAGAGAGAGAGGAGAGAGAGAGAGAGAGAGAGAGAGAGAGAGAGAGAGAGAGAGAGAGAGAGAGAGAGAGAGACAGAGAGAGACAGAGGGAGAGACAGAGAGAGAAGAGAGAGAAAGTAAGGATTTTTTTTTTAAATAAAGCGAAGAAGAGAGAGAAAGAAAAGAAGATTTCTTAAAAGAAGATAAAAAGAGAACGGGAAAGAGAGAGAGAGAAAGAAAAGAAGATTTAAAAAGAAAGATAAACACAAAAAACAGAAAGAGAGAGAAGAAAGATGAATAAAAAAGATAAAAAAAACAAAAGGGAGAACGAGAAAGAGAGAGAAAAAGAAAAGAGAATTTAAAAAATGATAAAAATATAAGAGAAAGAAAAGATTAAAAAATAAAACAAAAAATAAGAAAAAGAAAAAAAAAATAAAAAAGAATAAAACTAAAATTAGACTGAGATTCCCCAGTACAACATCTTTTAAAGAGAAAAAAAGGTATTTTGCTTTGGTTCAGACCAGTTCCCGGTGCAGGAAGGGGAGGCTGCAGCAGGCTGGATATGACGTCATAAGGCTGGGCCACGTGATCTCTCAAGCAATTTGATTTCATTCATAAATAATTTTTACGAAAATGGAATTAAAACCGTGGACGAATATTTTTTTTTATTATTTATTTATCTATTTATGTTCATTTAGTTTTAGTTTTTTTTAACTATCATTAGCATTTATTTCTATTTATTTATTTTTTTTTTTTTATTTTAGCTTATCTACGTATTATTATTATTCATTTCTTTATCTTTATTTTTTTATTATTATTTATTTATCTTTTTTTTTTTTTTGCGTTAAAAAAAAGCAAAAAAAAAAAAGGCTAACCTGCAACCCTCCCAAAACGTTTCGTCATGAAATACGATAACGTTTCCAGAGTCATGACAACAATCATAACGATTCGTGGCTGTATCGAAACACGTCACGAAAACGACGATAATAAGAAAATCAAATAAAAGGGAAAAAAAGAGAGATAGGAAAGTGGAAAAAGATAGAAAATAAAGAAGAAATAGAAAAAACGATAATAAGAAAAATCAAATAAAAAGGGGAAAAAAAGAGAGATAGGAAAATGGAAAAGATAGAAAATAAAGAAATAGAAAAAACGATAATAAGAAAATCAAATAAAAAGGGGAAAAAAAGAGAGATAGGAAAATAGAAAAAATAGAAAATAAGAAAACAGAAAAAATAGAAAACAAGATAGAAAATAGGAAGATAGAAAAAGGAAAAAAAAGAGATAGACAAATGGAAAACAAAAACTGAACGATTAAACGCCATTCCACTGGACGTTTCAGATTCTTTTGGAAAATAATTAACTGTGTCAGTAATAGTAATAATAACAATAACATTAGCAAATGATTTATATTATATATATATA
>NW_020871237.1:40000-45000 GCF_003789085.1 Penaeus vannamei
ACGATTTTCTGTTATTGCTGACCCCTTCCTTGGATCCCCAAACCCACGCGGGAAGGATAAATTGACTCTTCCTGAAACCGTATACTTCTCGTTGGCGGACTCCTTTGTCTCGCAGTCTGCCACACACGCCCCTGGCAATCCCTCCCCTTCTTATTTCTCCATTTGAGGCTGCTGTGGGATGTTTTATCTCGGTTGTTGTTGTTGCTTAAAAATAATAAGCAGCCGTGAGATAATTGGTGGGGCAGTGTGAGCAAGTACGTTTTGTTCTGTTTGTTAATCGCAAGGTCTGAATCTGTATTTTATTTTCAAAATCTAGGAGGGTAGTTTGTATTTAGGTGCAAAGGGCTGGAGGGAAGAACTAATTCCTAGAAGTAAATGGATGAAAAAAACACTGCTTTATGCATTTCATTCCAACATACGCTTCGACCCTGAGTCATTCTATTCGTCATTCCAATTCAACCCGACGTACATAGAACAGGCTGTTGAAATTCCTTAAAAATGAATAGATAAATGAATAAATTAATTGATTAATTCAAAGATAAATAGATTAAAAAAACATCCAAGCATCTGCATGACCTTCCACCGCGATGACTTCCCGCCATCCTCCCCGCCAGGCAACTGCAGCAGGCAAGAGGGCTTCACGTGCCCGAGGTCCGTGTACTGCGTGGGCGTGGCGAGGGACGGCGGCTGCCTGACGACGGCGAACCTGTGCATCCACCGCGGCCTCGTGTGCGACGGCCAGCCCAACTGCTCTGCTGGCGACGGCGCCGACGAAGCCGAGTGTTAGTATCTCGTTCTTCCTCTTCGTGCGCGAGTGGATAAGCTGCTCATTTCCATTCACTTCTGTTTTAATCTGCTCTCGGTTTGTGCATTTTCTGAATATAGATATTTTCATACTTCATACTTGCATTGTTTTCTCTCTCCTTTTTCAAGGACAATAGATAGAATATGTACCTTCTTACCGCGTCGACCCCTTCTTCCCACCCGCTAGATCCCCGTCTCCTGTGCTTAAGTAAAGACCCCGCGCACTTCCTTCCCTTGTAACGTCAGGTCCTGCAGGTGGCGGCGGCGGCGTGGCGGCAGTCGCAGTAGCAGTGGCGGCCGGAGTGTGCGGCGCGGTGGCGGCGGTGGGCGGGGCTGCAGTCCTGGGCGTGCGGTGGCGGAGGGCGCGCCGGAGCAGTGACCTCGCGGCCTCGTGCACCTCGCAGCACCTCATGACCTCGTCGCCCTCCGCCCTGTCGCCGCTCTTCCCCAACAACGTGGCCCGGTAGAGTGCCCCTGGGTTATTGTGGCCCTGCGAGTGTAGTTAAGGAGTCCTGTCGTCTTAAGATGATCAATTAAGAGGTTCCGTGTCGACTAGTGCTCACTTTAGCGTCGGAATAGGATCTTATAGCAGTGAACTTGCTATAGTGGTATTCAAGAGAACAAATTACCTTAGCATCTTAATTGAACTAGCATTATTTTTATACTATTTATTTTTTAATTTTTATTTTTCCTCTCTCTCGTCAAGGACTAGTCATTAAGGTGCTTGTCCTCGATCCCCGCGTCCGGTTCCTACTACAGGTTCTCTTGCACAAAGCTTAATCTTTAATTTGAAGTCGTATTTGAACTTCCAAGTCTATTTTCTTAACCCGAAAGTCATGTTCCAACTCTGGCTATCTGCTCAGCCTTAATCCGCGCACACAATGCAAAGTTAGTTATTGAAGAGGTCATAAGCCCAAATTAGTTCTTTTATTTTTTTTTTTCTTCTTTTTTCCTTCTCCTTTCCTCCTTTCTTTTGTCTTTTTTTCGCATATATATATAATTTGTTATCCCTTTTGTTACTTTTCAATTTCTTGTTTTTGTTTATATTCCTGCGTTCCTAACTCGAAGGCTTGAACGATAAATAAGATATATCCAAATAATGGACGTTTGATTAAGATTTCGGTCAGTGGACTGTTCTACCGGGATTCTCATCATGATAATGACTGCAGCTTATGATGGTAATTATGATAATAACATTAGCCTTAATGTCTCTTGTAATCAAAGCCAAATGGAGCGTATGAAGTAAGATAGCGGTAAAAAATAACAAAATGAAATAATTGTTATTTAGTTTTCTCACGATGATAATTATAAATAGGAACAGGACGAAAATGTGTTGGAAATGAAAGCTAATCGGTTGGGATGATTTTTTCTTCCTTTGTTTGTTTGTTTTTTCTAATAGGAGACCACAAGGTGATTGTCAACGGCAAGAGAATATAATACCAAAAAATTAACATATTTTTTCCTGACTGAAGAAGTGTTCTCTGCCGAAAAAGCCCCTGTATCGTAACATAGGCTGTGCTCCTTCGCAGGGCCCCGGACGTGAGCGCAGAGGCGGTGTGGCTGGATCCCCGAGTGCCGACGCCCCCTCCCCCGCCCTTCCTGGCGCCGCCCCTCCCGCACTCTCGCTCCGACCTCCAGCGCGCCCTGCCCGACCTGTCTCTCATCACCTCGGCGCTGCCTCCGCCCCCTCCTCCTCTCACCGACTTCCAGACCCACCTCCCCAACCTCTCCAGCCTCCCTCCGCCGCCGGCAACGCCTCCTCACGGCGACACCCTGGACTCCTCGGCTCTGCCTCCGGAGTGGCCGTCGGCGCCGTCGGCTTTCCCCCCGTCGCCGCCCTCCGAGGCTTCGCCCTGGCTGGAGCCTCTGCCCGACCCCATCACGAGGTCGCCCGAGCACGAGCTGCCCAAGCCGGAGGTTGCGAACTACGCAGGGCTTGGCGAGCAGCTTCAAGTCGCTGAGAGCATCGACCCTCCGGCGTCCGCCAATGACGCCGAGAGCTCGGGCAGTCACGCGTCCTCTCAGCTGAGCACCTACCGCTCGCTCTCCACGGCGTCCACGATACAGGACGTGGCCCGGCTGCAGCTCTCCGAGGCCGCGCATCCGGCGCAACCGTCTCTAGAGCGCAAAAAAGAGCAGCGCGAAGCGACACGCAAGTCGCCCCGGTTGCCTCTCAAGCACCACTCCCACTGCCCTTACGCTACGATCAGCCACCCTCCTCATCCACGCTGCAGCCGGCGGGTGCACCCGTGTCAGCATCACATGAGTCAGTGTGACCACCACATGCCTCCCTGGTCACGTCACTGCGGCCACCAAATGGGCCGCTGTGACCACCAGCTGCGGCGCTGTGGCCTCGGCCGCAGTCACAGCCTGCCGAAGCGCCGCTCCCTAACGCGCTCGCGATCTGAGTCGCCCGGCGAGAGTAGGCCGTGGCCGCTCACGCCGGAGGTGAACAGAAGACTGTCCTATCTTGACGGCCTCGAGGACGACAAGGGGGCGACGGAGAGTCCAAGAAATAGCACGTGCTTCCCCTGCGTGTCACCTCCCTCCAGAGAAGCCAGCAAGATGTCTTCCACCATCCTCGAGCATCACAAGCGAGCGCCGTGGTTGGCGGGCCAAAGGTGCTCCTGTAGAGCGCACCACCACTGTGCCTCCACACACACCTGCCACGGCACGCACGCCGCAATGTATACGTCCAGTGAACAAATATATTGATTATAAATGATCTATAACATTTTGTTTTATTAATTCCATAAAACCCTTCGTTAAACCTGCACGCTCGCATTTCCAGGCGAGCGGGGAAATACACAGAGATTAAAACGATATGATGGTTATTTTATGGATATCAGATTGCCTTTTGCATATATCTTGCGGCTCCGTGTATTTGCCAGATTATGCGGGTTTGCAATGACTTCGTGATTCAATGGGAAGTGCAGATTGCAGCATTTGCATATATCTGCGTATAGATTGTTGCATGTAGCCATCTGAAGAAGATAAGGTGCGTCTCGGTAAGTACGTTTCTATATGGATACGAGTGGGAAGGCCTTTGCCTATTAGACTATCTTAGCAACTGATGCATGAGAAAGAGACAGATCTGCAACATAATGTCAGAGAGGGAGAAAGGGACAGGAACGAAAATGAGAGAGGAAAGGGAGAGAAGAAAAGATTCAGGGGGAGAAGGAGAGAAGAGAAGTAGACAGAGAGAGGAGACAAGGTGAGTGGAAGACAGAGACAAATAAGGAAAGGAAAAAGAATATAGAAGTATGAGGGGAAAGAAAGGGGCTAACAAGAAGAGAGACAGAAAGAAAGGGAGAGAGAGAGAACGAAAGGAAGAGTGAGAAAAAGAGAGAGAGAACGAAAGACAGATGAGAGAGAGAGAACGAAAGACAGATGAGAGAGAGGAAAACGAAAGACAGATGAGAGAGGAGAAAACGAAAGACAGATGAGAGAGAGAGAGAAACGAAAGACAGATGAGAGAGAGAGAAAACGAAGACAGAGAGAGAGAGAGAAAACGAAAGACAGATGAGAGAGAGAGAAAACGAAAGACAGATGAGAGAGAGAAAACGAAAGACAGATGAGAGAGAGAGAGAAAACGAAAGACAGATGAGAGAGAGAGAAAACGAAAGACAGATGAGAGAGAGAGAGAAAACGAAAGACAGATGAGAGAGAGAGAGCGAAAAACAAAGTGAGAGCGAGAAAGATAATAGGTTGAGAGAGAGAAAGAAAGATAATAGACCTAGAGAGAATGTAAGACAGAGACTACGAGAGAGAGAGAGAAAGACAGAGACTAAAAGAGAGAGAGAGAATGAGAGGGGACTTGAAGAAAATAACAAAGAGAAGACGAAGCGAAACAAAAGAGTACGAAAAGAGTGGGAGAGGGTGTGAGAGTCAATATGCCCCAAGCATCTAATGGCATGTACAAGGAATAATTAGCTCTCTGATATAACGGCAATATGAACACTCGTGACATACATACCGGCCTGTAATATAAACAACAGTCAGGGAAAACGGAGTATGTAGGGCAAATTGCGGTGATAGACTTAAGTATTTTATTCGTCATATAAAAAGAGGAACGTTGCCATTTTATTGGATACGCTTTTGTACGCGTCTTTACGGAAGCACTTAAAACTTTTATTCTATTCATCGTTTGAACTTTTGACAATTGGGATTCTCGCACCTAACGTACTAACGTATTG
>NW_020871237.1:57500-60000 GCF_003789085.1 Penaeus vannamei
AGAGGTATAAAAGAAAATCTAGTTACATCTAGGTGCAATATGCATCTCTATATGGCGCCGTGCATGTGTAATTAATATATAAATAAGAAGAATATATATGTATATATATATATATATATATAATATACATTATATATATACATTATATATATTTATATATATATATATATAGATATACATATACATATATATATATATATATATATATATATATATATATATATATATATATATATATATATATATATACATTAAATATATTTATATATATACATATACATACATATATATATATATATATATACATATATATACATATATATATATATATATATATATATTATATATATATAATATATATATATATATATATATATATATATATATATATATATATATATATGAACGTGTACACACACACATATATAATGAAAATGAAAACAGCCACAAATAGAAAAGAAAATATATAACAACGTTTCGCACGAGTTCCGCTTCAGACAAATAATTAACAGAAATGGATACATGGAAAGATTTTTGACAAAATTGTAATTCATAGTGATAGAACGAACGAACAGGAGCTGAATCAGGTTTCGGGAGAAGGGTCAAGGACGAAGAGTATGAGGAAAGCTTTACTGACTAACGACGAAGGTCATCCAAGCCCCACTGAGCAGCACTCCAGTTAAGATTAGGCATTTTTTTAATTAGCAGATCTTCAAGCATCTTACTTTCATAGGAACTTGATGATTTATAATACGCTCATTCTTTTTTTTTTTTTTTTTTTTTTTTTTTTTTTTTTTTTTTTTTTTTCGAAAGCTTTATCGGATCCACCTATGCAAAACCTGTGGCAGTCCTTAGGAATAGTGTAAATTCCTGGAAAAGTGTCAAGAGCACCGTAGGCCGCATTCAAAGCATTACGCACCGTGTAATAATACATTGCTCGTTAGGCAACAATGTCAATTCGAGCTCCTTTAACATATGGTGTTTTACATCGAGGGACGGGTTGTACGGAATGATTAATAGATTACTTGGACTGTCCTGTTGTGAGTTATGGGAAGGAGTATGAAATTTTCCTTTAGCAGACGAATGTGCCTGATTTAAGAAAAAAAAAAACGAGCATATCCTAAATTCGAAATCGTTTCCAAAAGAACGTCCAACTCCCGATCGATGAATTCACAATCACGAACCCCAAGGAATATAGGCGAGGCTACTAAACTTTTCAACGTACGAGTGATTCGATAATAGAAGGTAATTAGTAACGTGAGTTGATACTACGAGCGAGGTTCTTGTCATTTAAAAAATAATCGAAATGCGAACGGTTCACATGCCCTAACGAAACCAAATCGTGTCTGGAGGGAGAATAGAGGCTACTGTCCATTGCGATACCAATAATTTATTTATGAAATCCGCCGTCAAAGGTAAATACATTAATCGTGACACACAAGCGAATGAAATCAATAAAGCAATTGACCGGAACAGGGATCTTCTGAAGAGATGAAGAAAGCACGAAAGTTTTCTCCCGAGAAGATCTAGCGCACCCTGAACCATGGAGTTAGTAATTAAAGAATTCACATCAAAATTCACCAATATCTCACCATGAGTTGGCAAATTTCTAACTTTATCCATGAAATCCATCGAATGTTTTCCATGACTGTAAGACAAGGATCCCATCAAAGGAGTTGAAACGCTCGCTAGCCAAGAGTCTAATGGACGGGTAACTGAATTAAACGGCGAAAGAGGCCCTAAAGGAACGAGCTGATTGTCAGTTTTAAGGCGGCCAAAAAATGCGGAAAAGAGTGATTTAGCGTTCTAAAGCGATAAAAAATGGGGCCAGGGCATTTAGCAGCAAGAGATTTCTTTTGACAAGTATTTTTACAGTTCTAGATTAGACATTCCGTTTTCTAGATGTGAGCGTCACATACGAAAGCATTCGTTTCGGTAAGTTTCATGTCGATATGTCGTAGCACACACACACACACACACACACACACACACACACACACACACACACACACACACACACACACACACACACACACACACACACACACACACACACACACACACACACACACACACACACAAATACGACGTGTGTGTATGTCTATAAAGAAAGAAAGAGAGAGGACGGTTTTCCGCCACTGAAGGAGGGAGGAGTAAAATGAAAAAGTGAAAAACGAAACGTGAAACATTTACACAAAGGCCGATAAGAACGAAGCCAGCATTTCTTTATATAGGCCAAAGTGTAGATGCACCATGAAGCATTAAATGTTTTCTTCGTAGAGTCGATTATTTTCTTTAAGGCTATATTTATCATTACCTGAACAAAAACAGGGACGCTCTCTCTCTCTCTCTCTCTCTCTCTCTCTCTCTCTCTCTCTCTCTCTCTCTCTCTCTCTCTCTCTCTCTCTCTCTCTCTCTCTCTCTCTCTCTCGTTGCAATCAATGACCTTTTTTAGTAAAATATAACAATGCACATCTTATATCGTTATAGAATTACAGCA
>NW_020871237.1:62500-70000 GCF_003789085.1 Penaeus vannamei
TAAGACATAAGAATAGATTATATAGTATACATCACCTTCACAAACATAATGAGAGTGTATAAGTAAGCCGCCAAATTAGGTGGTTTGTGTGTAGTGATATATCCTATATAAATATTATACTATATACAAGAGGTATTGGTTATAGAATATAATAGTGTGTTGTATATAATATATATATTATATAATATATGGCATAGAAGCTTTAAAAAGGATAATATACTATAGAATTTTAGATATATAAGCACACACAGCACAGAAATACATACCAATACATAAACCTAGTATATATATATCAGTTAATGTCTTGGCTCTTTATTATTACTGATAAATTATTAGATAAGTAAAATGTAATAGGTATTTAGGATATATATTATAGTGCTAGTCGGGTTATACGGTAATACAGAGATATTATGTCTCAGGAAAGCCGATGGTGCTTGCTGGTGGTTGTCACCTTGGCCCTATGTTAATGGGTTTATGTATGTATGTATGATATATATATATTACTTTATATTATTATTTGTATATTATATTAATATTTATATATATGGTATATATATAATTTTTTTTCTTTTTTTTCTTTTTTTTTTTGTGTGTTTTTTTCTTCATTCCTTCCACACCTCTCATTAGGAGGGATCACAAAAACCATCCTGAGGCCTAACCCGCTGTTGGGAGTCCTGGGGTCCGGTCTGCACGAGCCGCCCTACCAACTCCCCTGTCTCCCTCCACTCATGTGGGCATGTGACACCACCGGGCGCGGGCTAGATGGGGAGCTGAAAACTGATCGCAAATGCGAAGCGGGCGACCACAGTGCTTCTTCACGGCGGACAGAAATGGCATGGAGAGAGGCACGAGGCGGGGCCGAGTGGCGCGCACAATCCCGTGAGAGGTGGGGCTGCACTAGGCGTGAGTGGGCGCAGAGACCGGCCGTTAGGCATCAAGGTAACCGAGTGGTGACCATCAAACTCCTAACACGGGCCCCCTTGCTCGGTTCTCGAAAGCCATATGCAGGAATACACACATGCAAGGCGCCATCCCAGCACAGGGATCGGGCACTCGTCAGGAATGCCCTTTCTCTGGGGGTGGGGCAAGAGGAAGTCGTCCGGCGGAGGGAAGAGAGGTCGTGAACCGAGCGAAGGAAATGGAGGGTCCTGGCATGCAGTAGATAGGGAACCTCATTTATTTATTTAATTGTGGTCTAGTTTCGTGTGTTGATCCAATGCAATATGTACTAAGAGTCGTATTTACTTTTGTTTAATGTTTATGGTGATATTTCTCTTGAGTTAGTTATGTTTAAATGTTAATATTTACCGTCGGTTGTAAGGATTATGACTTAGGTAGACCATAATCACATTTGAATTTTTCAGAGATAATGGAAATTACATTTATTATTAACTAAATTATAGTTTCTGATATTACCACGTATTTGTGAATTGTAATGTCATAAAAGAATATAGCTTGGATACTTTTATTTAATACATCCGTATAGGCAGTAAAATTTAACTGCTGGTGTCTAGAGGATAAAATAAAACACGTCATTACACGCGGTGAAAAACGAGCAGAAATGAAGTAATAGGTCTAGATTGGCAATATCGACCCGAAGTGAAAAGAAATGCCGAGAGTAACATTATCATATTTTTGACCAAATTTTGTACGTGTGTTAGAGGAATACGAGCCAACAGCGTACGGGACACAATCAGTTATGGGAAAAGTTATATAGTTGGAAAATAGGCCTACCCTGTAGGCATTCTTGTGGTTCCGAATCAATATAACGAAATCCAGCAGCTTCTACAACTGCAGCCTCAACTCTCATTCAGCTTCATCCAATGTACAAGATAGTATCGAATGCATTATGTCATATATGCTACTATATCCTCCTGAAAATGTTCTAACTACTACAAATTACTCTATAGGGACCACGCCCACTGGATTAACGAGAGAGAAGGGTTTAAGGTCAAAGCATTTTAAGTATCCGAACAATTTCCCATAATGTTTCAAACCATGAGATACTATAATGTCAAATGCAAGAAATACAGACTGAACATCTTGACGCATGCACGTCATAAAGCAACCAAAATTAGGAGTGATGCAGATTATACGTTCGACGTTATCTGATTACATATTCCAAGCGGTCGCATGAGTCTAACCGATGTCCTATGGAAGGATCTGGGATAATCGTACACACAAGTAGAGTCACGCCACGCAGATCTCTATAGGTGTAGTAAGGAGGGGAGTGAAGTTAAGATAAGTTTCTATCCTTGTCCATGATGTAGATGCTGCACGCATTGCCGGAGTTCTCTTTATGCGAGTTCTCTTTTGAGGACTCACGGCCAACTAGAACAATAATTGAATTAGGCCATTGTAAAACCCCAACAATTCCGCACCACCAACAGGCTTTCCCACATCCCAAAACCGACTAGAACTAAATTCAATTTTTCAAATCCTTCACCGCTGCACTTCGGGTCTCCGCCAAGGAACGCGCTGTTGGGTCTATGTGATCCTGATCATGGCCGTGTACTGCGCGGGAATCACCGAGGGCCGTGCCCCTCGCCGCCACGGCCCTGGTGCCCGTGTTCGCCTTCCCTCTGCTCGGGGTCCTGTCCACGTCCTCCGTCTGCCTCGTCTACATGAAGGACACGAACGTCATGTTCATGGGCGGCCTCATCATGGCGGTGGCCGTGGAGCACTGCAACCTACACAAGCGCATCGCCCTCTTTGTCATGCTGCACGTGGGTGAGTGTCGCTCGGGGTGGAGCTCCCTTGCCTTGGTCGCTTTTCAGGGAATGGGCATTGCTGTTCTTTGAGTCGAAATCCCTGTCCTGTTACTGCGTTAGATTTGTTGTTGTTGTTCTTTGCTGATTTGCTTTTTTTTTTTTTTTTTTTTTTTTTTTTTTTTTGCTGCTGCTGCTGCTGCTGATCCTAATGTCATTGCGGATGTAGTAGTGGTCGTCCATATTGCCCTTTTACTGCTGTCACATTTTGATTTGTGTCTAAATCATTCAAAACATTATAAACTTCATTGTCATCAGTATTACATTTTATTGTCAATATTGATCTTGTTATCATGGATATTATGATTAGAAGTATTTTGCAATAAAGACGAGGATATCAATTTGAACAGAAAGGATGTATATGTTTCTTTTTTTCAACAGAGTAATGTTGAAATATCTGATTGATGGGGAAGGCTAGATCATGGCGTCTGTTTATATTGATGACGTCACAAAAGTTATGGATTCTTTGTGAATATGGTTGATCATTTTGGTCTTTTCAGTTTTCAAAAAGAAAAATAATGATTTTAATGGATATATTTTCACTGAACAATCACCAAAATAGCTCTGTGGATGAGAAGAGAGGGTGATTATATGTTTATGCATGAATGATTCTCAAGTGGAATTGTTTGCAGTGGGAATCAAGCCAAAGGCCTGTATTTTTATTCAGCTTGAAGAAATTAAGTGTACTTACTTTTATTAATACCTCCATGCGCTCAGTGAATGAATGAAAGCTATCTTATTTAATGTGTAGGATACCAGGCCGGGCTATTTATAGAATAGTACATCCTGTTTACATTTTGTACAATATCCAACAGTGTTAAAGTTTCAATGGCTTTTCAGACGTTTTTGACTTCATAAAGTCTTGCTGACCTGGTATCCTACACAATAAATAAAATACCCTTCATTCATTCATTGAGCGCATGGAGGTATTTATAAAAGTAGGTATACTTAATTCCTTCAAGCTAAATAAAAAACACAGGCCTTTGGTTTGACCCACTGCGAGCAATTCCACTTGAAATTCATTCATACATAAACATAATCGCCCACTCTTCTCATCCACAGGGCTATTTTGATGATTGTTCAGTGAAAATATAACTATTAAAATATTTTTCTCTCTTTTTTGAAAACTGCAAAGACTAAAATGATCGACCATATTCACAAAGAATCCGTAACTTTTGTGACGTCATCAAAATAAACACGACGCCATGACACCTCGAGTTGCTACTGATCCAGCCTTCCCCAATATCTGATATCACATTTCTCCCCAGGGATATCCCATGGTTTCCACATTTTTAAATTTTCATCACCATTCCAAACTCATCATTCTCCCCAGAGCCAAAACGCAAGCAAATCAGATACTACAGATTATAAATAATGATGATGATTATAAACAAAGATCGAGCTTTCTAACAATCACAAAAAAAAACAAATATGATTTAAAAAAAAAACGAAAATCATTGATATGTGGCGTCATCGCTACTTCCTCGGCGACAGGTTGGCTGGCGCGAAAGGAGGCGCGCGCGTCGCCAATAGATGGCGTGTTGCAGGCCAATAACGGTTTGACAGATGTGCCGTGAATATGTCCATGTGTAGGCGGCTTGGTTGCAGAGTTGTACAGGATTAATATCTATATGCCGGTATCCCTATATATATATGTACTATATGTGTGCGTCGATAGGGGGAGGTGTGTGTGTGTGCGTGCATGTGTATATATCTGTTCCTATCTCTATATCTATGTCTGCATCCGTATTCGCATCTGTATCTTTATCCGTATCTGCATCCAAATCTATATTTACATCTGTATATCTATCTATATCTATATCTACATCTATATCTATATCCAAACCTTTATATCTCTATATATATTATCTACACTATTTATGCTTGCACATGTATCTATATCTATATTTGAGTTTATAACTACAGCTAAAACTGTAAATCTATCTGCATCTGTATTTGTGCCTCCACAAATAGCTGTGTACATATATGCGTATTTGTGTCCGTGTCGCTTATACACACACATATATATGTACATAAACGTGCATACACACATACAAACATTGCTATCACGAATGGTATAACATAACTATGACTTTTTCGGACTGTTTGTTAAGTCACTTTGAGTCCTCTGGAACCAATATTCGTTTCCAGGCGCTGTGACGGATGCACTATTATGCAACGTCATTACAATCACATATTATTTTCTACAGTGGTGCCAGATGTACTAACTCCAAAAATTAGCTTGATGTTTTCAGAACGAGATCTCTTTTCATTTTTTTTTTTTTTTTAACGATCTAGTCTCAAAGCCACACTCCTCCGGCAGGTCAGAGTCCCCGGTTACTGATGGCGGGTTTTATGATCACGACGACTTTTCTGTCCATGTGGATCTCCAACACCGCCGCAGCCGCGATGATTGTTCCAATTGTTGACGCCGTTGTGCAGGAACTCGGCAAGGTGAGATCGTCCCGCAGGCAAGAACCGCAAGCACATTTTTTTTTATTTCCTTGTTCGTTATCTTTATCATTATATTATCTTTATCTTTATCTCCATCTTCATCACCACCATCATCGCCATCGCCATAGTCAGCACTACTGTATGAAGTAGATTTCAAATGTTATAAGTACAGCAAATATGAGAAATGCTGATGGAAGAGCCATGGATTAGAGGTTAAAATTATATCTTATTGTAATTATATACATAGATGGTATGTGCAATTTTCTCTCTCTCTCTCTCTCTCTCTCTCTCTCTCTCTCTCTCTCTCTCTCTGTCTCTCTCTCTCTCTCTCTCTCTCTCTCTCTCTCTCTCTCTCTCTCTCTCTCTCTCTCTCTCTCTCTCTCTCTCTCTCTCTCTCTCTCTCTCTCTCCTCTCTCTCTCCTCTCTCTCTCTCTCTCTCTATATATATATATATATATATATTATATATATATATATATATATATATATATATATTATATATATATATATATATATAATATATATATATATATATAATATATATATATATAATATAATATATATATATATATATAATATATATATATATATATAATATATATATAATTATATGTATTATATATTTTTACGTTTGGCTTTCCTTCACTCAGAGCAGTGGTTAAATACAATATAAAGAAAGGAAACGTTATACTAGTTTATATCAATCATGGATTCAGTACATATAAAACCAATTGGATAATTTATCACTGTATCACTGTCAGTGACATACATCCAAACTAGGATAAAGCCGTTTAACTTTTTTCTTGTCTCTAAAATGATCGAGAAATTATATAAACTCTCAAATCTGAAACAAAGTCCTTTTTGCATTTTCTAATCACGTGAGGACTCGACCTTGAGAACTGGTCTGCAACATATTGATCATGACGTGTGGTGCAGTGCAAGTCTCTAGTACACCTGCAATGTTACTCCGGCGGGGCAGGGAAGCCGGGAGTAGGAAATCAACCTGCAGTACTTACAGTATACCTTTCGTGATACTTTCGCGTCTGCAGTATCGTGAAGAAGGCGTAAAGAATAATGGATAACTCCGCAATGAATACCTTTTCCAACCTTTGCCGCAGTACAGCATGACCTTCACGACATGACACTAATTTATAATCCGTTATGTTATTTCTTCATATGGATGTTACTATCGAACATATCAATGACTCGTTTTGGTTTTACTTTAACAATTGATGAATAACTAAAAAAAAAGTGAATGGTGTCGGTGTTACCCCTATAGTGTGTTGGTGGTTTGGTTTAGGAATGGTCTCGAGTTTGTGAGGGCACGGCGTGTGGGGTGTGGTGTGCGTTTGGTTTGGGTTGGGTGAGATGGTGTTGGGTTGTGTGTGGGGTGTGTGTTTGGTTGTGGTGTTGTGTGCGTGTGGTGTGGTATGGGGTTTTGTTTTAATTCTCGTGTTGTTCTAGTCGGTGTAGTAGCTGGGGGGGTGTGGTTGGTTGTTGTGCGGGGTATTCACAGACTTCTGTGTCGCAGGTGTCTTGGTGTTGATTGTGCAATGTGTTGTGTCGATGCCTGGGCGTGTAGTGTGGATTGAGTCTGGAAGTCGGTGTTGGGAGGATTCTCAGTGTGTCTGATAGTGAAGTTGTGTGTGTGGTTTGTGCAGTCGCGCTGGTGGTTGTGTGCCTTGTGATAGATTCACTCTTTGGTGTGGTGGGGGAACGTTCATTGTGTGCCTCGAGTGGTTCTGTCGACTTGGTTATCACCATGGCTGGGGTAAGTTCGAATAATGGGAAGGGAAACTAATTGGGATGCATCGACGGAGTGTGTTCACTTATGGTCACCACATTCACATTTTAATGTTGTATTTGAAACAGTTATGCATAGTGTATTCATTGTATGTTTCTTTCAGATACGCCTTACAGCACTAGGTTATGTTTTGCTTAGACAGTTTTAGCCAGATAGGGTTTCCGGTCAATTTATGAATAAAAAAAATGTGGTAAGTGTATTCATAGTGACTATAACAGATGAATGAACAACTGAGTGGCCCCAGAATGTTAATAAAAGTGAATAATGAATAGATAAACTACTGAATAAAGCCGACGCGAAGGAATGAATCAGATGTGGTTTTCGTGAGGACACGTTTTCCAGCCCCGCCGTGGCTTTTGTCGTTCTCGATGCACGGAATGAAGGCCGTTCGCTACGAGAATAAAAGCTGGGGACGGACGCGTAGGATATGCGTGGCCTGATATGCCATTACCGCACATGTCTGATGCAGTCCGA